>JAYESA010000001.1:9341831-9701566 GCA_036927795.1 Iris macrosiphon | reverse complement strand
ATGCAACTGCACCGAACCTCTCAAGAATACTGAAAGGTCCGATGAATCGCGGACTAAGCTTTCCGTCTCCTCCAAAATGAATCATGCCACGTGTTAGAGAAATTCTCAAGAAAACCAGACAGCCAACCTAGCACGAAATATAACCTTAGCACTCCAACAAACAACAATCAAACACAAGCAAAACAAAACTAAAGCTATACCTCAAACTCCAAAGGTCTCTGGTGGCTATCGGCCAAATGCTGCTGTCTGTCCTGCGCTACTCGAAGTCTGTCCCTGGGCTACATCCACTACCATCTCTGGTCCCAATAAAGCTTTGTCACCAACATCATCCCAGGATAACCAAGTACGGCATCTCTGTCCATACAATGCCTCGAATGGTGATATCTCAATGCTGGCTTGGTAGCTGTTGTTGTATAAAAACTCTACCAAGTGAAGGTGATCCTCCCAAGAACCTCCAAGATCCAAAACACAGGTGCGTAGCATATCCTCGAGAGTCTGAATAGTCCTCTCCGACTGTCCGTCAGTCTGAGGGTGTATCACGCCCCAGTCCCAAAATACGTAGGACTAGGAATACGTAACACGCCAGCCGTATGTATACGAACTCTAATATATGGAAACCATATACACACGTACGATGTACATGAATATCCAATCCACAGTGGTAATATACTGTTACAACAAGTCACACGCAAATCTATATCTCATCCACAACACAAATAATAGATAAATAGAAATCAATAACTGAATATCAAATAAGCAGTCTTAAAGTATGATAGTCGGATGGAAACAAATCCACTACAAATCGACTATAACAAACTACTAAGAGAGAAGAGAATAAACTCTAATATAAGAATAAATGTCTCGAAAAGAACAGCAACTAGAATCTCTAAAAAGCTATAATGAATCGCATATAATCTGAAGGTAAGACCTCCTCAGTCTGATAGGTAGCGTCAGGTCCAGGTCCATACTCCTGCGGGTACTCCTGCTCATCTATGCCTGGAAAGGTACCAGGTCCTCAGAGGGACGTAACAGATACATATAAATATGCCAATAAAGTACTAAAATGTAAACATCTATTGGGGTCGCCTAACCATCTATGTTAATACAGTTTGAGAACAACTTTCCACCAAGTGGGCTGTCAGGCTAAAAATGGGATTGGCATAACTCTCTCGGAGAATCAGGGGCCTCAAAGCATGTCGACTTTTGAATGGCAGAGGCCGCCAAGTAGTATAGGGGTCATCACCGCCCGTTTCTTCAGCGGAGCTTCCGGGTTACAGAAGGGGAAAAAGTGTAAAGGAGCCCAAATATCTTACTTGTTGTTCTCCACACCCAATGCTCTAAGCTTGTCATGTCCATGATACGATAATACCTCTAATAACTGCCAGGTCTACTAGCATGCAAAGTTTCTATCGACAGTTATCCCTATCCGTCGTACGACCTATACCTACCAGTTGCCAGCCGAGTACGCAAGTCCGTGTCCTACATGTGACTCACGCTCGTATAAGAATAGTGTCATAGCCAATAAAACATAAAATACCTCATAAAAATGGGATAGTCTCATAAAATAGGTCCAATGTATACACATAAATAAAAATATAGTACGACGATACCGTCGTTGCACCCAAGTCTCCTTGGACGCACAATTTATATAGTAGTTAAAATAAATGAATAAGTAAACAGAAATAAACATGCATGCATGATATGGAATGTAAATACAGTACAATGGCAAGGTATACTTGCCTGGCAAGAAATCTGTAAAGTGTACGCGCCCAAATGTCAAGGACACAGAATCAAAAACTAATGGCTCCGAACAAACGTCTCCGGATGCTGAAATAGACATCACCAACGTTTCTGGAATCAGCAAAATAGCTAAAAAGCACTTTCCTTTGTCCATTTGGACACAGGGGCAAAACGATAATTTCGGAAAAAAGTGGTATTCACGTGTGGCCCACTTTGCACCGAAAAGTGTGCCAAGGATAACAGTCTCTAAATGGGACAAATTATAGGTCAAACAAACTCTAAATGTCAATACGAACCCAACTGTATGTCCAAATGTGGATTCTGAAGGGCCGAACACAATTTCGCCCAAAAAGTCAACCGTAGTGCCCGCCAATTGGCGACTTGGTTAACTGTCTCAGAATTGCGTGAAAATTGGGTCACAGGACCAGCGCGTTACCACGAGTCCAGTGGAGTAAGTTTCGTCATAATCTGACGAGCGTACACAAAATGTGCACAGCTTTCGCAAAAGTTACGACACATGGGATTGTCCGCGAATACGGGCTGATTTTGACGCGCACACCCGTCCGAATCAGTTTCCTCGAACTCTCAAATTTCCAGGTACACTGCGTGCACTGCTTGGTATACTTGGTACACGGCAGGGTGGTCCCGTTTGGTGGGGCGCGCTCTATTTCATAACTTTTGGAGAGCTGGAAAAAATATATTTTTGGGGTTTTCCAACGAATTTAATTCTACCTACAACAGTTAATAATCTAAGGTTATTTAACAAAAATTAAACTAGGTCGAGTGGTCTTCGCATACCAAAAAGAAAAATCGGATTCAGATCTCTGTGGTGGGAGCTACGAATCCGGGAACATAGGTTATCACCGTAGTTTTCTGCGATCCCAGAAATTGGTCTTTTTCTTCCAACTTTGACGCTATTTTTGCCTATGATTATGCATTGTTCGAGGTCTACTATCATACAGGTATTGAAGAGGGCTAAGGGGTGAGCGTACCGGTAAAGACGGGGTGGCGTTTGCTTCAGCGAGGTGACGAAAAACGACGCTGGAACACAAGTACTCTGCTGTAACTTTCTGCAGCGCGCGGGGTGGTGTGCGGGGTCGCGGTCATCGGGATCCGATTCTGGGCGGCTGAGGCTGTCCGGTGGTGAGGCTAGGCGGTGGTCTCGATGGGAATATGGAGAAGAATTAGGGTTTAAGGTTTTGGTGGAGATGTTATATATATATATATATACATATATATATATATACATATATATATATACATATATATATATATATATACATATATACACATAGAAAAAAATCTAGAATTTGTAGTAATGCATACCATTAAGCTAGCAACTGTCCAAAGGGTCTCCTACATAAAATAAATGAGGAAAAATTCCTAATGGCTCCATAAATCTCCTAAGCGCACGAACACCTAAAATAAAAATTAAATAAAATCTATTTCTCCTAATTAGCCACTAATGACTATAATTAAGTTAATAATTAATTAAAAAGGGCAAATACGGTCTCTAGGAATAGGGGTTTTACATTCTACCCAACTTATAAAAAAATTGTCCTCGAAATTAAAATTAAGCCACGGTAGATAGTCAAGGATGGTATAAGATATAAATCAACAAAGTAAATTCATACCTTGGTATGCAAATAGGTTCGGAAAATGCTTGCGCATGTCGTTCTCGCGCTCCCAAGTTGATTCTCCTGGCGCGCCATACTTCCATGCTACGCGAACCAAGGGAATAGACTGGTTCCTCAACACTTTCTCTCGACGATCAAGGATTCCCACGGGTTGCTCTTGGTATGACAAGCTCGGCCCAATGGTGATCTCCGAATGGTCAAGAATATGACTGTTGTCTGCCACATATCGCCTGAGCTGCGACATATAGAATATGTCATGTACTCCCTCAAGTGAAGGTGGTAGCACAAGTCGATATGCCACTTCTCCCACTCTCTCAAGCACGTCAAATGGTCCAATATACCTTGGACTCAGGTTGCCGCGCCCTCCGAATCGAATGGTGCCTCTGGTGGGTGATATCCTCAAGAAGACATGATCGTCCTCTTTGAACTCCAAGGGACGACGATGAAGGTCTGCCCACTGCTTCTGTCTGTCTTGTGCTGCTCACAAGTGTCCTTGTATCTTCTTAACTGTCACTACGGTGTTGACTACTAACTCTGGTCCCAGAATCTGACATTCTTCCTGTCACGCCCCAGTCCCAAAATATCGTAGGACTGGACGCGTGTCAATGGCCAGCAGTACGCACCGATGGACCAACTCAATATAATGGATCCATCAGGGCATACTTAAGCTGTAAAACAAGTCTACGACAATCAAGACACAACTAATCTCATCCACACAAGATATAAAATATGATCCACAGAATAAATAAGGAATGTAAATCATCAACAAGTCTCACAAAGTACTTCGGGGAATAACCCGATAAATATCTAGTACAATGGTTCAACAGACCAGAAAGTAAATGACTGAAATAAATAATAAAAGCTGAGCATGAACATGGATGCTCAAGAGAAGTCTTCAACTAAGACCTCATCCTCGGATGGTGGTACAGCTCCTGGATCAGCTCCTGCTCCGGTCCCGTAAACCTCGGAATAAACCTCGTCTGCAAAATCTGGGGACAAAATCCGGATCCAGGTCCTCAGGGGACATAGCAAGGTACAAGAAAACTCATGCCAAATAAATACAGATAAGCAGTGCAGCAAATAAATAACTAAATGATCAATGGGTAAATATGCAACCATCTAAGTAAAATGCAAGTGAGAGTAACACTAAGACTAAGGCTGAAGCCACTACAAGCTCTGTGTCGGGGAGCCGGTAGCGGTAATAAACACGTAATGTGCCTAGCTCTGCTACGAGAGTCTGAGGCCTCACAATAGTAGTAGATAGATATATAAAATAGCCTGTAGCCTGTGTGTCTCTCCCCACCCAATGTAACCACGCATATCATGACCATAACGTCTCATGCTCATGTCAAGCGCGATCATAGCTAATGCAACAAGTCATAAAGTATCTAAGAGTATAATGTCCATGTCCTGTATCCTATACAGAATCACCACGAATATCTCGGGAAGATCCTGTCTCATGAATGGTGTCAAGTGTCCTGGGTCATATGGTACTTGATAAGACAAGTACGAAGATATAAAGTGTCACGAATATCCATCTCTAGATGACCGTACCCAACACTGCGCACAGTGTCGGCACCCGACTGATAATCGGACGCTAAGTACGTCACACGGTCCTAGGTTGAGCATGCACCGCACTATAATAAAGCAAGAAAAATATATAACAATACTGTAGAGTTTGGCAAGGTACACTTGCCTGATGTTTGAATATCAACTGTCGTCCTGGTATCGGTGGATCCGGTAGGTACTACTCCGAAAGCTGTAATAAATATCACCAACAGTCTCAGAAGATGTCAAATAGCTGGAAATGCCTGTCCTTACGTCCAATTTGGACACAGGGGCAAAAAAGTCATTTTCGGGCCAAAGCGGGTTCCACATGTGGGCCACTTTGCACCGAAAAGCGTGCCGAGGGTAACAGTCTCTAAATGGGACAAACTATGGGTCAAACAACTCTAAATGTCAATACGATCCCAACGGTATCTCCAAATTTGGATTCCGATGAGCCGAACATAATTTGGTCCAAAAAGTCAACTGTGGGGCCCGCCAATTGGCGATCTGGTCAACCGTCTCAAAAATGCGTAAAAATTGGGTCACAGGACCAGCGTGTTACCACGAGTCCAGTGGCGCAAGTTTTGTCGCAATCTGACAAGCGTGCACAAAATACTCGCGAGTTCCACAAAAGTGGCAACACGGAATGTGTTCGCGGATACGGCCTGATTCCGGCGCGCACACGCGTCCAAATCAGTCCCCACGAATTTTCACGTGTCCGATTATGATGCGTGCACCATTCGGTACACTTGGCACACGACGGGGCGGTCCCGGTTGGCGGGGCGCGCTCCGATCTCCCACTTTTAGAAAACCAAAAAAAGTGGGTGCGCGCAGTTTTGTGACGACTACAATTTTGTCCACAGCAACTAATAGCACAAAGTTATAATGCAGAAATTAAACTAGGTCATGTAATCTACAGGTATCAAAAAGAATCGTCGAATTCGGATCTCTGTGGTGGGAGATATGAACTCGACAATACGGGTGGTCATCGCAAGTTTCTGCGATTGCAGAATTCTGTCTGCTCGCGCTGACTTGGGCGCTATTTTTTACCTAGGGACACACGTTTTCTGAGGTTGACTATAAAACAAATATTTGAGAGGGTTAAGGGAAGATCATATCTATGAAAACGGATCTGCTTTTGGTCGAGCGAGTCAACGGAAAATGACGCCGGAGCGAAGGTGCCTCGAGTGGGAGACTGCAGTTCGCGATGTCGGCGTCGACGGAATGGTTGGATGGCTTGGGGAGGCTTCTCTGGCTGCGGGGATGGCTCTAGATGGGAAGGGGAAGTCTGGAGTTTAAGGTTAGGGTTTTGGAGAGCTAATCATATATATATATGATATATATATTAAGAGCAAGAGGGATAGATATAAGGCTCGCGGGTTTTCTTTTCGCGTTCAGAGGCTGAAGGCCTAATGCCAATTGAACTGGGGGGGGGGGGCGGGTCCCTACTGCGGTTCCAGCAGCAATTCGCTGCTTTATGCTCCCAAGCAACCTAATTTGCATAGTAGTAACTATAGTCTTATGATTAGTTATTATTATAAGTATCATTATTATCCTATTTGATTCTTTTCTTTTCTTTTTCTTACTTAAAATATATATACATATATATTTGTTTATATATATATATATATTTTTTTTTTTCACACATAAGAAAATTTATATAATGGGGTATTGTACATCGTTAGGCTAGCAACTGTTCAAGGGGTCTCCTACATGGAATAAATTCTGAAAAATTTCCTGATGGTCCCACAAGTCCTCTAAGTGCCCGAACACCCAACATAAAAATTATTAAAAATCTATTTCTCCTATTTGGACCTAATTACTACAATTTAATTAATAATTAATAAATAAAGGGCATATACGATTTTCTGGGAAGGGGGTTTTACATTCTACCCAACTTATAAAAATTTCGTCCTCGAAATTAAAATTAAGCCACGATAGAATGCAAGGATGGTATAAGATATAAATTAACAATGTAAATTCATACCTTGGTCTGCGAATAGGTTCGGGAAATGCTTGCGCATGTCGTCCTCGCGCTCCCAAGTTGATTCTCCTGGCGCGCCATGCCTCCATGCTACGCGAACCAAGGGAATAGACTGGTTCCTCAATACCTTCTCTCGACGATCAAGGATTCCCACGGGTTGCTCTTGGTATGACAAGCTCGGCCCAATGATGATCTCTGAATGGTCGAGGACATGACTGCTGTCTGCCACATATCGCCTGAGCTGCGACACATGGAATACGTCATGTACTCCCTCCAGTGAAGGTGGTAGCGCAAGTCGATATGCCACCTCTCCAACTCTCTCGAGCACGTCAAATGGTCCAATATACCTTGGACTCAACTTGCCGCGCCCTCCGAATCGGATGGTGCCTCTGGTCGGTGATATCCTCTAGAAGACGTGATCGCCCTCTTTGAACTCCAAGGGTCGACGATGAAGGTCTGCCCACTGCTTCTGCCTGTCTTGCGCTGCTCGCAAGTGACCCTGAATCTTCTTGACTGTCTCTACGGTGTTGACCACCAACTCGGGTCCCAGAATCTGACGTTCTCCCACGTCACTCCAACACACAGGAGACCTACATTTTCTCCCATATAATGCTTCAAACGGAGCCATCTGAATACTCGCTTGATAGCTATTGTTGTAAGAAAACTCTACAAGATGTAGGTGGTCCTCCCATGATCCTCCAAAGTCTAACATGCAAGCCCTCAACATGTCCTCCAAGGTCTGAATAGTACGCTCCGACTGCCCATCTGTCTGCGGGTGGTAAGATGTACTAAACTTCAGACGAGTACCAAGACTCTCTTGCATGCTCCTCCAAAAGTGCGATATGAAGCGCGAATCTCTGTCCGATACAATGCTGACTGGTATGCCGTGCAATCTCATGATTTGCCTCATATATAAATCAGCTAAAGCTTCTGTAGACTGACCCACTCTAAAAGGTATAAAATAGGCTGACTTGGTGAGTCGGTCCACTATTACCCACACTGCATCTCTCCCACTTGGACTCTTGGGAAAACCCGTGACGAAGTCCATAGTGATGTGCTCCCACTTCCACTCTGGAATCGGAAGTGGTTGCAATAATCCTGCTATCCTCTGGTGCTCCGCCTTCACTTGTTGACATACTAAGCATTTGGCCACAAATCTCGTGATCTCTCTCTTCATTCCATGCCACCAGTAATACTGTCTCAAGTCTCGGTACATCTTGGTTCCTCCTGGGTGAACAGAGTACATAGAGCTATGGGCTTCGGTCATTAACTCCTGTCTCAATTCTCCATTTGGAACATACAGGCGATTTCCAAACCTCAATGTCCCGTCTTCATGTATGCGAAGTCCTGTCTGCATACCAGCTTCTGTCCTTTCTTTGAGTCTTCGGAATCTAGCATCGGTGGGCAATGCCTCCTTAATCTTCTCCACGAGGGATGACTGAATCTCAAGGTTAGCCATCAAGCCATTCTGTCCCGGTAAGACGACCTCTATCTGTAGCTCCTGTAGATCTCTCAATAACTCGGGCTGCATCGTCAAGAAATAAGCCGTAGGCTTTCTGCTGAGTGCGTCTGCAACAACATTTGCCTTTCCCGAATGATACTGCAGATCGATGTCAAAATCCACCATCAATTCCAGCCAGCGTCTCTGCCTCATGTTAAGCTCCTTCTGAGTATACACATACTTTAGACTCTTGTGATCAGTAAAGATTTCTACCCTCTCTCCATAAAGATAGTGCCTCCATATCTTTAATGCAAATATAACTGCTGCTAGCTCCAGATCATGTGTTGGGTAGTTCTTCTCGTGGACCTTCAACTGTCTTGACGCATAAGCAATGACTTTGCCATGTTGCATCAAAATACATCCTAGTCCACTGCCTGATGCATCACTGTAAACAACAAAACCTCCTGACCCTGATGGAAGAGTCAAGACAGGTGCTGTTGTTAATCTTCTCTTCAGTTCTTCAAAAGCCTTCTGGCAGTCTTCTGTCCATATAAACTCCTGGTCCTTCCGTGTCAGCTTCGTCATTGGTTCTGCAATCCTCGAGAAATTCTCTACAAACCTTCGGTAATATCCCGCAAGTCCGAGAAAACTTCTTACCTCTGCGACTGATGTGGGTGTAGGCCAAGTCTCTATTGCCGCAACTTTCTCAGGATCTACTGAAAGTCCTTCTCCTGATATGATGTGTCCCAAGAAAGGCACTTTGTCCATACAGAACTCACACTTACTGAGCTTGGCATATAACTTCTCCTGTCTCAAGGTCTCTAACACGATTCTAAGATGTTCCTCGTGCTCTTTATGGTTCTTGGAATATATGAGAATGTCGTCAATGAATACCACTACGAATTTATCCAAGAATTGATGAAAGACTCTGTTCATCAAACTCATAAATACTGCTGGCGCGTTGGTTAAACCAAACGGCATCACCAGGAACTCATAATGCCCATACTTAGTCCTGAAAGCTGTCTTCGGGATGTCTTCCTTCCTCACCTTGATCTGATAATAGCCGGATCTAAGGTCAATCTTCGAGAATACCCTTGCACCACTCAATTGATCGAATAGATCATCAATACGTGGTAGGGGATACCTGTTCTTGATGGTGATAGCATTTAGTGCCCTGTAATCAATGCACAACCGTACTGTTCCATCCTTCTTTGGCACAAATAAGATGGGTGCTCCCCAAGGTGAAACACTGGGCCGAATGAAACCCTTCTCCAAGAGATCATCAACCTGTTCTTTCAACTCCACTAACTCTTTAGGTGCTAGCCGATAAACTGATGAAGTGATTGGCTCTGCTCCTGGAGTTAAGTCTATTATGAATTCTATTTCCCGATCAGGCGGTAAACCTGGAAGATCATCAGGAAATACATCCACAAATTCTGATATGACTCTTGGGTAACCTGTCTCCCCTTCTACAGATAGTACCCTAAGAGTAGGCTGAACTCCTTGCTCTACTGCTCCTCGGAGAAACTCAAATTCTGGATGTCCTGGCGGTCTAAATATAACCCGCCCAAGTCGGCAATCAAGAGTCGTATGGTACTGACTTAACCAGTCCATACCAAGTACGACATCATAATCCGGCATAGAAAATATCAGAAACTGCGCTCGCATTTCTCGGCCACATACGACTACAAAACATGATCTACAGACGTCACTAACTGGAATAATTCCACCTCCCGTAAGAATCCTCTTCATCTTCGGGAGGGGTGCGGTAGCTACTCTATGGGTGGCTACAAAGCTAGCTGCTATAAATGAATGCGATGCTCTAGAATCAAATAATGCAACTGCTGGTAATGAAGCTGCTAAAATAGTACCTGCGATGACCTCGCCTGCTGTAGCCTCCTCCTCAACAGCTAAAGTGAATGCCTGCCCTCGCCCCTATGCTGGACCTCTCTGCTGCTGCTGAGCCTGCTGAAATAGGGCTGCCTGTGGGGCCAGTGGTGGTCTCTGCTGGTTTCCTCCTGGGGCTGGTGGTCTGACTCCACCAACTCCTGTCTGCTGTGCTCCTACTGCTGGATAAGTTGGTCGCGGTGTAGGTAGAGCTAGTCTGGGTGCTTCTCCTCTATGGTGAGTGCAGTCTCTGGATAGATGTTGGTTTGATCCGCAAAGCAGGCATAGTCCCAACTTCCGCCTGCACTCTCTCTCAATGTGTCCTACCTTGCCGCAGTGATGACAAGTAGGAAGGGATATGGCCCTGTGTGCTGCTCTATCTGGCGTACTCCTCTGGAATCGTTTTGCAGAATCTCTATGTGCTGCCTTGGTTGGTGCGGAGGTGTTTGGCCTCTTCAGATTCGATTCCCTTCTAGTGACGCGCTCCATGCGTCGTGCTGCTGCAAGAACATCAGTATAATTTGTAGGTGCCACTGAGCCAATCAATCTCTGAAGCTCGAACTTCAACCCATCAAAGAACTTTTCCGCTTTCTCTTCCTCCGTCGAAATCAATGTTGGAGCGAAGCGACTCAGGCGAATAAATTCAGAATTGTATTCTTCCACTGTCATGCTGCCCTGGATGAGGCGGTTGAACTTGTCCCTGAGCTCTGACCGTGCAACTGCCGGGATGTACATCTCTTGGAAGAGTCTGGAGAACTCTTCCCATGTGACTCTGTCCTGTCCAAGTCTCCTTTCTTCTGCTAACCACCAGTGGTGCGCATTATCAGTTAACTGCATTCTGACTGCAGTCATCCACTTCTCTCTTGGAAGTTCAGCGGCTTCCAGCTGATGCTGAATGTTTGTGAGCCACTCATGAACTTCCGTTGGCCCTTCTTTACCAGAAAATGTGCGAGGCTTGAGATGACAGAAGTCGGTGATAGATCCCGTCGATGTTCGCCTCGCTGCTGGATTAGCCTGCTCCAATGCGGATACCAGGCTGGTCCTCAGATACTCGGCCTCCTGCCGATGGGCCTCCTGCTGAATCTGTTGCTGTGCTTGCATCATGGCATACATCATCTGGAATATTTGTTGCCCGTCCATGGCTTGTCCTGGCGGGAATACTGGCATCTGGGGAGTGAACTGTGGTGGTGGTGGAATGTCATCTCTCCGGAACCTTGGATTAGGCTGTCCGATTTGATCACTCTGTGATGCTTGTCCTCCACTCCCAGGAGTCACTCCGTCTCCATAAGTAACCACAGCGTCGTGTGGTGTCTCCAAAGGAATATCATCTCTGTTCCCGGAATCCATTGCTCTGAAATCAAAAGATAAACTATGAGAACGCTCAGAGGAATCAATACAGGATGCAGTTCAAGTAACAAATTTCGAGTTCGATATAGAATTCAACAAATGGTTAAATAATGGATGAGATCCTATAGTTTATACTATCCTTAGGGCAGGCTGGTCCGGTCCCTAAGTTGAAACCGAACAATTTAGTCGTAGACCGGCATGGGCCACCACAAAAACTATGTCACGCCCCAGTCCCAAAATACCGTGGGACTGGACGCGTGTCAATGGCCAGCAGTACGCACCGATGGACCAACTCAATATAATGGATCCATCAGGGCATACTTAAGCTGTAAAACAAGTCTACGACAATCAAGGCACAACTAATCTCATCCACACAAGATATAAATTATGATCCACAGAATAAATAAGGAATGTAAATCATCAGCAAGTCTCACAAAGTACTTCGGGGAACAACCCGATAAATATCTAGTACAATGGTTCAATAGACCAGAAAGTAAATGACTGAAATAAATAATAAAAGCTGAGCATGAACATGGATGCTCAAGAGAAGTCTTCAACTAAGACCTCGTCCTCGGATGGTGGTACAGCTCCTGGATCAGCTCCTGCTCCGGTCCCGTAAACCTCGGGATAAACCTCGTCTGCAAAATCTGGGGACAAAATCCGGATCCAGGTCCTCAGGGGACATAACAAGGTACAAGAAAACTCATGCCAAATAAATACAGATAAGCAGTGCAGCAAATAAATAACTAAATGATCAATGGATAAATATGTAACCATCCAAGTGAAATGCAAGTGAGAGTAACACTAAGACTCAGGCTGAAGCCACTACAAGCTCTGTGTCGGGGAGCCGGTAGCGGTAATAAACACGTAATGTGCCTAGCTCTGCTACGAGAGTCTAAGGCCTCACAATAGTAGTAGATAGATATATGAAACAGCCTGTAGCCTGTGTGTCTCTCCCCACCCAATGTAACCACGCATATCATGACCATAATGTCTCATGCTCATGTCAAGCGCGATCATAGCTAATGCAACAAGTCATAAAGTATCTAAGAGTATAATGTCCATGTCCTGTATCCTACACAGAATCACCACGAATATCTCGGGAAGATCCTGTCTCATGAATGGTGTCAAGTGTCCTGGGTCATATGGTACTTGATAAGACAAGTACGAAGATATAAAGTGTCACGAATATCCATCTCTAGATGACCGTACCCAACACTGCGCACAGTGTCGGCACCCGACTGATAATCGGATGCTAAGTACGTCACACGGTCCTAGGTTGAGCATGCACCGCACTATAATAAAGCAAGGAAAATATATAACAATACTGTAGAGTTTGGCAAGGTACACTTGCCTGATGTTTGAATATCAACTGTCGTCCTGGTATCGGTGGATCCGGTAGGTACTACTCCGAAAGCTGTAATAAATATCACCAACAGTCTCAGAAGATGTCAAATAGCTGGAAATGCCTGTCCTTACGTCCAATTTGGACACAGGGGCAAAAAGGTCATTTTCGGGCCAAAGCGGGTTCCACATGTGGGCCACTTTGCACCGAAAAGCGTGCCGAGGGTAACAGTCTCTAAATGGGACAAACTATGGGTCAAACAACTCTAAATATCAATACGATCCCAACGGTATGTCCAAATTTGGATTCTGATGAGCCGAACATAATTTGGTCCAAAAAGTCAACTGTAGGGCCCGCCAATTGGCGATCTGGTCAACCGTCTCTGAAATGCGTGAAAATTGGGTCACAGGACCAGCGTGTTACCACGAGTCCAGTGGCGCAAGTTTTGTCGTAATATGACAAGCGTGCACAAAATACTCGCGAGTTCCACAAAAGTGGCGACACGGAATGTGTTCGCGGATACGGCTTGATTCCGGCGCGCACACGCGTCCAAATCAGTCTCCACGAATTTTCACGTGTCCGATTATGCTGCGTGCACCATTCGGTACACTTGGCACACGGCGGGGCGGTCCCGTTTGGTGGGGCGCGCTCCGATCTCCCACTTTTAGAAAACCGAAAAAAGTAGGTGCGTGCAGTTTTGTGACGACTACAATTTTGTCCACAGCAACTAATAGCACAAAGTTATAATACAAAAATTAAACTAGGTCTTGTAATCTACAGGTATCAAAAAGAATCGTCGAATTTAGATCTCTGTGGTGGGAGATACGAACTCGACAATACGGGTGGTCATCGCAAGTTTCTGCGATTGCAGAATTCTGTCTGCTCGCGCTGACTTGGGCGCTATTTTTTACCTAGGGGCACACGTTTTTCGAGGTTGACTATAAAACAAATATTTGAGAGGGTTAAGGGAAGATCATACCTATGAAAACGGATCTACGTTTGGTCGAGCGAGTCAACGGGAAATAACGTCGGAGGGAAGGTGCCTCGAGTGGGAGACTGCAGTTCGCGATGTCGGCGTCGACGGGATGGTTGGATGGCTTGGGGAGGCTTCTCTGGCTGCGGGGACGGCTCTAGATGGGAAGGGGAAGTCTGGAGTTTAAGGTTAGGGTTTTGGAGAGCTAATCATATATATATATGATATATATATTAAGAGCAAGAGGGATAGATATAAGGCTCGCGAGTTTTCTTTCTGCGTTCAGAGGCTGAAGGCCTAATGCCAATTGAACGGGGGGGGGGGGGGGGGGGTCCCTACTGCGGTTCCAGCAGCAATCCGCTGCTTTATGCTCCCAAGCAACCTAATTTGCATAGTAGTAACTATAGTCTTATGATTAGTTATTATTATAAGTATCATTATTATCCTATTTGATTCTTTTCTTTTCTTTTTCTTACTTAAAATATATATACATATATATTTGTTTATATATATATATATATATATATATATATATATTTTCACACATAAAAAAATTTATATAATGGGGTATTGTACATCGTTAGGCTAGCAACTGTTCAAGGGGTCTCCTACATGGAATAAATTCCAAAAAATTTCCTGATGGTCCCACAAGTCCTCTAAGTGCCCGAACACCCAACATAAAAATTATTAAAAATATATTTCTCCTATTTGGACCTAATTACTACAATTTAATTAATAATTAATAAATAAAGGGCATATACGATTTTCTGGGAAGGGGGTTTTACACTTCCACGTCACTCCAACAAACAGGAGACCTATATTTTCTTTTATACAATACTTCAAATGGAGCCATCTGAATACTCGCTTGATAGCTATTGTTGTAAGAAAACTCCACAAGATGTAGGTGGTTCTCCCATGATCCTCCGAAGTCTAACATGCAAGCCCTCAATATATCCTCCAATGTCTGAATAGTACGCTTCGACTGCCCATCTGTCTGCGGGTGATAAGATGTACTAAACTTCAGATGAGTTCCAAGACTCTCTTACATGCTCCTCCAAAAGTGCGATTTGAAGCACGAATCTCTGTCTGATACAATGTTGACTGGTATACCGTGCAATCTCATGATCTACCTCATATATAAGTCAGCTAAAGCTTCTGTAGACTGACCCACTCTAAAAGATAAGAAATAGGCTGACTTGGTAAGTCGATCCACTATTACCCATACTACATCTCTCCCACTTGGACTCTTGGGAAAACCCGTAACGAAGTCCATAGTGATGTGCTCCCACTTCCACTCGGGAATCAAAAGTGGTTGCAATAATCCAGCTGTCCTCTAGTGCTCCACCTTTACTTGTTGACATACCAGACATTTAGCTACAAAGCGAGATATGTCTCTTTTCATTCCATGCCACCAAAAGTGTTGTCGTAAGTCACGATACATCTTGGTTCCTCTAGGATGAATAGACTATATCAAACTATGAGCCTGTGTCATCAGCTCCTGTCAAATCTCTCTATTTAGAACATAAAGACGATCACCACATCGTAATGTCCCATCCTCGTGAATGCACAATCCTGTCTGCTCTTCGGCCTCTGTCTTTTCCTTCAGTCTCCTGAATCTGGCGTCTGTAGGCAAAGCTGCCTTGATCCTTTCTACTAATGATAATTGTACATGCAAGTTGGCTAGTGTCCTATTTGCTCCGGGTAATATCACTTTAATGCCAAGACCTTGCAAGTCCTCGAATAATTCTCTCTGTGCTATCAAGAAATAAGGTGCTGGCTTCCGGCTTAACGCGTCCGCTACAACGTTAGCCTTGCCTGGGTGATAGTGTATCTCCAACTCAAAATCTTTTATCAACTCGAGCCATCGACATTGCCTCATATTTAACTCTTTCTGTGTAAAGACGTACTTGAGGCTTTTGTGGTCTGTATAGATCTCCACTCGTTCCCCATATAAGTAATATCTCCATAGCTTCAGAGCAAATACAATGGCTGCAAGTTCCAAGTCATGAGTCGGATAATTTTTCTCATGTACTCGTAATTGTCTAGATGCATATGCAATCACCTTGCCATGCTGTATCAATACGCATTCCAAGCCTTTCCCTGATGCGTCACTGTAGATCACATAACCTCCTGATCCTGACGGAATAGTCAATACGGGTGCTGTAGTTAGTCGCTTCTTCAACTCTTCAAAGGTGGCTTGACACTCGTCGGTCCATATAAATTCTTCATCGTTACAAGTCAAACGAGTCATAGGTGCTGCTATCCTTTTGAAGTTCTCCATGAACCGTCGGTAATATCCCACAAGTCCAAGGAAACTCCTCACCTCTGATGCTGACTTAGGAACAGGCCATGTCTTAACTGCTGAAATCTTCTCTGGATCAACAGAAATACCATCTCCTGTAATAACATGCCCAAGAAATGAGACTTTGTCCAAGAAGAACTCACATTTACTGAGCTTTGCATATAACTGCTCTCTCCTCAAAGTCTCTAGAATAATCCGCAGGTGCTTCTCGTGCTCCTCGTAGCTCTTCGAATAGACAAGTATATCATCTATAAAGACGATCGCGAACTGGTCCAAGTACTGGTGGAAGACTCGATTCATCAAGTCTATGAAGATCGCTGGAGCATTGGTCAATCCAAATGGCATGACCAAAAACTCGTAGTGCCCATATCTTGTTCTGAATGCGGTCTTCGGAATGTCCTGCTTTCGTACCTTCACCTGGTGATATCCCGATCTCAAATCTATCTCAAAGAATACCTTGGCTCCACTGAGTTGATCAAATAAGTCATCAATGTATGGTAATGGATATTTGTTCTTCACAATCACTGCATTCAAGGCTCTGCAGTCAATACACATACGCACTGACCCGTCCTTCTTTGGTATAAACAACACTAGTGCTCCCCAGGGTGATGTACTTGGTCGGACGAAACCTTTCTCTTCTAGTTCTTTCAACTGTGCCTTCAGCTCATCCATTTCCTTCTTTACCAGTCTGTAAACATGTGATGCTATAGGTGCTGCTCCGGGTGCTAGTTCAATTGAAAATACTACGTCTCTGTCTATGGGTAGTCCTGGCAATTCCTCTGGAAAGACGTCTAAAAATTCTTAAATAATGGGATAATAAACAATATCGTCTATTGCAAGCTGAATACCATCCATGGCTTCTGTGGATCCTCTTGCAAACTCAAGTTCAGGCTGGCCTGGTACCTTAAAGAGAATGCTTCCCCCAAAGTAATCGAAGAAAGCGTGGTACTTGCTTAGCCAGTCCATTCCAAGCACAATATCAAAAGATGGCATAGGAAGGACTAAGAGTTGGGCGTTCATCTCTCTGCCACGTATTACTATAGGACACGATCTACAAACTCGGCTAACTGGTACAACTCCTCCTCCGGTAAGAATTCTAACACAACTAGATAAAGGTGTAGAGGCAATGTTGTGTTTGGCAATAAAACTAGATGATATGAATAAGTGGGTGGCTCCCGTATCAAACAATATCACAGCAGAAAAAGTAAAAGCAAGAGTAATACCTGCTATGACAAACATCTCATGATCTATGTCATCCACCTCCAATACAAAGGCTCATCCGTTCCTCTGTGGCTGTCCATGTCCGGCCCTCATATACTGCTCCTCCTGGGTAGGTAGCGGTGGTTCTCTCTGAAATCCTCCTGCTGCTGGGGGTCGAGGTGCTCTAGGTCCAATCATCTGCTGAGTTGGCTTCTGTGCTGGAAGCGCTAGTCTCTGTGTTGGCGGTGGTAGTGTCAATGTCTGCTGCTTTGGACAGTCTTTTGCCAAATATTATTCGGAACCACATCGTAAACACCGTCCCAAGCGGCTTCGACAATCTCTTAAAATGTGTCCAATTTTCCTGTAATAATTACATTAGGGTTTCTCCGGAATCTGGTACGGTCCGGCTCTGTGTTGCTGATGCTGTTGTGCCAAGGACGTCTGATAGGTCCTCCCTGTTGTGTCCTTGCCGATCCTTGTTATGTCCTCAGCTGACCTCTCTTTCCTCTGCTGATAGTTTCTTGCAATCTGGCTTCTGTCAGTAGTTCAGCATAAGAGGCTCGGGACTGCGAGCTTGTATAATGTTATAGCTCCTAGGTCAGTCCTCGATGAAACCTTTTAGCCTTGGCCAAGTCATCTGGTATCAGGGCAGCGCCATATTTGCTGAGTCGACTAAACTCGGTATCATACTCGTACACTGTTCGGTTCCTCTGCTCCAAGTGAAGAAACTGATCGTACAATGTATCTCTGACGGTGTCCGGGAAGCACTTTGTCTCGAAGCACTCCAAGAACTGCTCCCAAGTCTGGTATATACCCAACTGGCGCTCCATGTATTCCCACCAGTGATGAGCATTACCATCTAGAAGCGTCCTTACACCCGTCATCCATAGGTCCGTAGGTAACTGCGATGCCTCCAATAGCTTCTGCATGTGTGTGATCCAGTTGGTAGTCTCCTCTGGGCTCTCAGTGCTCTTGTACGGCCTCGGACCCATTTGAATAAAGTCCTTTACTGAACCTACTCTAGCTTGAGGTACTGGAGCTAGTGCTTGGGCTGGTATAGTAGCCTGTGCAGCCATCCTCTCAAGTGCTGCCAAGAATTCTTGCCTCTGTTCGGCTACCTGCTGCCTCTGTTCCTGCATCATCATCTGAAAGAATTGGAACAGCTGCGCTTGGCCATCTTGCGGTGCTGGGAAAGCTGGAAGGTTCCCAATAGGTGAAGTGGGAAGATCAAATAGAATTGGAGTGTGAGTCTGTCCATATGGTCCCGGAAGCCTAGGAAGCGTTGGGGTCCCTCCTTGAGTTTGACCATTGACTCCAGAAGTCGTGTCGCCATCGGCGGCAGTACATCCATTTTGCATATCCATCTCTCTGTAGGTGATGTACGAAACGATTAGAAGAAGTACAAGAATCAAACATGATGCAAGCATTAAATAGGAAGGATGAGTTTCAGTCAAGCGTGGATGAGATCCTTATACTCTATTCCTATACGCAGTCTTGTTCGGTATAGTTATGTAACCGAGATAATATATTCTCGACCTGCATGGGCCACTACTAAAAATATGCCATGTCCTAGTCCCAAAATACGTAGGACTAGGAATACGTAACACGCCAGCCGTATGTATACGAACTCCAATATATGGAAACCATATACACACGTACGTTGTACATGAATATCCAATCCACAGTGATAATATAATATTACAATAAGTCACACGCAAATCTATATCTCATCCACAACACAAATAATAGATAAATGGAAATCAATAACTGAATATCAAATAAGCAGTCTCAAAGTACGATAGTCGGATGAAAACAAATCCACTACAAATCGACTATAATAAACTACTAAGAGAGAAGAGAATAAACTCTAATATAAGAATAAATGTCTCAAAAAGAACAACAACTAGAATCTCTAAAAAGCTACAATGAATCGCATATAATCCGAAGGTAAGACCTCATCAGTCTGATAGGTAGCATCAGGTCCAGGTCCATACTCCTGCGGGTACTCCTGCTCATCTATGCCTGGAAAGGTACCAGGTCCTCAAAGGGACGTAACAAGATACATATAAATATGCCAATAAAGTACTAAAATGTAAATATCCATTGGGGTCGCCTAACCATCTATGTGAATACAGTTTGAGAACAACTTTCCACCAAGTGGGCTGTCTGGCTAAAAATGGGATTGGCATGACTCTCTCGGAGAATCAGGGGCCTCAAAGTATGTCGTCTTTTGAACGGCAGAGGCCGCCAAGTAGTATAGGGGTCATCACCGTCCGTATCTCCAGCGGAGCTTTCGGGTTACAGAAGGAAAAAGTGTAAAGAAGCCCAAATGCCTTACTTGTTGTTCTCCTCATCCAATGCTCTAAGCATTTTATGTCCATGACATGATAATATCTCTAATAACTGTCAGGTCTACTAGCATGCAAAGTTTCTATCGGCAGTTATCCCTTTTCGTCGCCGGACCTATACGTACCAGTGGCCAGCCGAGTACGCAAGTTCGTGTCCTACATGTGACTCACGCTCGTGTAAGAATAGTGTCATGGCCAATGAAACATAAAATGCCTCATGAAAATAGGGTAGTCTCATAAAGTAGGTCCAATGCATATACATAAATAAAAATATAGTACGACGACACCGTCGTTGCACCCAAGTCTCCTTGGACGCAAAATTTATATAGTAGTTAAAATAAATGACTAAATAAATAGAAATAAACATGCATGCATCATATGAAATATAAATATAGTACAATGGCAAGGTATACTTGCCTGGCAAGAAATCTGTAAAGTGTACTCGCCCAAATATCAAGGACACGGAATCAGAAACTAATGGCTTCGAACAAACGTCTCCAGATGCTAAAATAGACATCACCAACGTTTCCAAAATCAGCAAAATAGCTAAAAAGAACTTCCCTTTTGTCCAATTTGGATACAGGGGCAAAACGGTAATTTCGAGTAAAAGTGGGGTCCACGTGTGGCCCATATTGCACCGAAAAGTGTGCCAAGGGTAACAGTCTCTAAATGGGATAAATATAGGTCAAAAAAACTTTAAATGTCAATACGAACCCAACGGAATGTCCAAATATGGATTCTGATGGGCCGAACACAATTTTGCCCAAAAAGTCAACCGTGGGGCCCGCCAATTGGCGACTTGGTCAACTGTCTCAGAATTGCGTGAAAATTGGGTCACAGGACCAGCACGTTACCACGAGTCCAGTGGCGAAAGGTTTGTCACAATCTTACGAGCGTGCACAAAATGCGCAAAACTTTCACAAAAGTTGCGACACGGGAATTGTCCGTGGATACGGGCTGATTTCGACGTGCACACGCGTCTGAATCAGTTTTTGTGAACTCTCACGTGTCCGGGTACACTGCACGCACCGCTTGGTACACTTGGTACACGGCGGGGCGGTCCCGTTTGGCAGGGCGCGCTCCGTTTCACAACTTTTGGAGATCTGGAAAAAATATATTTTCGGAGTTTTCCAACGAATTTAATTCTACCTACAGTAGTTAATAATCTAAGGTTATTTAACAGAAATTAAACTAGGTCAAGTGGTCTCCGCATACAAAAAAAAATCGGATTCGGATCTCAGTGGTGGGAGATACGAATCCGTGAACATAGGTGATCACCGTAGTTTTCTGCGATCCCAGAAATTGGTCTTTTTTGCCAACTTTGACGCTGTTTTCGCCTATGGTTACATGTTGTTCGAGGTCTACTATCATACATGTATTGAAGAGGGTTAAGGGGTGAGCGTACCGGTGAAGACGGGGTGGCGTTTGGTTCAGCGAGGTGACAAGAAACGACGCTGGAACACAGGTACCCTGCTGTAACTTTCTGCAGCACGCGGGGTGGTGTGTGGGGTCGCGGTCATCGGGATCCGATTCTGGGCGGCTGAGGCTGTCAGGTGGTACGACTAGGCGGCGGTCTCGATGGGAAGATGGAGAAGAATTAGGGTTTAAGGTTTTGGTGGAGATGTTATATATATAGATATATATATATATATAAAGGGAGAGGGGACGCTGGGGGCTCGGGTCTCTTCCGCTGCGGGTTCACATAATATGGGGGTTGTTTTTTGTTGTTAGTACGCGGGTTGTGGATAGGAAATGGGGATTCGGGTTCAAGTGGTTTGGATCCGTTAGGATCCATTAGGCTTATTTAATTTTTTTTTCTTTTTTATTTATATATATATATATACACACACACACACATAGAAAAAAATCTAGAATTATTAGTAATGCATACCATTAAGCTAGCAACTGTCCAAAGGGTCTCCTACATGAAATAAATTAAAAAAAATTCCTAATGGCTCCATAAATCTCCTAAGTGCACGAACACCTAAAATAAAAATTAAATAAAATCTATTTCTCCTAATTAGCCACTAATTACTATAATTAAGTTAATAATTAATTAAAAAGGGCAAATACGGTCTCTAGGAATAGGGTTTTACAGGGTGATATGCGGTACTGAACTTGAGCTGAGTGCCCAAGCTAGCCTACAAACTCCTCTAAAAGTGGGACTTGAAGCGACTCTCCCGATCCAAGACTATTCTCACTGGAACACCGTACAATCTGACAATCTAGCGCACATACATCTCCGCGAGCTTCTCCATAGATGTACCCACTTTAAATGGCAGAAAGTGGGTTAATTTGGTCAACCTGTCCATGATGACCCAAATCGCATCTTTACCTCCTGAAGAACGCAAAAGTCCCGATACAAAATCCATAGTCACATCTTCACATTTTTACTCCAGAATGGGTAAAGGCTAAAATAATCCACCTGACCTCTGTCTCTTTGCCTTTACCTGCTGGCAAACTAAGCATCTGGAAACGAAGCTAGCTACCTCCCGCTTTATGCCATACCACCATACATGCTCCCTCATGTCTCTATACATCTTATTGGCACATGGATGCATAGAGTATTGAGAACGATGCGCCTCCTTCAAAATCTCCTCGCATAATGCTCCTTATGGTACACATAATCTGGTACCATATCGCAATGATCCATCATCTGCGACGATGAAGTCCTCTGCCATCCCATCTGAACCTGTGCTCTGATGCTCCTAAGAGACTCATCCTCATACTGTTCGGCTCTGACCCGGTCCATCAGCTACGACTGTACCTGAAGTCCCCACATCTGTGTTACATCAACTAGTACTTCAATGCCCAAACTATCAAGATCTGCCAATAAACGTTTGTCTCTCGTCAAGCACGTAGCCACGGGATACCTGCTCAAGGCATCCGCGACTACATTGGCCTTCCCTGGATGGTACTACAAGGAAATATCGAAGTCTTTCATTAGCTCCAACCATCGCCACGGCCTCATATTGAGCTCTTTTTTTATAAACACATACTTCAAGCTCTTATGGTCTGTGAAGATCTCCACTCTCTCTCCATACAAGTAGTATTTTCATAATTTGAGAGCAAAGATAACTGCTGCCAACTCCAAGTCATGGGTAGGGTAGTTCTTCTCATGCGGGCGTAATTGCTTGGAAGCATAGGCAATTACCTTCCCGTGCTGCTGTAACACACAACCCAAACCCATTCCTGATGCATCACTATAAATAGAAAATCCTCCTGCTCCTGATGGCAATGTCAAGATTGGAGCTGTAGTCAACCTCCTTTTTAGCTCCTCAAATGCTAATTGACAATCCTCAATCCAGAAGAATTCTACGTCCTTCCTGGTTATTCTAGTCATCAGCTCTGCAAGTTTGGAAAAGTCCTGAACAAAACTCCGGTAGTAGCATGCCAATCCAAGAAAACTCCTGATCTCTGCTACTGAACTCGGGGTAGACCACGATTCAACTGCTAAAATCTTCTTCGGGTCCACCGAGATTCCATCTCATGTAATGACATGCCCAAGAAATTTAACCTTATCAAGGAAGAATTTATACTTTGATAGCTTGCCATATTGCTTTTCCTTCCTGAGGGTCTCCAGAACTATCCTCAAGTGCTGCTCATGCTCCTTTGGGGTCTTCGAATATATCAGAATATCATCAATGAAGACTATAACAAACTGGTCTAGGTACTGATGAAACACCTTATACATCAGGTTCATGAATACTGCCGGGGTATTGGTCAACCCAAACGGCATCACCAAGAACCCAAACTGTCCATAACGAGTCCAGAAAGCTATCTTCAGTATGTCTTCCCTCTTCACTTTTACCTGGTGGTACCCTGACCACAAGTCTATCTTTAAGAATATCTTCGCTCCGCTCAACTGGTCAAATATGTCATCAATCCGCGACAACGGGTATTTGTTCTTAATAGTTAGGTTGTTAAGTACCCTGTAGTCGATACACATACGTACCGACCCATCCTTCTTTGGTACAAAAAGTATCAGAGCACCCCATAGTGATGAATTGGAATGGATAAAGCCCTTGTCTTGTAACTCATCCACCTGCTTCTTCAACTTCTCCAGTTTACTATTGTTTACTCTATAAATGTGCTGAGATATTATCTCTGCGCCTAGCACCAAATCTATAAAGAATTCCATATCTCTGTCCGGTGGCAACCCCGACAACTCCTCTGGAAAGACATCCATAAAATCTGCAATCAACGGATGTGGCGGCTCCTGCTCTTCTACCAAAGCTCTGTAGAAATTACCTTCGCTTTGCTCTGCTCCTTGGACGAACTCGAACTCCGGCACTCCTGGCGTCTAAAATAAAACTATGCCTCTACGACAATCGATACTAGCATGATGTCTACTCAACTAGTCCATCCCAAGTACTATATCATAACTCGAAAGTGGCATTACAAGTAAACATACGCTCAGCTTACGTCTCCCAAATAAACTCTCTGGTTCTTGCAAACATCACTGACCAGGATAATGCCACCCCGGTTGTGATCTTGCAAGTCCTCGCCAATATTTCAGACTCAAGATGATGCCTTAAAGTAAAAGATACAGATACAAAGCTATGAGAAGCAACAGAATCGAACAAAGTATGAGCTGGAAAGAAATCGAGATAAACTGCACTTGAGACGACATCGCCAACCGGCTCCTCCTCCTCGACAGTCAAGGCAAAAGCTCATCCCTATCGTTGCGCTCCTCTCTGGTGCTGATATTGAGCAAACTGATGCTGTTGCGGTGGTAGAGGTCCTCTCTGCTGGCCCACTGGTGGTCTAGCGGGTGCCCTCTGTGCCTGTCCTCCACCATAAACTGGACGAGTTGGGACTTTAGGATAAGCCCTCTACTGATGATCTCCTAAACCACAAAATAAGCATTGGCCTAGCCTCATCATGTATGCGTCCCATCCGTGTCCTTGTTTCTTACAGAAAGTGCAAGGAACTGCTGCCTCTGGATCTGATGGATTTGCTATGCCGACGCTCTAGCCGGTCCATGATACTGCTGCCTCTGGTGCCGGTAAGGCCTCTGGTGCTGCTGTTGGAAGTGAGGCCTCTTCCCGGGACCCGTATTGGTTCTTGATCCTCCGGTGTCCCTTGGTCTCTTAGAGCCAAGCTCTAAGTTATCATCTGCTCTCTGCGCCTGTCTGAGAATCTCCTCGAAGGTGGCGGTAGGATCTCTGTTGGTGTGGGATTTGACCTCCCGGTTTAGGTCCTTCCTGAACTTCCTGGCTCTGCCTCTAGGGTTTTGCCCCTCCACGAAGCGACCTAGTAGGCAATACTCCGTCGCATACTCGTCCACTGACATACCTCCCTGGATGGGGTACTGGAACTGATTCTCCAAAGATATAAGAGCCACGTCTGGGAAGAATTTCTCTTTGAAAATCTCTTTAAAGGCTTCCCAAGTGAGTCCTGGTTCTGCAATCCTGGGGTCTGTCTGAAACCATGTCAAAGCAATATCGAACATCATATACCCCGCTGCCTCTATCTGTAATATCTCTGGAATCTGCGCCAGCCGCAGGTTCTGCTCGATGTCCTCAATCCAATCATCCACATAAAGGATCCCCTATGTGCCTTTGAAGTCCTTCGGGCCCATCCTCTTGAAGTCTATGATGGTACCCGGCCTCGGCTGCTGAGGAATAAACTGAGGTGGTACCGTCTGTGGCTGGACTGTAGTAGCTCTTTCAACTGCTGTAAGTGCGATCTGGTGAGCATTCTCCATGCTCTGTCATAAGACCTCTAACTGTCGCTGCTGCGCCTCCATTATCTACTGGAAGAGCGCGAACATCTGCATCTGATCAACTACAGGTGGTAGAGGTGGAAGATCCTCGAAAACTGTCTGCCCTGTCCTTGGTACTGGAGGTGGAGCACCTCCGAAAGCTGTTGCTGATATGCCCACCTGGACCGGTAAAATTGACCACCTGAATGTAGGTGCTGGACCATCGTCTGAGGGTGCTGCCCTCAAGGGTGATGAAGTGACTGATCATGCTATCGCGGTAACTGATCGCTGGAAATGCATCTTCGGTGGCATCCTAAAGATAGATTGAAATATGGAATCAATATTGAATATGATACGATACCATCAAAGAAGGACATAGCTTTATTCAAATTAAAGCAATATTAAATAGATAAGGATTTGCAAAACATATTTTAGAATGTTTCCTAGGTGTAATTGAGTAAACTCTCAGCCTAAATCCTATTTCCTAAAGCAGGCTCGTAGTAGTACTCTAGACGAGCATCACCATGAAATCGCTAAATTACGAATCTAGACCTGCATGGGCCACCACTAAAAATGTGTCACGACTCGTACCCGAATATTCGGCCACGAGTACGTGGTTACGCCTAGCCTACAATGCAACATCGACGATAGAACGCTGTCTGGATCATTTTTAACTATCTAACATCTCAACAATATAATATTGTACCTGTCAATCATCTCAACTCCAAATGGAGGAGCAAAATGGTATCTCACAAGTATGACTAATCTCAATCACAAAACAAACTAAGGAAGAATAATGCACGAATGAAATAACGAAGGAAATAATAAGATACAATCCATAATTTGAAATAATATACAAGTTTTGAATCTCAACAAATATAATAGTCTAACACATGCCAACACAAATAAACTAGACCTCCTCAGGCTCTGCAACTAAGTCCTCCTGGTCTATAGGAGTATCCTCTATAGGTACGCAGTCCTGCGGCTCGTAGAATGTGGGACACTGCTCTATAAGCCAGTCATCTGGAAAAATATATCCAGTCAGGATTGGAGTGAAGTACATACCTCTGAAAGCAGTTCCAATAGCATAACGAGCATATAAACAGATAATAGAAATAAAATACAAGATCACTAACATATAAATGAATGAACAACAGATATACAGGTAATGTACGAGAATATAGAACAACAATATGAATATTAGCAATATGATAAAATAACTGCAATCTAACTAATGTGTCTCAGAATACAAGTTCATTATGTGACCGGGTTGGGTGAACATGATCAGGTAAGATGATTACAAGTGAGGTATCTAACCAGAATGTACACGATGTAACAATGGAGCTTTGATCATATAATCAACTCCTACACTCCCAGCCCCAACTAATACCAATGGATCCAATCACGACCCGCTACGAACACAAAATATAACCACTGAACACGAGCAGAGGGTGTACACGAATATCATAACCACCGAACATAAGCGGTGGGTGTACACAAATAAGCACACTGAACATAAGCAGTGTGTGAATACGAAATATAATCAATACCCAATATACACGATGAGATACATGTACACGAGTACCCGCTGAACACGGTAGGAGATAACATCTTCTGACGGGATCCATGTAGTACAAGTTCGGGAAATCACTATGTCAGAATTAAGTATATAATTTTAGAACATGCATATATACAATATTATGAATTAAAAACTATCAGAGAAATATACTTGCCTGAAGTCCTGAGCAAGGTGCATCTCTCGATGCCCAAGTTGGTGTCACACAGACTTATATATGAAAAATTGCATCAATACTAGGTTCAAGAATGAAAATCAATTAAGTTGATGCAATTCTAGGTCAATAAGCCATTTCTAGGTCAAACCGATGAAATCTAGGTTGCAAGAGTCTAATACTAGGTCACTAGTCAATACACTATGAAACTATGCTATACAAGCTAGTCTAAGATACTATGAAACACTCAAAAAGCCATATCCTAAGATACGCAAGTTTTTGCATATGAAAATAGTATTTTAGATATATATATACAAGTCAATAATCATAATACTATAACAAAACAATAAAATTAGGATACCTTGGCCTTGCAACAATGCGTATCACACCTATCTCGATACCTAAACTCAATACCTTGGGTGTCGACCCAATACCTTGGTATTACCTTGGTATCCCGAGGTAATCCAAAACCTCTTAACATATAGCTAGTATATAAATATAATACCCCAAGCTAATATACTAACTATAAGCTAACACTATAATATATATATCAATATAATATAGAAACTAACTATAATACCAACATGCATAGGTATGAATAGCTAATATAGCTACTATCAACATAAATTACCTATTATTATATGCATACTACACTAGCTATTACTCATTATACTAATTATAAATGTATAACTAAACTACTAACAAAACCAAGCTAAACCAAAACCTCAACTAACTAATTATATTAACTATTAACTAACTACTAACAATATACATATACCTACAATAATATACATAGATACTAACTAGCTACTAACCCAAACCCCAGGAAACTAAAATCTCTACTGATACTGTGCTCGGGCATAGTAAACCGATACACTGTGATACTAAAACTGGACTGTGCAGTAAAAGTTTTACTGCTGTGCAGTGTGCACAGTTGCTCGATGCTGAGCCTCCCTGAACTTGCTGATACCAGTTGTTGTACTACAGAGTTCCCTTCTTTGCTGTGCTTGAGGAAATCTGTATAATGGAAGCCCAATACCTTCAGTTGACTGAACTGAACGGCTACTGCTACTGCGGAGTTTCTTACTACAGAGCACTGCACAGTGCATATCAGAAACTGTAACTGTGCAGATACTCTGCACAGTGCCCTGCTGAGTCGTGCTGCTGCTAGCACTGCTGTGGCTCGATTACCTCTTACTGCTCGTACTGTGCTAGGAAGCACACAGTGGCTGCTAACCTTCAGTGAGCTCCCTGTGCTAAAACTGACTGTTGTTCTCCCTCATCTGTCGTACACTGAACTGTGGGGACTGCACGAGCCTCTCTCTATTTGTTGTATCAGTCCGAGTCCCTTCTGCTGAGCAGTGACTGCTTAGTTGCTGCTCTGTCTGAGGCTCGAGTAGCTCCTTCTCACACACACACATACACAAACACTCTCACCACACAACATAAACCACCAACAAATATATATTACACTCAAACCTCTATGTTAATCTATATATATACTCCTCACTCTATGCATATATCAAACTATATATATATATATATATATATATATATATATATATATATAAGCATATATATCCCACACTCTTATATATATATACAAACACTAATACACACACACACACACACACACACACATATATATATATACATATAGATATATACACTATATACACTATTCTATACACCCATATAGACACACACATATATACTTAACTATATACTCTATTATATATATACATATATTACATAAATATCATATAGATATATAAATACACATGTATGTATAGAAATGAGAGCAAAACACTAAACACGTGGAGTGCATTGCACTTGTATCACACTAACTCTATGATACGCTTGCGATACAGCTCCTACACACAACCAAACGCATCCCGGAGGACACGAGCAAGTCTAATACACTAAATATGAATAATACGTATAGTAATTAGATTAACTACGTATCCTTGTCACAATATGATATGCACAAGTCCCTGTGTCAGAGAAAACCCCCTAAAACAACCTGTTTCGTCAAATTGACGAGATACAGCCTACACGTACCCAATTGTGGATATGACACTAGTCACAAACAAACAACCATATGTCAATTTGATCTATTAGACCATATAACAAATACCACATGTGCCTATCTCGGAATTTCCCAAAATTGATACTAAATTGTACATAACTTCCACCGTAGGTCTCTTATGAACCCAAAATTAATTCCTATGGGTAGTCTATGCATGTGGGTTGGTTTCTCATGGTTAAATCTCAGATTTAGAATCTGCTAGAAGGGGTAAAACTGAAATATACCAATTGGGAGATGGATTCTCAATGAAAAGTTGTCACTACCACATTTCCAGATTAGGGCATTTGTGTAATTTCACTATTTTGAATAATTATGTATTTAATTAATCTGCTGAGTTTTTAAAACTGTTTATATGTTATTAGTTGTGTTTGGTTTAGGTCAAATCCTAGAACTCATTAGGACTATAACCCTAATGACTAACCCTAGTTGAAACCCAAATTCTAGAGAAACCCTAGAATTCCAATTTTTGGTTTGAACCTCAAACCCTAGAATGACTAAACCTTAGTTAATTAGGTTCTTCATGACCTAACCTGGGGGTTTAACCTAAAAACTATGCATTGAAATCCTAAAATCTAGTTTATTATAAAAGGGAGCCTCCCTCAAAACCATTCTTCATGTAGAAAGAAGAAACCCTAGCCGCCATTAAGAAAACCTTTCCCCCACCTCCAGATTTCGGAATCTAACCCTAGGGATTCCATCTTCCTCCTCCAAAGCAAGGGAAACAAGGAGCTTGGGTCAAGAAGCCTTGGGGAAAAAGAACCTTCATAGGGAAACCATCTCCCTATAGGTAAATCTAATTTCTAATCCATTTTAATTCTAATTTCTGTTGTAGTTGGCCTCTAGGAACCCCTGTGCTGTGTAGATCTCGAATTCTAGGGATTCTACATAAAAACCTAGGTCGAATTAGATTTGGTGTTCCAACGAGGGTTTCCCCAAATTTGTGGATCCTAGATCATTTAGGGTTTGCATATGGCCTGATTACATCTCCTATATTTAGTCTAGATCTCAATTTTAGGGTTGATTTTGGGGGCTTTTACTGTTCAGTAGGTATTTGGGAGTTTTACTGTGAAATCGGGTTCTGTGGAGTTACTGTGCAGTTGAGTGTAGCTGTGTCATGTGAAACCAGTATGCAATTCTGTGTCCTTGTATCAGAGTGTCTAGGTATTAGGAGTCTGTGTCAGACCAGTATCTGTGTGTGTTTCTCTAACTATGTATAACTTAGTATCATTATACCTATGTGTTAATATGTGACTGTATGTGTAAGATTTTAATTTTAGTAGGTGCAGTGTGTGTCTGCCTATGTGAGTTCAGAGTATTAGAGCCTGTGGGTGTCTCAGTGATAGATTGTTGTGTGTGTGTGTCTGCCATAGAGCTTAATACCTGTGTGTCTCAGGGAGCAGTTAAACTGAACAGTGACAATGAGTGTATGTGTATAATAGAACCTATGTAATTCTGTTGAGGTAGTTAGGAATTCTCGAATCAATGCCTATGTGAGTTTAGAGTTCAGTTTCTATGTGTGGGAAGGAACCTATGTGAACTGTGTGTGTTGATGTGTCTGTGTGCAGTGTCTACCTGAGTGTATACCTATGTGTCTACCTGTGTCCATGTGTTCCTCAGAATGTTCTGTGTTAGAGCTGTGATCAGTGTGCCTGTGTCTGTGAGGTATTATAAGAGTGAGGCAAACCTTGTGCAGCAGTAAAATCATGTGATGCAAGGGACTGTGGTTGAATCTCAAATTTACAATGTTCAGTGTTAAAGTAGTTAAGGAGTATCAGTTCCCATATATATGACTTAGCTATATTTAGGACACCAGTGTAAATTCTGGGTATCAGAAGTGTGTGTGTGTGTCTCAGAAAAAATTCCCAGGTCAGTGTGTGAATACTGATAGTTTTTAGTGCTGTGTGTTTGGGGAAGAGAGTGTGTTCTCAGTAAGGGGGAAAACAGAACTCTGTGTGTGTGTGTGCAGAATTGGTATCACAGAGTGTATGTTAAATATAGTGTTGTGTATTACCTTGAGCAATTGAGTTTAGTTGGGGTATGTGTGAGGTAGCTGTGTTAGCTTAGGTTAGTATATGTTGTGTATCAGTTTTGGACTATGGTTAGAGTATCAGTAGGACTATAAATCTGTGTGAGAACTGAGTGTATATTTGCCTATGTGTACCAGTATGTGTTAGTGTTCCTGTGTTGAGTAGCAGTAAAATTTCAGAACCTAGTGTATGAGTGAACTGTGAGACCTGTGTGCACTAGCATGTGTATTAATGCCTGTGTGTTAGGGCTTTATGTTAACTGTGCAGGTGTGAGTGTCAGTGTGTAGATGTGTGTGTGTGAGTGTATACCTCAGAGTGTTTCAGTGAGTATTGGCTGTGAGTGAGGTTCTTGTGTGTGTGTAACTGGGTGTGTAAATCAGTTCTATGTAGGTGATTACTGTGAGTGTTGTGTGCCATAGAACCATTATCAATGTGAGAGTGTTGTGTGAAGCCAGTGAGTATCTGTGTGTAAGTGTAGTGTGTAGTGAAATCAGTGACTGTGTTCTGTATAGGGGTGTTAACAGTAATGAGTTTGGAATTTCTATATAGAAATTGTTACACACAACACATCTTTTGCTAGAAAACCCTAGCTTACTTATATCTTTGGAATTGGCCTAGTGTGAGACCAAGTTGACTAGTATTGACCAGAAGTCCTAGTATGACCTAGAAGCCTCATTTTTTTCTTAATTAGTTAATATGTTATTTCCTTTAAATTCAGTACCTGATATTTATATTCCACAAATAGGTCATTGTGATCCCACTTTGGATATCGATCCTCACAGCTTGCTCAGGACCACAGGTGAGTACATTCTCTGACAGTTTTTATTTTGTTGATTACTTCTATAATCTAGATGTATTACATACTTGATTCCGATACTATGGATACACGAATTAGCACCCTAGATCCCCATCATGAGAAGTCATGATTGGAATCCATCGTGCTAGCTGGGAGATGGGGAACTATTAGTAGATTATGTGATCATATCCAAACATTTACATGCATCATAGCTCACCCCACTTCTCACGTCGGGTGCGGCCTGGCCATTTACATGCTTCATAGCTGTTATATATGATTAGCCTGACCACTACATGCATCATAGTTAACCATATGGTTCGCCTGACCTACATGAATCATAGTTAATCATATATAACCAGCCTGATCTAGTCCCAAGCCGATTACATAATATACTGATAATTCAAACACTTAGCTAGATGTCTATTCTTTATTCCAGATTCACTTGTTCTAGCATTCACTGTTTATTGTTCATTGCTAGATGCTCTATTACCTATTTTATTTCTCCAGTACTTTATATTTCTTGTATTTCTTTTCATCTTGTATTCTTACACTGTTTATAGTTTTTGTCAATTTAATAAAACTGCTGTTAGTGCTTGTGCTTCGCTCCAATCCTGACTGGATAATATTTTTCAGAGGACCTGGAGAACTATTGCCCCACTCATTACGGCCCCGGATTAGAGGGAGATTTCACTCCGGAAATCCCAGAGGAGTTGCCTATCCTAGAGGAGATCTTACCTGCAAATACTTAGATTATATTTTTCTGTATTTATTATTTCAGACTGAGACTGAGTTGTAATTATTATTTTGTGACTTTGTGAGGTCATCTAGACCCAGGATTTGAGTTGGACTTATTGTGGTTGGTTTATTATAGAACTCTTTTCCATTCTCTTCGTGCCATTATTTCTTATAGCTTGTGATTAAGTATATTTATAGAACTGTAGATTATTATCATTGTCCTCCATACGGAATTGAGACTATTGATAGGATATATATTATGTTGAGACCTAGACAGCGTTCTACCGCCGATGTTGCGGCGTAGGCTGGACGTACCCACGACTCATGCCCAAATTTTGGGTGCGGGTCGTGACACGTTTTTAGTGGTGGCCCATGCAGGTCCAGTCCTAGATTCGTATTAGAGCGATATCGTAGTGGTGCTCGCTTAGAGTATTACTACGAGCCTGTTTTAGGAAATAGGAATTAGGCCGGGGATATGCTCAATCACAATTAGGAATTTCTGATTCTTATAATACTACTCTTAATGATTTTTTCCTTTAGAAATTATTGTCCTTCCTTGATGATATCGTATCTATTACCTTAATCGATTCCTTTCGCGCTGTCCTCAGGATGCCGTCGAGGACCAGATCGCAGGATCAGCAGCAGCCTCCGAGGCAGATCCAGCAGGCTTGTCACTTCTGTAAGAAGCCAGGTCACCTTTGGAAGAGCTGTAGGATAAGGCGAGGACTTTGTTTGTACTGTGGCACTGTGGGACATTAAGTGAGGGGTTGTCTTCGAGCTCCTTATCTTCCCGACTAGTGCACAGATCCAAATCAAAGAAGTCCAGTTAAGCCACATATGGGACCGCAGATGGCTCATCATCAGCAGCACCAGACACCAGTTCGAGGATACTTCCATCAGCAACAGCCATAGAGACAGACTCGGCCCACTATCCAGTGTGTGTATTGCAGGAAGATAGGACATACCAGAGACATATGCAGAAAGAGGTTGGGCACATGTCTGTCCTGCGGATCGATGACACATCAGCTGAGGGATTGCCCTACCATACAGACTCGCCCAGGTCAGGGTGGAGCAGCCGCCCAGAGAGGACCAGACAGGGTACCTGCTGTACCAGGAGGCCAACAACAGAGAGGACCTCCACTTCCACCGCAGCAGCAGATATTTGCTCAGCACCGGCAGCAAAGAGGTGCACCCCAGGGGCGAGCATACGCCATAGCAGTCGAGGAGGTCAAACCAGCAGGAGACTTGATCACAGGTTCAATTCTTCTCGATTGTATTCCCGTATTTACCTTATTCGACTCTGGCGCTTCCCATAGTTTTGTGTCTGTATCTTATGCACTTCGACATCATTTAGAGATAGAACCACTAGCTAGGATTTGCAAGATCACGACTGGTGGAGGTATTATCCTAGTTCGTGATTACTGCAAGGACCAAAGGGTGTCAGTAGAAGGTCGAGAGTTGAGCGTGAGCTTACTCGTCATGCCACTCTCGGGGTACGATATTGTACTCGGAATGGACTGGTTGAGTAGGCATCATGCTACTATAGATTGTTATAGAGGCAGAGTATTATTTCGACCACCAGGAGAGCCGGAGTTCGAGGTCGCCAGAGGAGCAGCGGAGCAGAGCAGGATGCTCAATCACAATTATTGAGAGATTCCTGGGACGAACCTTGAGAATCTCATTATGAATTCCAATTTAATTCCTTTTTCCTTGTTTTTGTCTGTTCTCGCTTGTTGATATTGAGTTTGATTCTTGTTGATCAGTTGTTAAATTTTTGGTATAGTTGTTGAGTGGATTTTTATATCAAGATGAATTTTACGGGCTAAAATTTACGGTATCATCTGATGACATATATTGATGAGGACAGTGAGAAAGGTAAAACGTCTACTTTGGTTATGGAACCTAGAGTTTATCGCAGCCATACTAGTGTCGTGACAAGAACGTAGGGACCTGACTAGGATGTATATATTGTAGTTATGGAACTTAGAGTCTCTCGCAGCCATACCGGTTGGCGTGGCGAGGATTCTAGATGATATGATTATAGGGTTGCATACCTTAGTTACGGAACCTGTCGTTTATCGCACCTATGCTTACTGGCGTGGCGAGGATTCTGAGTGTCATGATTTCAGACAGACGTGTATGATTATCAGGTTGTATCTTAAATTGTTTCTTAAAGTATCATCTCAATACTTATCTATTTCTGTTATTCCAGGACTTGGTTCCATCGCTTCTTTTCTTTACTAGCAGTAAAGATACCTTCAGTCTTTGATCTAGTTCCTTTTGAGCTTATTTTCTTTGAGGATTCCTTGTTAGTATGATAATTAGTGACTTACAATTTTGATTGTGTCTTGTATTAGTGTTGACTGAGTGTGACTTGTGAGTTTGTAAGTGGTTCTTAGTTGAACATGGGAGCAGTAGGCAATAATCTAGAGATACCCATAGCATAGTACCTTGTAGCAATAGTTCTATGATAGGTGTTATTATACTCAATATTGGTACTACAGGTAGAAGAAGGAGTAAGAGTATCAATGATGGTTCCAAGAGTAATGTAACGCCCCGCTCCGCGCCGACGTTATATATCAAGGTGAGTGGACAGAACTTCGTTCTCTGATTCTTGCACGCCTTAATAATAACCTAAGTTTTTGCTTGCAATGTTTTCATAAGAGAATGATAAAATCTGCCTTGCATGTTAATGAATGAACTCACCTAGCTTGTCTTTGAAACAATGCCTGCTTAACGAGAATCCTGAATTGCCTGCTTAGAGTGCATGAATATGTTTACTATCGTCTATGCTTCGAGAGAACCATATTGTGCCTGAACGTGTTCAAGTGATAAGTCGGATTGCCCCACAACAATGAGTGTATTCTGATGGTTCGTCTCGTCTGCATACTAGAGTTTATTTGATAGTGTTCCATGCATTCGCACGCGGTCGGACAATGGCTATTGTGGAGAGCTGAACTGCATGTGTCACGGCTGCTACCATGATAGTGCAAAGCAACCATGAGTCACAGCTGCCTCTAGCATCAGATAAAGAGTCATTGGTATGCTGTTCCACCAGCTGTCGATCCTGAGATACTCGGGGATCGCCCTGCATATAGCTAAGTCATTGTGTTGGCTTGGATAGTGACTGCCCCTAAGAATGTGCATTGTGTGTCTAGCTTTGCATCAGACCCTCGAGTCACATGAGACACGCTGCGCACACCCAAAAATATAAATGGTTTGCTTGCTTGCATATTCAATATGAAACTCTGTTTCCAAACATGTTTCTAAACAAGTAAATCGACTCTGCTAGAACTGCATGAAACGAACCTAGGTAAAACTAGAAAGATCACTAGTAATATAATATTTTATAACATGATTACTTAGTGCCTGTTTGAGTGAATGCTTATTTCTGTTCAGTTGATTTATCTCACCAGTACTTGTATAAAGTGCTGACCCACCAACAGTTTACTTGTTCGTAGGTACTGGATCGTCCGAGGGAGCGATAGACGTGCCACAGTCCCGAAGACCCGGAATCCTGGTTTCGATTGTTGCCCCGAGAATGCTATCGTATAAGGGGGCATAATGTATGGAACGAACGTGTGCCTTTGCTAAAGGAAACCCAAGTTGCCTCGATTGTCCCGAACACTCAGTTGGCTAATGCATTGCATTGCAACAAGTCCCTTTCCGCTGCTTACTCGATTGATGCAATGATAGCCAACTATCAACTTAAACGATTGGCCTTGCACGGGCGCAACCCCAGGCCCGTGCGGCATCACGTCCCCCGAAAGCTCGAACGGGCCATTCGCTTGGCTCCCTTCCTCCCTCGCACCCGCGGGACGGGCGCGGTGATTCGCGTCCGGTGCACCGAGGCACGGTGATACGTGTCCGGTTCGTTAATTCCCGGCCGCACGGGGCGGGTCAGGGCGGAGCGGCGGCCCGGGCGGGACCGGGGCGTGACAGAATGGTATCAGAGCGGAATCGATTCTCTGGCCTAAACCGTTGCTATGACTCTGAGATATTATCGATATGGTTTTGCAAAGAGCGTTCCATACAATAAGTCCATAGATATTCTCAAAGTGCAAATTGTTTCCTGAACTTGAATTGCTTGATTGTTTCGATTGAGTACGGCGAGGGACGGCACTATCGCTACTCGGGATATCGAGAAGTTTATCCTTGAAGTTTCGAGGACGAAACTTTTTGTTGGTTGGTAAGTATGTAACGCCCCGCTCCGCGCCGGCGTTATATATCAAGGTGAGTGGGCAGAACTTCGTTCTCTGATTCTTGTACGCCTTAATAATAACCTGAGTTTTTGCTTGCAATATTTTCATAAGAGAATGATAGAACCTGCCTTGCATGTTAATGAACGAACTCACCTAGCTTGTCTTTGAAACAATGCCTGCTTAACGAGAATCCTGAATTGCCTGCTTAGAGTGCATGAATATGTTCACTATCGTCTATGCTTTGAGAGAACCATACTGTGCCTGAACGTGTTCAAGTGATAAGTCGGATTGCCCCGCAACAATGAGTGTATTCTGATGGTTCGTCTCGTCTGCATACTAGAGTTTATTTGATAGTGTTCCATGCATTCGCACGCGGTCGGACAATGGCTATTGGTGGAGAGCTGAACTGCATGTGTCACGGCTGCTACCATGATAGTGCAAAGCAACCATGAGTCACAGCTGCCTCTAGCATCAGATAAAGAGTCATTGGTATGTTGTTCCACCAGTTGCCGATCCTGAGATACTCGGGGACCGCCCTGCATATAGCTAAGTCATTGTATTGGCTTGGATAGTGACTGCCCCTAAGAATGTGCATTGTGTGTCTAGCTTTGCATCAGACCCTCGAGTCGCACGAGACACGCTGCGCACACCCTGAAACATAAACGGTTTGCTTGCTTGCATATTCAATATAAAACTCTGTTTCCAAACATGTTTCTAAACAAGTAAATGGACTCTGCTAGAACTGCATGAAACGAACCTAGGTAAAATTAGAAAGATCACTAGTAATGTAATGTTTTATAACATGATTACTTAGTGCCTGTTTGAGTGATTGCTAGTTTCTGTTCAGTTGATTTATCTCCCCAGTACTTGTATAAAGTGCTGACCCACCAACAATTTACTTGTTCGCAGGTACTGGATCGTCCGAGGGAGCGATAGGCGTGCCACAGTCCCGAAGACCCGGAATCCTGGTTTCGATTGTTGCCCCGAGAATGCTATCGTATAAGGGGGCATAATGTATGGAACAAACGTGTGCCTTTGCTAAAGGAAACCCAAGTTACCTCGATTGTCCCGAACACTCAGTTGGCTAATGCATTGCATTGCAACAAGTTCCTTTCCGCTGCTTACTCGATTGATGCGATGATAGCCAACTATCAACTTAAACGATTGGCCTTGCACGGGCGCAACCCCAGGCCCGTGCGGCATCACGTCCCCCGAAAGCTCGAACGGGCCATTCGCTTGGCTCCCTTCCTCCCTCGTACCCGCGGAACGGGCGCGGTGATTCGCGTCCGGCGCGCCGAGGCACGGTGATACGTGTCCGGTTCGTTAATTCCCGGCCGCACGGGGCGGGGCAGGGCGGAGCGGCGGCCCGGGCGGGATCGGGGCATGACAAGTAAGTGTCAGAATCAGCATGCCAGTCCTGGGTAGTCATTAAAATTATGTAATTGGATGATTTATGTAAATAATTAAGTATCAAGGAATTATGTTAAAGATTAATAGAGCATGATGTTCAATTTGATGATTGATACCTGGTGTGTCAAGAGTAAAGAAATATATATACATAAAGGGTATTAATGAGTGTGCCATGGGTAGAGGAATATCAAGATTGATCATGAAAGGTATAAAGTGTATCACAGATTAGTGTAACAGTCTGTAAAAGATTAAAAGGAAAATACATATACATCCATCGAGATAAGGAACCATATACTTGCCCATAAGAGTAAAGTGAAACAGGTGTATTATAGAAAGGTACGAATAAACGTGAGTTCTAATAAGTTTGATGAGATAATCTAATGATGGAGCTAGTGTTACTATACCAATAGTGCTAGTGATTCTATATCAAGGATTATTGAGAATGGTGCTAATAACAGTGAGTACTACATGTGATGATAACCTTGATCATTGGAGGTAATAGTGCAAGCGATTCGGGTAGTACAATTGTAATACACGGTTGTAGACAATAGATGTATTGAGTGCACCTCGAGTATTAGAGACTGTGAGCACTTATATGTATATTTGTGGATTTATAAAATTAAAGAGTGGAAATGAATTTTAACTTTGAGAATTATTGGGGAGTTGAGATTTATGTCATTAAAATTTTTTTTAGGGTTCAAATTTTGATTCCATAAACATGGTCAAGGCTACAAAGATTTTAGAAGTGATTAAAATTTTATTTCGATGTTGAGTATCTGACTTTGAGAAGGTATATGCAAATTATTTTTAGGTTGATCGAGAAGTTAAACCTTGACGATTATTTTGAAAATTAATTTTATGGTAGATGAGAAATATGAATATTAAATATAGGAGTAGATGATATACAGGTGTAAGGATCTGATGACTTGAGCATGATTGAGATGGCACCGCAGACTGGCTTGGGTGTCCATCTAGAGTTGTGTTGGGAAGAGCAGTACTTAGTATGGTGTTACGCTTGGTGTGTACTGGAGTGATGGAAACAATAGTATGGACAATTGTAGTAGGAAAGAGAACTGACAGAGAATGTGGTACTAAAGATATAGAGGTATCAAACTTGGATGCATTATTGAACCATGGTTATATTAGAGAATCTTGGTATCAGATTTAAGTATTAATAAGCAGGTGTATGCAATGAGGATGTAATCATGGATGTTGTGGACTAAAGGTTAGTTGATAGGGATATCAAATTCCGAGTATAAATTTTTATTTTTAAATTCGTGGGAATTGTGAGGAAATGGAAACTGATTTTTTGAGGATATTTCAGGAATATAGTAATTTCGGAAATTTTTGAAAATTTCGAAACGATAAGGTGGATTATTTTAGGATTATGTGGGTTGTTGAATTTCACTATTTATGAAAAATAATAATGTGTATGAGTAAACACTACTATGAGGACTTTAAATTTCGAGGACGAAATTCTTTTAAGGAGGGTAGACTTGTCACTACCACATTTCCAGATTAGGGCATTTGCGTAATTTCACTATTTTGAATAATTATGTATTTAATTAATCTGCTGAGTTTTTAAAACTGTTTATATGTTGTTAGTTGTGTTTGGTTTAGGTCAAACCCTAGAACTCATTAGGACTATAACCCTAATGACTAACCCTAGTTGAAACCCAAATTCTAGAGAAACCCTAGAATTCCAATTTTTGGTTTGAACCTCAAACCCTAGAATGACTAAACCTTAGTTAATTAGGTTCTTCATGACCTAACCTGGGGGTTTAACCTAAAAACTATGCATTGAAACCCTAAAACCTAGTTTATTATAAAAAGGAGCCTCCCTCAAAACCATTCTTCATGTAGAAAGAAGAAACCCTAGCCTCCATTAAGAAAACCTTTCCCCCACCTCCAGATTTCGGAATCTAACCCTAGGGATTCCATCTTCCTCCTCCAAAGCAAGGGAAACAAGGAGCTTGGGTCAAGAAGCCTTGGGAAAGAAGAACCTTCATAGGGAAACCATCTCCCTATAGGTAAATCCAATTTCTAATCCATTTTAATTCTAATTTCTGTTGTAGTTGGCCTCTAGGAACACCTGTACTGTGTAGATCTCGAATTCTAGGGATTCTACATAAAAACCTAGGTCAAATTAGATTTGGTATTCCAACGAGGGTTTCCCCAAATTCGTGGACCCTAGATCATTTAGGGTTTGCATATGGCCTGATTATATCTCCTACATTTAGTCTAGATCTCAATTTTAGGGTTGATTTTAGGGGCTTTTACTGTTCAGTAGGTATTTGGGAGTTTTACTGTGAAATCGGGTTCTGTGGAGTTACTGTGCAGTTGAGTGTAGCTGTGTCATGTGAAACCAGTGTGTAATTCTGTGTCCTTGTATCAGAGTGTCTAGGTATTAGGAGTCTGTGTCAGACCAGTGTCTGTGTGTGTTTCTCTAACTATGTATAACTTAGTATCATTATACCTATGTGTTAATATGTGACTGTATGTGTAGGATTTTAATTTCAGTAGGTGCAATGTGTGTCTGCCTATGTGAGTTCAGAGTATTAGAGCCTGTGGGTGTCTCAGTGATAGATTGTTGTGTGTGTGTGTCTGCCATAGAGCTTAATACATGTGTGTCTCAGGGAGCAGTTAAACTGAGCAGTAACAATGAGTGTATGCGTATAATAGAACCTATGTAATTCTATTGAGGTAGTTAGGAATTCTCGTATCAATGCCTATGTGAGTTTAGAGTTCAGTTTCTGTGTGTGGGAAGGAACCTATGTGAACTGTGTGTGTTGATGTGTCTGTGTGCAGTGTCTACCTGAGTGTATACCTATGTGTCTACCTGTGTCCATGTGTTTCTCAGAATGTTCTGTGTTAGAGCTGTGATCAGTGTGCCTGTGTGTGTGAGGTATTATGAGAGTGAGGCAAACCTTGTGCAGCAGTAAAATCATGTGATGCAAGGGACTGTGGTTGAATCTCAAATTTACAATATTCAGTGTTAGAGTAGTTAAGGAGTATCAGTTCCCATATATATGACTTAGCTATATTTAGGACACCAGTGTGAATTCTGGGTATCAGAAGTGTGCGTGTGTGTGTCTCAGAAAAAATTCCCAGGTCAGTGTGTGAATACTGATAGTTTTTAGTGCTGTATGTTTGGGGAAGAGAGTGTGTGGCTGTGTGTTCTCAGTAAGGGGGAAAATAGAACTGTGTGTGTGTGTGTGCAGAATTGGTATCACAGAGTGTATGTTAAATACAGTGTTGTGTATTACCTTGAGCAATTGAGTTTAGTTGGGGTATGTGTGAGGTAGCTGTGTTAGCTGTAGGTTAGTATATGTTGTGTATCAGTTTTGGACTGTGGTTAGAGTATCAGTAGGACTATAAATCTGTGTGAGAACTGAGTGTATATTTGCCTATGTGTACCAGTATGTGTTAGTGTTCCTGTGTTGAGTAGCAGTAAAATTTCAGAACCTAGTGTGTGAGTGAACTGTGAGACCTGTGTGCACTAGCATGTGTATTAATGCCTGTGTGTTAGGGCTTTGTGTTAACTGTGCAGGTGTGAGTGTCAGTGTGTAGATGTGTGTGTGTGAGTGTATACCTCAGAGTATTTCAGTGAGTATTGGCTGTGAGTGAGGTTCTTGTGTGTGTGTAACTGGGTGTGTAAATCAGTTCTATGTAGGTGATTACTGTGAGTGTTATGTGCCATAGAACCAGTGTCTATGTGAGAGTGTTGTGTGAGGCCAGTGAGTATCTGTGTGTAAGTGTAGTGTGTAGTGAAATCAGTGACTGTGTTCTGTATAGGGGTGTTAACAGTAATGAGTTAGGTATTTCTATATAGAAATTGTTACACACAACACATCTTTTGCTAGAAAACCCTAGCTTACTTATATCTTTGGAATTGGCCTAGTGTGAGACCAAGTTGACTAGTATTGACCAAAAGTCCTAGTATGACCTAGAAGCCTCATTTTTTTCTTAATTAGTTAACATGTTATTTCCTTTAAATTCAGTACCTGATATTTATATTCCACAAATAGGTCATTGTGATCCCACTTTGGACATTGATCCTCACACCTTGCTCAGGACCACAGGCGAGTACATTCTCTGACAGTTTTTATTTTGTTGATTACTTCTATAATCTAGATGTATTACATACTTGATTCCGACACTATGGATACACGAGTTAGCACCCTAGATCCCCATCATGAGGAGTCGTGATTGGAATCCATCGTGCTAGCTGGGGGATGGGAAACTATTAGTAGATTATGTGATCATATCCAAACATTTACATGCATCATAGCTCACCCCACTTCTCACGTCGGGTGCGGCCTGACCATTTACATGCTTCATAGCTGTTATATATGATTAGCCTGACCACTACATGCATCATAGTTAACCATATGGTTAGCCTGACCTACATGAATCATAGTTAATCATATATAACCATCCTGATCTAGTCCCAAGCCGATCACATAATATACTGATAATTCAAACACTTAGCTAGATGTCATTTTTTTATTCCAGATTCACTTGTTCTAGCATTCACTGTTTATTGTTCATTGCTAGATGCTCTATTGCCTATTTCATTTCTCCAGTACTTTACATTTCCTGTATTTCTTCTCATCTTGTATTCTTACACTGTTTATAGTTTTTGTCAATTTAATGAAACTGCTGTTAGTGCTTCGCTCCAATCCTGACTGGATAACATTTTTCAGAGGACCTGGAGAACTATTGCCCCACTCATTACGGCCCAGGATTAGAGGGAGATTTCACTCCGGAAATCCCAGAGGAGTTGCCTATCCTAGAGGAGATCTTACCTGCAAATACTTAGATTATATTTTTTTGTATTTATTGTTTCAGACTGAGACTGAGTTGTAATTATTATTTTATGACTTTGTGAGGTCATCTAGACCCAGGATTTGAGTTGGACTTATTGTGGTTGGTTTATTATAGAACTCTTTTCCATTCTCTTCGTGCCATTATTTCTTATAGCTTGTGATTGAGTATATTTATAGAACTGTGGATTATTATCATTGTCCTCCGTACGGAGTTGAGACTATTGACAGGATATATATTATGTTGAGACCTAGACAGCGTTCTACCGCCGATGCTGCGGCGTAGGCTGGACGTACCCACGACTCATGCCTAAATTTTGGGTGCGGGTCGTGACAAAAGTCCCCAAATGCAAAGTAGCTCCTCCCCTTGTAGATCTTGGCCTCCTCCTTCTTGCTTGCTTTCTTCTTGTAGATCCTTGATGTAGAAGCCTCTAATGAAGAATAAGGAAGGAAATTTATAAAGAATTAGTGGAGTATTTATGAGGGAATGAAGGAAATTGAAAGAGGGAAGAACTAGATCTAAAATGAATGGAAAAATAAAATGAGGGAGACAATCTCTCTCCTTCTACTATGGCCGGCCATTTACACCCTTTTCAAGTAATGTGAAATATCTTATTTACCCCTTGGGGCCTCTCATGAAGAAATTAATTAGGGAGGAAAGGTTCTAGTCTAATGATTACACTAATTAATCCAACCTCCTAATCCATGGGCCTAAGTCATGGGCTTAATCTAAACTCATCTAAAAAGTTGGTTCATGCATCTAATTAAATAGGTTAGGTCCACTACACAAGTCTAAAATAAATCTATAACTAGCAATCAATAAATAATACAATAATTAAATAATCATGCATGCACAATATTTAAATATAAATAATACAAAAATTAAAATACCCATGTCAATTACCAAACTACCCTTAAATAAAAATATGATGGTGACACACTTAGATGTGTTACTTGATTCTATACATGATGTTTATATCTCTTGTATGTATTTCTCGTATTTCCTTATTCCTGTATATTTCTGCCATGCCTATTCATCTTGTATATGCTCTCTATTTTCTATTACATAGTCGTTATCATTTATTGGAACTGCTGTGAGGGGGTGTACTTTGCTCTAATCTTGATTGGATATTTTTTTCTAGATGACACTGAGGAGTAGTATTCCACTCACTATGGGCCTCATGACATAGTTGGCTTAGAGCTAGAGACTGTGCCTCATGAGAGACTCATCCTGGTTGAGACAGACGATACTTTACCTGTAGCTCAGTAGATAGGTTTATTTGGTACTGGATTTATCTCCAGCTTTGACAGTTAGTACTCTTTTAAATTTGAGACTCATTGGATATTATCTTGTCTTGTGAGTTATATTTTGACTCTTCAGTTCTTTATATCATATTCGTGCGTCATTCCATCTTATAGTTCTGTGATTGAGTATTCATATTTCATTGGTGACGTTATATATCTTGATGATCATTATTGTTAGATAGTATAGTTTACCAAAACAAGATTCTACTGTCGATGCTGCGGCGTAGGCTGGACGTACGCACGTTCTCGTGCCCTTACATCGGATGTGGGTCATGACATAATCTTTTATGATGTGCCTTTAATGCGATGGCCTTCTCTTTGGGAGTTAACTCTTTAAATTAATCGAGGTCTAGCTCATTAGTCATCATCTTTCCCATTAATGTCTCAAGATTCATGACAGTGAGGTCATTTCCTTCAATGATTGTAGTGGCCTTAGGATTCTAATTCTTAGTAAGTCCTCTGAGTACTTTTTAAATTTTTTCATGGTTGCTGTACTCCTTGCCAAGAGATGATATAGGGTTGATGATATCAAGTTATCTTGTAAAAATCTGAGTGATTGTCTCGTTCTACTTTATCTTGAATGCTTCATATTCCTGTGTCAGCAAAAACACCAGGTGTGAAGCTCCGGATAAGTCATAGGCAGTTTCGAGAAATCTTCTGGTATAATACAGTCTTTGGCTCATCATTATTTTATTATAGCATATGTCCATGCTGATCTTGCTTATTGCTTTTTGCACATACATGTTAGACAAACAAAATAATATACAGAAGCAAATATTATAACATTGATGCATATCTAGATAATACTGAGTTTAAGTAGAAGTTACTATAGTGATTGATCAATTATCATAATACTAAACTTAATCGATTAACCATATTCAAAAACTTAATACAAATATTAGGCCAACACCTACCACCCTCGGGTCCTGGTTCTTCTACGGTAGATCATTGGCGACTGTTCACCTTTCCGAAGATAATAAGTTTATCACCCCTCATTCTTTCCGAAATTATGAAATAAGAATCTTGTCACGGATGGATTTGGTCTACTGTGAGTGTCGGAGTTATCGATGTATGCAAATTGCAGGCCGAGACTGCATTATAAGGAATACACAGCGTTCAAATATGAAACAATGGAGTAATTCAAAGATAGCCCTTTATTGATAAAATACAGTATCTTTTCTTGTGGAATTACATCATCATAAGAAGGTACATTGGTGTGGGCCGTGAGGTACTCTTCCAGCTTCTCTTCTTTGATGTTTTCCATCATCACTAGAGGTGACATTGGAGCTTTTTTGAGTAGTTTGACTACTAGCGGCTCTAGGTTTCTCACCATCGTAGTATCTTCTCTTAAAGATCGCCCCTGCCTCCAGAGCTTGACCACCAAGGGTTCATTAGCCTTTCTGGGAAGCTTGACCACGAGTGTAACCACCTATGACTAGAGGAGGGATATTTTTGTGGTTTAATATTTATTTAGTAATTATGTTGGTAGCAATAATATTTATTATTATTGTTACTAGTATTATTATTATTTATATTTATGTTACTGGGCCTTGTGTTAGCTAGTTAGTTGGACTAGTATTTTGGACCTAGTTGACACCTTACATGTAGTCTCATGACCTAATTTGTTAGTCATGACATGGTTAGTAATATAATTAACTAAGTTTAGTTAGAAGGATAAAAAAATTCCTCCATGATTAGTTTGATCTATTTCTTAATTAATTGGAGAAGCCATAGGATTATACATGAAATACCTAGAACCTATTAGAAGCTTGTGGAAGGTGCTAGAGGGATCAACCACCATCCGCCAACACCCAATATGGCCGAACTCTATAGGAAAGGAGAGAAAGTCATTTGACACCACTCATTTTATTTCACTAGCAAATTTCTTCTTCTTCCCCAAACAATCTATTCTCCACCAATTCCCACTCAATCCATACTCATTTTCCCCCAATGTCACCATACAGGAGGCCTAGGAGCTTGGAGAGCACAAGGAGATCCAATTGGAGAGAAGATCGCAAGAAGATTGTGTCCAATTCTCTTCTTTATGTCCACTTGGAGGAATTCATTGGGAATCCATCTTCCAATAGGTATAATCCCAAATTTTCCATCAATTTTAATTCCAAATGTCATATTAGATCTATAGGAACACTCTCTTGGCTAAGGACTATCCATATTAAGAAGAGTTAGATTTTAATAGGCCCTATTGTGATAGTTACAATGAGTTTGTCCAAATTAGGAAAGTTATGAAATTGGGACACCAAGTGTTTGTCATATGGTCAATTGTGTTAATTTGAACTTATATTGGTTATATGAGGGTAGCTACATGTCCACAATTGGATACGAGTAGGCCGTATCATGATACGCCATGATACAGAGTGAATTTTGGTGAACTCCTTTGTATTTGTGTTCCTACATGTCAATTTCATATATAGTCAGTTGTGTCACTCAATTTTACTTAATCCTAATTACATTCTATATATTAATTATGTTCAATTCATGGTTGGGGAGATTTGGAGGATTTGGAATTAGTATCACTAGAGTATCACACATGATACTTGATGCTCACCAAGTGTTTGGTGAATTGTTGCTGGTGTTATTGCTGTTGGACTAGTAAAGAGAGTCCCACACTGGCTACACCACCAAGTGGGTATCTCAATATAATACTTTTCTTGTGTTGAGGTGTGCACATGGGGTGTGGTGGGGCACATGGGTATCATTTTGGGGTGCTTTCCCAGAAGAAAAAATAATTAACTCCTCAATGAAAGCATTTATGCTTTTTGTCATTCTCTTGAGAAAATTTTCTTAAGAGCTAAGCCCCAAAGGGGCTTAGCAACTCGGACTAGGACTCGAGTTCAATAGCGCAAAGTGGCACTTTGTTGGCGAACTTTGCACTTAGCACGTCAACATCGGCACATGACGCTTGTGCACATTAGTTGTGCTCATTTTATGTGCGAGTTGAATGCACTAGTTCTAGTGTGGTTGCATGAGCAGGTGCATGCAAGAGCCCATGAGACGGGTGCTGCATGTAGTGCCCCGTTCCTCCTGTTCGGGGAGCGAGGCTAAGAAATACTTGGCATCGTTCGATCAGGACAGATTGAATCAAGATTCTTTCTCCGTTATGGATTGGTTTCTTCGGAATCAAGTCTCATATTCAGTGGATCATGCCTCAAGGAAGGACTCGACGACAAAGTCAAGAGGGGCCTTTCCGTTGCGCTGGTTTTTTTGCCCATTTTTGATGCCGCGTGGTTGCTTTCTTGTTGGTTTTGTGACTTGCGCTTTTTTGAACAATTTTGATGGATTTTATTATCTTCGTTCCTTGAACTTCATATTTCATTTCAAACTTTGGGAGACCGAGACAGGAGATATTGATTATCTGTTGATTCATGCAGGTGATCGTGTAGGTGAATAACGAGCGGAGTCATAACGATCTTCCCTTTCTCTTTCCCGATTCACCAACTTATGAGTGACTTTACTTCTGATTAGCGTCCTTCTTCCAAGTCTTCCTTCTTCAAAACCTGAATCGTTTATGCGTTCTGATTGACGATACCATAATAATAAAATTGAGTCAAGATAAAAGGAAGAAGTAGACATAAAATACTTAATGTTGTTCACCTAAAATTACTATGCGATCATATTGTTACGTGCTTGTCCGCTATGCGTGTATCTATTTTATGTTTCAGTTGTACCTAGAAATTATTCATCTATAACTGTTCAATGGTTAGTACACAACTTGAAATTGATCACATCAACAGGTAGACTTTGCCATCTCACTGTGCTAAAGTAGTTATGTTCATTCTGATATCTTGAAATGCTTTGTATGTTAAGTTAGTATTTAGATCATCAATGGTCATGGACAACTTGTGCACAAGGTATATTGTTTCTGTGAACAGTCGCCAAGGAACTGGGGCCGATTCATCCTGGGCGGAATAATAGTTAGTCGTGCTAGCAACTTAGTATAGATGAGATGAGAGTTTGTAACGGGGCTCACTACCTGCGCTACAAGCATCGCCGTCTTCCCAGACTATAGTCCATGATGGCTAGTCAAGACAGTGATCCTTATATATATTTAAACTGTGCAAACTAACTATGTCTTCATGGCAGGGAAGGTCATGATAAGTTGTATACAGGTGGTTCAGACGGTGCAGGTAAAAGTCGCTGAACGGTGGCACATTTTGTTATGTCATTTACTTCTATGAATTGCTTGTAACTTGATTTAGGGTAAGATAGAAAGACCACATAATGATAATGTTGCATGTTCACATGAATACTATATCGATTTGTTGAGTTGGGTTAGCTCGCCTTCACCGGTACTTTTTGAAGTACTGACCCTCGTTGCAGCAGGTTCCCCAAGCCAAGGTAATGCGGCGAGGAGCTGAAGCTCCCCCCAATCTTTTACCGATCTGAAGCATTTGTGTTCATGACTTTTTGGAGCGCAAGTATATATTCTCGAGGAGCTCGCACATATCCTTTTGAAGATCCAAGGCGATGGTGCTAACACGCACCCAAGGTAGTTTGTTCTTTTGAAATTTTAGTAAGGGATGTAATGTATGGATCAACTATCTCATTTTGCGTTCATGTTGTAAGCCCGTGTGATATCCTTTTTACTTTTGAGTCAACAGTTCGTAACAAGATGTTCATTATCAATAAAGAGAACTTTTCTATATTTTAATGTGTGATATCTCATTTGCGTACTCTGTTGCATATGTTTCTAAAGTATATTTATGCCTAGGCCTTGTGAGGACGCGTCTTACGCTCGCACGACATTATCCTCGGGGACGATTATCGATTTGCGGAAATCAGGGCATGGCATATTGGTATCAGAGCATGGTTCAGATCCTTTGACCTTCGTGTCAGAAGAGTTTTCTTAAAACAACCCTATCCCTTCTAGTTGAACTCTTGAATTTGCTTAGCCAAAATGAGATGCGTTCCATACAGTGAGTCCAAAATATATTTTGAGACTGATATAAGTTACTTTTATTTTAAGGAACAGCCTCAGAGCTGTACACACAAGCGCAGGTAGTGGTGCAAGTATACGAGAGCAGTTCCGGTACTTCGGGCAGCTCGGGAAGTCAAGCAGTCGCGCCCTTTTTTGATCCGTTCGAGCGAATGATGCGCTTGTTAGAATCGCAACAGAGGCAGGCAGAATTACGTCAAAGCCAACTCGAGTCCCGGATTAAGGCAAAACTTTAGGCACAGTAGAATCAGGCCGAGGCACAGTAGAAGCAAATGAATATCCTGCAAACGATTGTGACGACGCTCATCGCCCACAACTATTCTTCATCAACGGCCGTCGCGACAGTGCCAGTTGTAGCCGAGACCACAGGAATTCAGGGCTCTTAGAAATCTCTGCCCTCAGATGAGAAGGGTTCCATCCTTCAAATATTAGAGTTTAAGAAGATGTGTTATGCTACCTTCAAAGGGACTGAGGACCCCACTGTGGCGTTAGATTAGCTAGTTGAGCTGGAGGACCACTTTAAAGTGCTTTGCATGGATAAGACGAAGAGAGTTTCTTGCTCTCAGCTCCAACTCCGTTTAAATCCTCATGATTGGTGGGATGTGCACAAACAAGCTATCTTGAGTGAAGACAACTATCTCTTAGTCTGTGTTCCGTAAAGCCTTCAAAGAGGAGTATCTTCCGCCAGCCATCTGTCGCGAGAAGGAAGATGAATTTATACATCTTCAACAAGAGAATATGATAGTATAACAGTACGCTGCAGAATTCATTAGGATCACAAAATTTGTCAAGTCTCATCTCTGTAACGTCGAAAGTCGAGCCCGCAGATTTGAGATAGGACTGCGATCTTCTATTCATGCCCACGTCGTCGTCCCTCAATATTGTACCATGCGAGAGTCTCTAAACAACACCCTCTCCCTAGAGTCGCAGTACCCCCCAGTTCATACAGACACAGTACAAAATTTCTATCACAAGCGTCCTAGCAACGCAGGAGGTAACAATGCGCCCAAGCGCCACAATAACGGCGACTCTCAGGACTACGATCCAGGAAGGAACCAAGGGCCACCTTGTGCCTATTGCCATAGGTTAGGACACCATGTCCGTAACTGTCGTCTTCAAAAAGGGGGGATGTTTTATTTGTGATAAGTCTAGCCATATTGCTCATGACTATCGAGATCTCCCCAACGATCTCCCTTGCATCATCCTTAGAAAAACCATATCGTCCTCCTAAGGATCAGGGTCAAGCACGTCGAGCGAACCAGGTGGCACCGCATAATGCTCAAGGCCGAGTCTATGCTCTGACTCAAGAAGAGGCGTTCTTTTCCAACACAGTGGTATCAAGTATATTACTTTTCAATAATGTACATGCTCGAGTATTGTTTGATTCTGGTGCCACATATAGTTTTATTGCGGCATATTTTGCCGCCGAGAATTTTTTTTCTATGATACTACTAGGCCTAAACCTTAGCGTTAGTACTTATCGGGTGTGGATTTCCTGGCTCGCTTAGTTTGTCATGAAGGTAATATTTGCATCGGAGGAAGGAAATTATCACTTGATGGATTGGTTAGGCGCTTGCTCGGCTACCATTAATTATGAAAAAGAAAGTCGTGTTTCATCGACCTGGCGAGATCAAATTTTTCAATGCACGCAGTCCACCATCGAGAGTGCCGAATGCCTGTATGGTGATCTCTGCAATGTTTGCTCGACGGATGATATATTTTGATTGTGAAGGATACTTGGCATCCATTCGAGACACTCAGCGAGATTGCACAAACGTAGAGTCTACTTCCATTGTGGCAGATTTTTCTGATGTGTTTTGTAGCGCCCCGTTCTCCCGGTGCGGAGAGCGCGGCTAAGAAACACAAGACGGTATCGTTCGATCGGGATAGATTGAATTAAGAACTCGTCCTCGTTATGGATTTGTTTCTTCGGAATCGATTCCCATATTCAGTGGACTGCGCCCCAAGGATCGGCTTAGCGGCAGAGTCAGGAGGGACCTCTCCGCTGTATTCTTTTATTGCCTCGGTTTTCGATATCGCTTGTTGCTTTCGTGCTTTGAGTTGGTTTTGGGATTTGCTTTTTTTTTTGAACGGTTTCGATGGTTTTCATTGTTTTCGTTCATTGACTTGCACTTCTATTCCGAGATTGGAAAGAGAGGAAGAAGTATTAATCGAGCTGTTCGTGTACAGGTGAACGAGCAGTAGGCGGCTTGCGAGCGGAGTCGTGAAGCGCCTCTTTCCTTCTTCTTTCCAAAATCTAAGTGAGTGGCTACCAACCCGATTAGCTAGCCCTGCTTCCAAGCTTCACTCCTTTGCCCCGATCAAACGATACCAAGTAATAATAAAAGAAACCAAGATAAAAGAAAATAACTTGGTTATTATGCTCATCAATAAACTTATGAACGGTTATCATCCTGTATGCTAGTTCGTCTATAACTGTTCTATGAATCATGCTAAGTATGGAAATATATGCTTGTTATGAAATAAACTGTCATGATGACTATGCAAAACTGTATGCTATGGAACAAATTCTATGAGTATTCTCGATCACGGACGACTTGTGCACAAGGTATGTTATGAGTTCCGCGGACGGTCACCGGGGCACCGGGACCGATCCGATTCGGACGGAACGTATGTATAGTCGTATGTTATGGGGCAAAGTGTTATGCAGCGGGGCTCGCCACCTGCGGTGTATATCATTTGTGTCTTGAGACTATAACCCGTCCCTTCGTGGCATCAAGCCAGTGATCCTATGTATATTTAAACCTGTTGCATACTAACTTGTGTCTCGGTGGCAGGGAAGGCAAGGTAAGTATTGTGTAGGTCATTCAGACGGGCAGGTAAAATCCACCGAACGGTGGCACATTCATTTCAGTAAATTCTATATGCTGCTTACTTGTAAATGAACTAAGGCAAGATAGAAACCCACAAATATGCATGCTTCACTAAACAACGTGTTGATTGGTATAGTCAGGCCAGCTCGCCTTCACCAGCATGTTTCGATATGCTGACCCTCGTTGAAACAGGTTCTCCGCACCAAGGCGAACCGAGCGAGGAGCCGAAGTCGTCTACCCGATCCAGTCCAGCTGTTGGCGCATCTTTACCGCGTCTCGAAGCCTTTTGAAGTCCGAAGCTGCAACTCTTCATACACAAATGCAGCTCCGTGGCAAAGCCGTCCTCCAGCCTGGAGGTCCTTATCGTTTTGAGTTTATAAAGGGATGTAATGTACAGGACTGCTATCTCATTTTGAGTCATCTCTTTTGTAAGTCGTTCGGCATATTAGCTAACTCGTTCAAGAGTTTGTAATAGATGTTCATTATCAATAAAGAGAACTTTTCTATATTTCAAATCTGTGTTTCAATTTATCTGCGTACTCTGAATATGTGCTTGCTATGCAAATCATTAAAGCCTTGTACGGGCGCAACTCCAGGCCCGCACGGCGGTCACGATTCGGGGGACGCCTCACTTGATTCTACGGAATTGGGTCGTGACATAGTGACAGATTCAAAGTTCCTTAGACTTTGTGCTGGAAAAGTTCCTTTAACGATCAAATTCCTGTGCGAACTCTTGAACTCGCTAGGCCAAAATGAGATACGTTCATGCAATAAGTCCATAATATATTATGATCCTAATATAATTTACCTTCTTTTGAAGGAATGGATCCAGCGCAATCTGCAGCGCAACCACTGAACGAAACACAAGAAAGCAGTTCGGGTACTTCGGGAAGCTCTCGGAGCCAACGAGGCATGTCTCAAGTCGACCCGCTTGAGCGGGTAATGCAAATGTTAGAATCGCAACGACAATGAGACGATGCTCGCCAAGCCAAGCTCGAGAGTAATCTAGAGACCCGATTCTCAGTCCAACAAAAGCAGGTAGATGTCCTGTAATAGATCGTTCAGACTTTGGCTGGCAACCATTCCGCCGCAACAGCAACGACTCCGGTGGAACAGCCCGTGCTTGAAGTGGAGATGCCTCAAATTCCAAGGCCGAGGGACGTGACTGCCTTCAACTTGGGCCATTTCAAGAAAGTCTATAATACCCCATTCAACGGGACTGAGGACCCAGTGGTAGCTCTAGATTGGCTAGCCGAGCTCGAAGATCACTTCACTCTGCTAGAGGTCCCCGAAGATAAGCGCATCGCCTGCGCGCAACTACAGCTCCGTCTCAACGCACACAATTGGTGGGACGTGCATCGACGATCTCTCCAATTTGATCATGGAGAGGAGGCGATCTCATGGACGACCTTTCGTGCCGCGTTCGAAGAGGAGTTTATACCCCCTCCCGTACAACATCAAATGGAGAATAATTTTGTGCAACTGAGGCAAGGCAGGATGACAGTTAAAGAGTATTCCGCCGAATTCAACCGACTCTCCAAATTCGCTAGGGCCTATTTACCTGATGCAGCGAGTCGAGCTAGAAGGTTTGAAGGTGGTCTCCGTCCTGCCATCGATTCGCACGTGGCCAATAATCAGTACGGAACAATGCGTGAAGTCATGAATCACGCCCTATCTCTCGAACCACAATATCCTCACGTTTCTGTCGGCGCTGTGCATACATCCAGTCACAAACGCCAAAGCGACGATGGAGGAAACAATGCTGCAAAATGACATAACGACGGTGGTCGTCACAAAGGGAACCAGAGACCATACTATGATTTTTGTAGAAGACGTGGGCACACTACTGATAGATGTTACAGCAGAAAAGGTCTATGCTTCAACTGTGGCGGGCCAGGCCACGTAGCTCGGGATTGTCCACTCCCCTCTAAGCTCCTGCCTCAACCCAATAACCCCTAACGGTTGGTTCTATTCTTAAGTTTTGGGACGAAACTTCCAATAGGTTGGGTAGGATGTAGCGCCCCGTTCTCCCGGTGCGGAGAGCGCGGCTAAGAAACACAAGACGGTATCGTTCGATCGGGATAGATTGAATTAAGAACTCGTCCTCAGTATGGATTTGTTTCTTCGGAATCGATTCCCATATTCAGTGGACTGCACCCCAAGGATCGGCTTAGCGGCAGAGTCAGGAGGGACCTCTCCGCTGTATTCTTTTGTTGCCTCGATTTTCGATGTCGCTTGTTGCTTTCGTGCTTTGAGTTGGTTTTGGGATTTGCTTGTTTTCCTTGAACGGTTTCGATGGTTTTCATTATTTTCGTTCATTGACTTGCACTTCTATTCCGAGATTGGAAATAGAGGAAGAAGTATTAATCGAGCTGTTCGTGTGCAGGTGAACGAGCAGTAGGCGGCTTGCGAGCGGAGTCGTGAAGCACCTCTTTCCTTCTTCTTTCCAAAATCTAAGTGAGTGGCTACCAACCCGATTAGCTAGCCCTGCTTCCAAGCTTCACTCCTTTGCCCCGATCAAACGATTCCAAGTAATAATAAAAGAAACCAAGATAAAAGAGAATAACTTGGTTATTATGTTTGTCAACAAACTTATGAACGGTTATCATCCTGTATGCTAGTTCGTCTATAACTGTTCTATGAATCGTGCTAAGTATGGAAATATATGCTTGTTATGAAATAAACTGTCATGATGACTATGCAAAACTGTATGCTATGGAACAAATTCTATGAGTATTCTCGATCACGGACGACTTGTGCACAAGGTATGTTATGAGTTCCGCGGACGGTCACCGGGGCACCGGGACCGATCCGATCCGGACGGAACGTATGTATAGTCGTATGTTATGGGGCAAAGTATTATGCAGCGGGGCTCGCCACCTGCGGTGTATATCATTTGTGTCTTGAGACTATAACCCGTCCCTTCGTGGCATCAAGCCAGTGATCCTATGTATATTTAAACCTGTTGCATACTAACTTGTGTCTCCGTGGCAGGGAAGGCAAGGTAAGTATTGTGCAGGTCATTCAGACGGGCAGGTAAAATCCACCGAACGGTGGCACGTTCATTTCCGTAAATTTTATATGCTGCTTACTTGTAAATAAACTAAGGCAAGATAGAAATCCACAAATATGCATGCTTCACTAAACAACGTGTTGATTGGTATAGTCAGGCCAGCTCGCCTTCACCAGCATGTTTCGATATGCTGACCCTCGTTGAAATAGGTTCTCCGCACCAAGGCGAACCGAGCGAGGAGCCGAAGTCGTCTACCCGATCCAGTCCAGCTGCTGGCGCATCTTCACCGCGCCTCGAAGCCTTTTGAAGTCCGAAGCTGCAACTCTTCATACACAAATGCAGCTTCGTGGCAAAGCCGTCCTCCAGCCTGGAGGTCCTTATCGTTTTGAGTTTATAAAGGGATGTAATGTACAGGACTGCTATCTCATTTTGAGTCATCTCTTTTGTAAGCCGTTCGGCATATTAGCTAACTCGTTCAAGAGTTTGTAATAGATGTTCATTATCAATAAAGAGAACTTTTCTATGTTTCAAATCTGTGTTTCAATTTATCTGCGTACTCTGAATATGTGCTTGCTATGCAAATCATTAAAGCCTTGTGCGGGTGCAACTCCAGGCCCGCACGGCGGTCACGATTCGGGGGATGCCTCACTTGATTCTACGGAATTGGGTCGTGACATATTTCTCGATGAGTTGCCTGACATGTCGCCCAACCGAGAGATAAAGTTCACAATTGATACATTTCCAGAGACTTGGCCGATTTTTAAGGCTCCGTATAGAATGGCCCCGGCAGAACTAAAAGAGTTAAAGGTCCAGTTACAGGAATTGTTAGATCATGGGTATATTCGTCCGAGCGTGTCTCCGTGGGGCGCACCTTTATTGTTTGTGAAGAAAAAGGATAGCTCGATGCGGCTTTGCATCGACTATCGTGAATTGAATAAGACCACTATTCGAACCAAGTACCACCTTTCCAGGATTGTTGCTCTCTTTGATCAACTAAAAGGCGCGATGGTAATTTCAAAAATTAATCTTTGCTCGGGTTATCATCAGCTCAAGATCAAGCCGGACGATGTGCCAAAGTTAGCCTTTCACACTCGATACGGCCACTATGAGTTTTTGGTAATGCCATTCAGACTGACCAATGCCCCTGCCGCCTTTATGGATTTAATGAATGGTGTGTTCCGGCCATATCTCAACAAGTTTATAGTAGTATTCATTGATGATATCTTCGTATACTCGAAGAATAGGGAGAAGCAGACAGAGCACTTGCGGACCATGCTACATACTCTTTGGGATAACAAGTTATATGCAAAACTGAGTAAGTGTGAGTTCTTGCTGAGTAGTGTATCTTTCCTCGGGCACATCATTTCTGCAGAAGGCATTTCAGCTGATCCAAAGAAAGTTGAAGCCATCATCGAGTGAAAGTGGCCTGCATCTGTCAGTGATATTCGAAGCTTCCTCGGGCTAGCGAGCTACTACAGACGGTTCATGAAAGACTTTTTCAAGTTAGCATCACCTCTGACTCGCCTCACTCAGAAGGGAGTCATGTTCGAGTGGTCCGCCGACTGCGAAGCCTCGTTTGAAGAGTTAAAGCACTGCCTCACCTTTGATCCAATACTTGCACTACCAGATGAGACCTCGGGACTCAAAATATTCAACGACGCATCAGGGCAGGGCTAGGGGTGTGTACTCATGCAACGAGATAAGGTGATAGGCTACGCATCAAGATAACTGAAAAAGTACGAGAACAATTATCCTATGCATGACCTGGAACTAGCGGCAATTGTATTCGTGCTAAAATTATAGCGACACTACCTCTATGGAGTGGCTTGCCAAATTTACACTGATCACAAAATCTTAAAGTACCTATTCCCCCAAACGGACCTTAACCTACGACAATGGCATTGGCTAGAATTGATCAAAGACTATAACTTGACAATTGACTACACACCGGGCAAAGAAAATATGGTAGCGGATGCGTTGAGTCGAGTGTTTGCGGGATCCCTGTCCATTGATTGCAGGTTACAAAGAGACTTTGAGAAAATGGGAATTGAACTCTGAATTTGATATTGTGATATGCTAGTTGCTCAGATACGATTTGTACCCAATCTGTTAGAGCGAGTCACGTCTACTCAGAGAGACGACCTATTCCCAAGGAAAATGTATGAGCATATTCTACAGAAAAGTCGAAGGACTTCACAGTAGATGGGAATGGAGTGTTGCAAGTAAAGGGAAGGCTATGCATCCCCAATGATGCAGAATTCAGAAAGGAGATCCTTGCGGATTTTCACTATGCAGCCTACACAGTCTATCCCGGGAGCACGAAGATGTATAAAAATCTTTGTACTGTCTTCTGGTGGCACGACATAAAGAAATATGTGGTGCTTTTTGTGTCGCAATGCATAACCTGTTAGAGGGTGAAAGCATAATATCAGAGACCGGACGGGGAGATACAGAATTTTGCTATTCCGGAATGGAAATGGAAGAACATAAGCATGTACTTCAATGTTGGCTTGCCAAAGATGCAGCGGAGGAACGACGTAGTCTGGGTCATCATCGACAGGTTAACCAAGTCAGTGCACATTATTTCCATTAAAGTTACATAGAGCATCGATCGCCTCATCTAGACCTACCTTGATGAGATAGTTCGGCTGCACGGAGTGCCAGTTTCTATAGTGTCAGATCGGAAGATGATTTCTATCACGTTTCTGGGAGAGCCTTCAGTCAGAGATGGGAACATAGATGGGAACCAAGTTAAAGTTTAGCTCAGCCTACCATCCTCAAACAAATAACCAAACAGAGCGGGTAAATCAGGTTCTCGAAGACATGCTGCATCTTTGTACGATTAATACAAAGTCAAGTTTGGACGTCCACCTACCGTTGGTCAAATTTGCATATAACAACAGTTATCAGTCCAACATACAAATAGCTCCGTATGAGACTTTATTTAGGCAGAAGTATAGGTCACCGATCTGCTGGGATAAAGTTGGGGAGCGTCAAATCCTTGGGCCGGAACTAGTGGAACAAACAGTCCAAAATGTTAGGTAGATCATAGAGCGACTAAAAGTAGCAAAAAGTTGGCATAAGAGTTATGTTGACATTCATCGTCGATCCCTTGAGTTCTTCGAAGGTGATCATGTGTTTCTGAAGGTCTCACCTATGCGAGGAGTCACGAGATTCAGAGTAAAGGGGAAGTTAAGTCTAAGATTCGTTGGCTCGTTCGAAGTCCTCAAGCGAGTCGCTCTAGTTGCCTATCAAATTGTATTGCCAACAGCCCTGTCAGACGTGCATAATATTTTCCATATGTTACATCTTAGGAAGTACGTGCATGACCCGAGCCACGTGGTAGATTTTGGTCAGCTGGATCTGCAGGCAGACTTGTTGTACGCTGAAGAGCCTGTTCAGATCTTGGATCGGAAAGAGAAACAACTACAAAAATGTGTAGTCAAGCTTGTGCGCATTCTTTGGCGGAACCACTAGGTCGAGGGGTCAACCTGGGAACTCGAATCGGATATGAAGAAAAAGTTTTCCATATTATTTTCATTGGGGTAGGTTATATTCCTAAGTTTCGAGGATGAAAGTTTTTATTAGTTGGTTAAAATGTAGTGTCCTGTTCCGTCTATTCGGGTAGCGCGGCTAAGAAATACTTGGTATCGCTTGACCAGGATAGATTAAATCAAGATTATTTTCTCGTTATCGATTGGTTTCTTCGAAATCAAGTCCCATATTCAGCGGATCATGCCTCAAGGAAGGACTCGGTGGCATAGTCGAGAGGGGCCTTTCTGTTGCGCTGGGATTTTTTCCGATTTTAATCCCGCTTGGTTGCTTTCTTGTTGGTTTTATGACTAGCATTTTCTTGAACAATTTTAATGGATTTTATCATATTTGTTCTTTGAACTTCATATTTTGTATCAAACTTTAAGAGTCCGAGGGAGGAGATATTGATCATCTATTGATTCATGCAGGTGATCATGTAGGCGACTTGCGAGCAGAGTCCTAAAGATCTTCCCTTTCTCTTTCATGATTCACCAACTTGTGAGTGGCTTTACTTTCGATTAGCGCCCTTCTTCTAACTCTTTCTTCTTTATAACCTGACTCATTTATGCGTTCCAATCGACGATACCATAATAATAAAATTGAGTCAAGATAAAAAAAAGTAGACATGAAACACTTAATACTGGTAACAAAAAATTACTATACGAACATATTGTTGCGTGCTTTTCAGCTATGCGTGTATCTATTTTATATTTTAGTTGTAGCTAGAACTTACTCATCTATAACTACTTAATGGATAGTACACAACTTTGAAATTGATCACATTAGCAGGTAGACTTTTCCATCGCACTGTGATAAAGTTATGTTCATTCTAATATCTTGAAATGCTTCATATGTTAACTTAGTGTTTAGATCGTCAATGGTCATGGACAACTTGTGAATAAGGTCTATGGTTCCTGTGAACGGTCGTTGGGGCACCGGAGCCGATTCGCCCCGGGCAGAACAACAATTTGTTGTGCTAGCAACTTAGCGCGAGTAAGGCAGGAGTTTGTATCACGGCTCGCTACCTATGCTGTAAACATCGCTGTCTACCCAGACTATAGTCCATGATGGCTAGTCAATACAGTGATCCTGATATATATTTAAACTGTGCAAACTAACTATGTCTTCATGGCAGGGAAGGTAATAATAAGTTGTGTACAGGTGGTTCAGATGGTGCAGGTAAAAGTCACCGAACGGTGGCACATTTCGTTATGTCATTTACTTATATGAATTGCTTTTGACTTTGATGTAGGGAAAGATAGAAAGACCATATAATGATAATGTTGCATGTTCACATGAATACTGTGTCAATTTGGTGAGTTAGGTTAGCTCGGCCTCACCGGTACTTTTCGAAGTACTGACTATCGTTGCAGCAGGTTTCCCGAGCCAAGGCGACGCGGCGAGGAGCTGAAGTTCCCCCCCCCAACCATTCACTGATCTGACGCATTCATGTTCATGACTTTTTGGAGCACAAGTACATATTTTCGAGGAGCTCGCTGTCATGCCCCAGTCCAAACTACGTAGCACTAGGAATACGTAAGCAAGCCAGCCGTATGTATATGACAACTCCAATATATGGAAACCATAACATATACGTACGCTGTATTATGAATAATAATTCACAAGTAGTATAGATTTATGTCATAAGTCATAGGACATAACTATTTCTCATCCACAGAATCAAATAAAAATGAATAACCAATCAACTATATAACTGAATCAAGTATAGGTGCTTGATAAGAACAAGTAGTTGGGTGGAAACAAATCTACTAGCAAACTAGAATATAAGAGAAACAAAATAAGTACATCTAATGTACAATGAGGCTCAAAGAGAAGACCTCCTAGAAAGAAAGATAAGTAGTAAGTCCTGATCCGTGCTCCTGCAAATAGTCATGATCGTCTACACCTGGAAAGGGACCAGGTCCTCAGAGGGACGTAACAAATTACATAAAAGTTTGCCAATTGAATATAGTAAAACATGTATAATAGACAGAAAATATATAAGTACGCTGTACTAGACAATCTATATGAAAATGCATAGTGAGTACAACTTTTCAACGTATGGGCAGGTGTAGGCTACTCTAAAATACATGCTATCTCACAACTCACACACACGTACATATACTATCATTCATCATACCTCGAGGGTAGCGACCATCGTGACACCAGAAGCCGACATACCTCGAGGGTAGCGACCATCATAACACAACTACCATAGTGCATTCTAGCACTACGGTTTACCAGAGTGGGTAGCCCATATGCCTACTGACTGTCCTCCCCGCCCATGATACTATGTGTCAAGTGTGTGTCAACATATATAATATATAATTATGACTGAAAGAAAACATATATATAATGAATATATAAAAATATGTTAAGCATGCAAAGTATTGTAAGTAATTTGGCAAGGTATACTTGCCTGGCAAGAAAGCTGCATAGTGTAAGCGTCCAGACGTCAAGTACAAGGAATCAGAAACTATTGCATCTGAATGAACATCTCCGGATGCTGAAATAAACATCACCAACATTCCCAAAATAAGCGAGATAGTCAGAAAAGTCTACGCTTTCATCCAATTTGGACACATGGGCAAAACGGTAATTTTAGGTCAAAGCAGGGTCCATATGTGGGCCACTTAGCACTGAAATACGTACTAGGGGTAAATGTCTCTAAATAGGACAAAATATAGGTCAAAAAAATTTTAAATGTCAATACGAACTCAATGGTACGTCCAATTTTGGATTCCGGTGAGCCGATCACAAATTTTCCTTTCAAGTCAAACCGTGGGGCCCGTAAATAAGCGGCTCGGTGTACTGTCTCAAAATCACGTGAAACTTGGGTCACAGGACCAACGTGATACCACAAATCCAATGGAACAAGTTTTGTCGTATTCTGACAAGCGTAAACAAAGTGGGGTGGTAGTTTACAAAAATTGCGATAAGAATTTTTTTACGGATACGGGTTGATTCCGATGCGCACACACGTCTGAGTCAACTTTCGCAAAAGTCCACACATCAGGATATACCATACGCGCCTTTTGGTGCAATTGGTACATGACAAGGCAGTCCCGTTTGGCGGGGCGCACTCCGTATCACAAATTTTAGTTTTAAAATACCAAGTTTTTAGTCGTTTTGGAGGTCAAATAATTTAACAAATAAAATAAACTAATAAAAACTAAAAGAACAGTAAAATTCTCGGTTATATTAAGAAGAAAACATTTCAATTAGATTTTAAAAATATTAAACGGATTGGTGGCAAATTGGGCATGAACATGGTGGTTTGGGTCAAAATTTTGGACTATTTTTGGTCAGTTTTTTGGCCGTTTTTCGGTCGATTTTTCGACCAATCCAAGGCAAGAAAACTCGTCCCGCTTGAAGGAAATCCTAGAGGGTTAGGTTATGAATGTATACGGACAAACCTCTCGCAAAAAGAATCAAAGATGAGGGAGATATAATACCATAAATTTGGGGCATCGGGGCTGCGCTGCTGTTGTTGATGTCCGCACGCGGGCGGCCCGCGGCTGCTGCGGCGGCGGTCGCTGGCCGATATTGCGTCTGTGCGGTGGTTGCCTGAAGGTCGGCGACGGCAATAGGGTCGACGGCGCTGAGGTCGAGGTGAAGGGGATTAAGGTTAGGGTTTAGGTTTGATGTTATATATATATATATATATATATATATATATATATATATATATATATATATATATATATATATATATATATATATATATATATATAGGGAGAGGGGGTCGGGTGCTGTGGGTTTGCTGGGTTGAAGGGGGTAGTTAGGATTAGTTAGTAATAGGAATAGGTATTGGGTTTTGTTTAGTTTTTGCTTTGCTTTTCTTTTCTTTTCTTTTTTATTTTATTATTATTATTATTACTACTACTACTACTATTTTATTATTATTATTATTATTATTATTATTATTATTATTATTATTATTATTATTAATAACTATATATTTATTAACATATATATATTTACATATATATATGAGGTTAAAACAAATCCAAAAATAATATTTGCACAAAAAAATAAATTATAATTTTCTTACTTTGTAAAGCTTTAATAAAATACTATATCAAAAATATTTTATAATTAATAATTAGATATTTATCTAGTTATAATAAATCAAATAACTGTATTATCCAATGTAACTTAGTAGATAATTAAATGGATATCCAACAAAATAGGATAATAGTAAATAATATTCAATCTTATAAAAAGGGAATTTGCCTAATCTGGCATGGAGAATTATGGCATGCTAATTGTAGGAAGTTGGGATAGAAAAATAACCATAAATAAATTATATATATATATAAAATATCTAAATATTTAACAATTAATCTATTGTTGATACACTAATGTCATACTAATATCAAGGGATCGAATTTCTGTGCCACAAAAAAATTCCACAAGTAGTGTCTCCTGTATAGGCTACTTCCTATGAAGGGCGATACTGATTTTGGGGCCATCCTATATTATTAATATCTAAACCACGGTGAAGTATCCTAATAAAAGTATTAGATTTTAATTGATTTGGAAAATAATCTAAAATAAATACAAGAAATATAAAATACACACAAGATACCTATTTTTGGGTGAGAGGGATTACAATCTACCCAACTTACAAGAATTTTGTCCTCGAAATTAAAAATAACGCGTAAATTGCTAAATTCTTCACATTCGTATATAAGACAAGTCAATCACAATCTCTTCCAAAATTTTAAATAACAAAATCTATTCAAATCTATCGCAATTACTTCAAATTTAAAATAACCACTGTTTAATGAAAATTCAACCAATCATAATCTCTTCTCGATTTTTAAATAATTAACATCCAAATCTAATTCAAATCTATATGACATTCCACATCAAAATTTATATCACAATTTTCAACTATCACAATCTTCTCTAGATTTTGAATAATAAACAATTCTAATCAAATCTTATTCCTATTCTCAACTTAAGAATTTTGTACTCTTCAAATTTTAAATTTAATTTCCATCCTCAATATTTCAAATAGGTGATCCAACAATCAAATTTAACTTTTAATTTAAATTATCAAACTATAAAATTTTAAATTTAATCCATCAATGTTTATGTTTAGAGTTCAATATTTTTTTCCTCAAAATTTAAATCGTTGATTCAATCTCCAATATTCAAAATTTAAATCATGTGCTCAACGTATAAATATTTGGTCCGCAATATCAAGATTTCAAAATTTATTAAATCCTCATCCTCTTAATCATTCTTCTACAAATTCTCAAAATTAAAATGACTTAAATCTCTCAATCTAATCTTACTTGATCACAATCTAAAAGAAATTCACCTCAAGTTGACAATGCAACTCCTACCCAACTAAGAATTTATCCATCTATCACATAAGGCTATATATTTAAGAAAAACTTTCTTAAATTATTTAATCGTGTTATTCAATCCTCAAAAATTTTAACACCAAATATATCACATGTGCTATGCCCTTAATTATAAAAGATAGTCACAAAGTAATGTGATTGGCCAATGGGGTATATCTAGTACTCTCAGTATATCAAACTTATACCAAGCACGAGCGTTCGTCTTTTTTGAAATAGGGGAAGACGAAAAACAATAATAAAAAATTTAAGGAGGAGGTGATAGAATACGAGTACGGGGTTCAAGGCGATCAAAGAATTCAAAAAAAGAGTTATAAGGACAGTTACGGATGAGATCCTTTTTGGGTAAATTACTATTCACATGCTCATATCAGTACAGTTATGTAACCGATAAGATATGCTCGGACATGTCTAAAGGACAAGTATATTCATCTACTAGTCAACTATATATCTCAATCCACATAAAGTAGTCATGTGAAGAGCGAACCAAGCGCACTAAGGTTAGCTAGACCATAATACACTGATTCTGATTTAGATAATGTATTAGTGGGTGTCCCCAATAACACATATATCATGAACAAGCTTTTAAAACTAGGCTATAATAGCAGCATAAGTCGAGGTAGTCCAAAAAATATAAGTACGCTGGATTATGATGAAGGAAGGTACAAAATAATTTAAATTCATCAAGAAGATGAGGCTCGTCCGGTGTTGTTGTTTCGGATAAAATAAACGAAATATAAAAATTACCAGAAACGACAAGGTTCTTTATTTTAAAGAAAATCCCGCTCTTCTTCGTCTGTGTTTACAAACAAGATTGTACAATTTTGATCCTACACGAGGAACATCGAAGTACAATTTATTTAATCTGGATAAATATTGCTGTAGGTGTCTGATCTGCAGTCGATTACTTTAGCCCTTGGACCATACAATGTTGAAGAAGTGCCGTGGAAGACAGGAAGCAGCTTCGAAGGTTGCTAAAGAGGGTGGATGCCCGATGCCAAAGTCGTCGATCCCTTCTCTTTGCCGGAGCTCTGGATTCTTCTCTCTCTCTCTCTCTCTCTCTCTCGACCATTTTCTCTCCTCATTCTTTCCTCCCAATTGTCGACCTTGGATCAGATACTGTATTCCTTGACCAATTTACGATCGTTCGATCTTCAATCTTTCGACCCGTTCCTCTGTTGATAGAGGTTTCTATTTATAGAGTTTTTAGTGACAGTGACCACACAGTCAGCGTAGAAACCGAGTAGTGGAAAGTACAGCACCCTTTTACACGACGGTTTAAAATAACCAATGCCTGCGTATAGATGACCTTTTGAGTGAGCATGTGACGCGTGTCCAACTAAGGGACAAACACGTATATCTGCTACGAAGATCACGACATAGAAGCCACGTAGGTAGTTATCCCTTGTGTAGAAGAAGTTGGCATAGAAGCCAATGACTGTCACCATGGCGTAGAAGCCAAGTAGGCTTAGAAGCCGAGTAGGCATAGAAGCCAAGTAGGCATAGAAGCCGAGTAGGCGTAGAAGCCGAGTGGTCATAGAGGCCGAGCAGGCGTAGAAGCCGAGTGGTCATAGAGGCCGAGTGGGCATAGAAGCCGAGTGGGCATAGAAGCCGAGCAGGCGTAGAAGCCGAGTGGGCATAGAAGCCGAGCAGGCGTAGAAGCCGAGTGATGTGGACGTTTTAGCTGGAATTACGGCTCTTGGAGATATAATCAAATCTCTTGCATTAAATGCAGAGATCTGCCCCTATCCTGCGCATTTAATACAGAGGCTTGTCTTTAAGATTTGCCATCATTCTGTGCATTAAATGCAGATACGGGCCTCGAATTCTGTACGAAGAATAACGGCTGATGTGGCGGTCTATTTGCCTTCTGTGGAGCGTAAGAAGCTCACGTCTACCAGTGTAAAACTGGGCAGCGTATCCCTTGTATGCGTAAGAGCAGTTTACGCAAGGGGAATGTCACTAGACGACGGTTTGGTGATATTTAATTAAATCTCCTGCATTAAATGCAGAGATCCGCCATTATCCTGCGCATTAAATACAAAGACGTATTTTGAAGGTCTGCCACCCTTCTGCGCATAAAATACAGAGACGTGCCTCAGGCATCTGTCAGTATTCGACACATTAAATGCAGAGACGTGCCTTGAGAACCTGTCACTGCTCTGCACATTAAATACGAAGACGTGCCGCGAGCCCTGTACCAAGAGCAGCTTTTGACATGGCAGGCTGTTTGTCTTCTGCAGAGCGCAAACAACTCACATCTGCCTGTGTAAAACTAGGCGGCATATTCCTTTGTATGCGTAGAAGCGGTCTACGCCAAGGAAATGGCAGTAAATGACAGCCTGGGTTGTAGTACCGTGCCATCATTATAGCCGTCGTTTGGGTTATCGTACAGTACTCTTTGTCAGGAGTCCAGATGTCTGGTTCATTGCATAATCTGACAGGTTCATTTCGAAGAATACAAAGCATTCCTCGTACACTTCAATGCTGCATTGAATGAGTTTTACGCCATAAAGGCGATGCAGCACCCTTTTTATGCCGAAGCATCCTGGACATACTGTATTACGCGGATGGTCCTTGAGCCCACTTTTTACGCTGTGCTTAGCAGAAAAGATCTGTTTGCACGTCGATGGCTCTGAGGTCCTCTGTTTACGCTGCCCTATATTAACATGCTGCGTAGAGCTATATTAACATACATGCTGCGTAGAGCCCTGTATTACGCGGATGGTCCTTGAGCCCACTTTTTTATGCTTCTACAAGACCCCCTTCAAAGCTTTTAAATTCCTCGTAATTTGAAATGCTTTGAATGAAGCATGAACCGTTTCTCAAAATTTGAAACGCTCTGAATGGAGCCTGAAACGGTCAAGTCTGACACGTTCTTTCAAGGCTGACTTTATGGCGGAGTTATTGGGGATCGATGTGATCTCTTTCGCCTATAAAAAGGCTGAGGAGTTAACTTGTTCTTCCCATATTTCCTTTACCACACAGAGGTAATGGACGGAGTTCGTCGGGTCAAATTAAGAAAGAAGGAGACCATGTTCTTCCAGCATGTAAGGAGTCAAAAAAGACGGCGTCTTCTAGCAAATGTCCTCTGCAACGATGGATCATGGAAGGATATCATAGCCTCCTTTGCTCGGGATAATCAACAACTTTGTATGACAGTTCTTTGGGAGAGAGGAAGGGTTACAAGCGGTACCTTCTCCCATTACCTGCGGATGAGAGCGGGCAAACTGGCTGCTGTCCGAGATTGAGTTGGGTAAAATATCTCAACTCAATCTGTCACGGTGCTGGACGCAAGAAAGCATATTTACCCTACTTCCTCGTATTAGAGGATGGGTCTAGGCCCAGTTTTGTATCCTCCCGCCATTGATCATATGTCAGTCGGTTTGCGGTCACTGATTGATTGTTGGAGAATATGGATGAAGAATTTTGCCCATGCGAGAACCTGGTAGAACAGATTCTGGGCACGATCTTCAGACGATGATGAGGAAGTCCTTTGTAGACGAGATTTCCCTCATATGTAATCATGAAAATAAAGAAAAACCCTTGTAGACTGGATTTCCCTCATATGTAATCATGCTTTTAATTTTAATTTTAATAAAATTGTCTTTCTTCTGTGTATATGATCATCTTGCCATATGTTGCTGTGAAGTCTGAATATGTGTAGGTTCGACACGTCTGATACTTTATGCCGACTCTGTTTAGAAAGAGTGTTAGGTCCTGTCATGTCTTTTATGCATAACTAATGATGCGCAGAAAGCCGCTTTAGCAGTCGAGTGTTCGAACTGTCCTACTGTTAGGAATGAGGAACCGCGTAGAATTCTGAACTGTTTTTACTTCTGATAAACAAAATTTTTGTTCAGACTGTCATCTTCGAGAATGATTTCTCAAAAATTCCTTGGTACAGGGCGAGAACTGGCTGTTAAAAACTAAGTCGCCATCTTGAACTGTTGAGACGAAATATTCAGACTAGATTCTGGATGAACTTCGAATCGACCCATGAAGAAGAGTAGCTTTCAATGTTTGAACTCTGTATGCTTTGGGTACTTGGGATATTTTGAGGTCAAGGAGGAGTATTTACTGTGTGAACTCCTGTAATTGACCGTCTTAAGAATTATTCAGATGTACTGTACTGGCCTGCGCATTTTTTAGATATGTGGAAAGTCGTGGAGCATGAAATCATAAGTTTGTTGCCTCTGAGCGTAAAAAGCCACTGAGCGTGAGATCATAGATTCGTAGCTGCTGAGCGTGAAGTCGTAGGTTCGTAGCCTCTCGAGCGTAAATGCCACCGAGCATGAGAGCATCCGGGCGTAGAACCATACACTTGTAGCCTGTGAGCGTAAAATCGTAGATCCATAGCTGTCGAGCGTAGAAAACTCCTTAGCGAAAAAACTGTAGATTTGTAGCTTCTGAAAAGAAAATTTTTCGAGCGTGAAGTCGTGGATCTGTTGCCTCTAAGCGTAAAAAGCCAACGAGCGTGAGATCGTAGATTCGTGGCTGCTGAGCGTGAAGTCGTAGATTCGTAGCCTCTCGAGCATAAAAGCTATCGAGCATGAGAGCATCCGGGCGTAAAACCATAGACTTGTAGCCTGTGAGCGTAAAATCGTAGATCCGTAGTTGTCGAGCGTAGAAAGCTCCTTAGCGTAAAATCTTGAATCTTCTTCGCACGAAAACTTTTCAAATTCGCTGACTGTCCGCCTTCTCTGAGTAATATGCTGACGTAGTCCCCAATCATAACCAAATATTAAATGTAAGATTTGGTTCGAGATTCAAGGAGTCCACCCGAATTCTATATATACCCCAAGTTTCTGAGAGAAAAACTTTTCATCCGTCTTCTGCGAAAGAAAGCTTTTGTCTGTTCGAGTTCTTCTTCGTTTCTTCTCCGAGTCTTCAGAGTCTCCAGTAATGGCCTCGAAACAAGTCTCCTTCTCTAAGGGAAAGAAGGATGCTTCTTCTTCTCGTTCTTCTGCTCAAGCGGGGGCGACTTCCGTCGGTCACGACGAGCTTCATTCTGAACGAAGTATCCCGCCGACTAGCAGTGCACCCGGCCTTAAGGGTAGAGCTTTTGGGACGAAAAGGAGCGACTGAAAACCCTTCGCACACGTTGTACGTGAACGCGCTAAGTCATCTTCTGTGCTGATAGCCTCTTCGAGAAAGATGATGCACAGAGATGTTTTATCTTTTATGCCCACATTTCTAATGTGTCAGTACAAAAACTCCATATTTTCGCAGGCGTAAAAGCTTTGACTGTCGAAAGTTGGCGTATACTATATAATTTGAGTGTCACGCAGGGATGGAAATTCTGGCATAATAACTCAAATTTTGGTGTATACTGCCAGTCTTGAATGTTACGCCTTGGAATGGGATTCTAGCGTAATGATCAAGTTTTTACAGTTTTGGCGTAAAGCACAGACTGTTAATTTTTCTGCATATGCTGCTAGTTTATAGAAACTGACTTGTCTTTCTTGCATTTTACAGTTAACTTGCACGCGTCTCCGCTAGCCGATGTGATGGGTTCTGCCGCCGGGATGCTGCACTCCAACTATCTGGAGGATCTGTCGCACGTGACTTTTCCTATCTTCGGGCCCCAGTATCCTGAAGGAAAGGAAATCCTAATATCGGCTCAGGGCGAGTGAACGCTGCTGAACATGATTAACGAAGAGCCCCTGATGTACATAGATGGGGACCAATACATAAAGTCGGCTTTCCTCTTCGGGGACATGATTGACAAGCAGTTCCAGACTAAGCCCAAGAAAGAACTCTGGGTCTTCCCTGTCGGGAGCTTGGTTTTCTATCTGCCCAAGATGCCGAGAGACTATCCTATCTCGGCATTCTTCTATGCTACACATCCCAGGAGCGTGGACGCTGACTCCTGATCTTCACGGCAGGCCGGGGAAGATATTTCATCTGAAAGGAGCTGACCAGGGGTCGTTTGTCAGCCACCCTACCGGCAATGTGACGCTGTTCAGGGGACTGTACCCGGGCAGTGTCCCGAGTGAAGATAGCTTAGTGATCCAGCCAGTCCAATTACCGACTTTCTGCAATAATTTCATGGGGCACAGGTGTCACGCCCCGAGGCGTCCCCCGAGTCGTGACCGCCGTACGGGCCTGGAGTTGCGCCCGCACAAGGCTTTAATGATTTGCATAGCAAGCACATATTCAGAGTACGCAGATAAATTGAAACACAGATTTGAAACATAGAAAAGTTCTCTTTATTGATAATGAACATCTATTACAAACTCTTGAACGAGTCAGCTAATATGCCGAACAGCTTACAAAAGGGTTGACTCAAAATGAGATAGTAGTCCTGTACATTACATCCTTTTATAAACTCAAAACGATAAGGACCTCTAGGCTGGAGGATCGCTTTGCCACGGAGCTGCATTTGTGTATGAAGAGTTGCAGCTTTGGACTTCAAAAGGCTTTGAGGCGCGGTGAAGATGCGCTAACAGCTGGACTGGATCGGGAAGACGACTTCGGCTCCTCGCTCGGTTCGCCTTGGTGCGGAGAACCTGTTTCAACGAGGGTCAGCATATCGAAACATGCTGGTGAAGGCGAGCTAGCCTGACTATACCAATCAACACATTGTTTAGTGAAGCATGCATATTTCGTGGGTTTCTATCTTGCCTTAGTTCATTTACAAGTAAGCAGCATATTGAATTTACTGAAATGAACGTGCCACCGTTCGGTGGATTTTACCTGACCGTCTGAATTACCTGCACAATACTTACCATGCCTTTCCTGCCACGGAGACACAAGTTAGTATGCAACAGGTTTAAATATACAGGTTGAACACACGATGCACTGCAAGCCATATTCACACGATAAACACACGGGGCGTTGCAAGCATATACATACGAGGATCATTGGCTTGATGCCATATGGACTAGTCAAGGACGTGAATAGCATGCAACGAGAAAACACGAGGAGCTCAGAAAACACGATGCGTTGCAAGTTATCCCGTCCGTACACGATTGACTATAAACACGAAGTCTGCCCAGGTCGGATCGGTGCCAGTACCCCAGCGACCGTCCGCAGAACTTATATCCTTGTGCACAAGTTGTCCACGATCGAACACGATTATTAAGTTAACAGTTCATGCAGTTAAGGCAACACGAGTACACGACAAACAGTATTGTATGATAATCAAGTATCCGTTCATGAAGTTTATTGACAAGCATAGTGAACCAAGTCTATTCTCTTTTATCTTGGTTTCTTTTATTATTACTTGGTATCGTTTGATCGGGGCAAAGAATAGTTCAAGCTTTTAGGTGTGAAGCTTGGAAGCAGGGCTAGCTAATCGGGTTGGTAGCCACTCACTTAGATTTTGAAGGGAGAAGGAAAGAGGCGCTTCACGACTCCGTTCTTTGGAATGGAAAGTATTATACAGAGCAGGAGGAAGCTTCGTTCACCTGCACACGAACAGCTCGATTAATACTTCTTCCTCTCTTTCCAATCTCGGAATTAAAGTGCAGTTCAATGAACGAAAACAATGAAAACCATTGAAACTGTTCAAGGAAAACAAGCAAATCCTAAAACCAACTCAAAGCACGAAAGCAACAAGCGACATCGAAAACCGAGGCAATAAAAGATAGCAGCGGAGAGGTCCCTCCTGACTCTGCCGCTAAGCCGATCCCGGTGGCGCAGTCCACAGAATATGGGAATCGATTCCGAAGAAACAAATCCATAACGAGGACGAGTTCTTAATTCAATCTATCCCGATCGAACGATACCGTCTTGTGTTTCTTAGCCGCGCTCTCCGCATCGGGAGAACGGGGCGCTACATCCTACCCAACCAATTGGAAGTTTCGTCCCAAAACTTAGGAATAATGCTTACCATTAGGGGTTATTTCGTTGCGGGCGATGAACAGGAAGGTTCGGGCAGGAATTAATGGCATGGCCTAGATTGCCACAAGCGAGACATAACCCAAGTCTTTTACGACACTGACTGAAGGAGTGCCCACGTTTGTTGCAGTATTGACACACTTGGTTGGGATTTGTTCTGTGCTGACCACCGTTGTTTCGGCGCTTTGCAGCAGTGTTTCCTCCATCGTTGCCTTGGCGTTTGTGATTGTAGGTATGCACAGCGCCGGTGGAAACGTGAGGATACTGTGGTTCAAGCGATAGGGCATGATTCATGACTTCACGCATTGTTTCGTTCTGATTGTTGACTACGTGCGAATGGATGGCAGGGCGCAGTCCACCTTCAAACCTTCTAGCTCGACTCGCTGCATCAGATAAATAGGCCCTAGCGAACTTCGAGAGTCGGTTGAACTCGGCGGAGTATTGCTTAACTGTCATACTGCCCTGCCTCAGCTGCACGAAGTCATTCTCCATTTGACATTGTACTGGAGGGGGTATAAACTCCTCTTCGAACGCGGCACGAAAGGTCGTCCACGAGATTGCCTCCTCTCCGTGATCAAATTGGAGAGATCGTCGATGCACGTCCCACCAATCGTGTGCGTTGAGGCGGAGCTGTAGTTACGCGCAGGCAACGCGCTTATCTTCGGGGACCTCTAGCAGAGTGAAGTGATCTTCGATCTCGGCTAGCCAATCTAGAGCCATCACTGGGTCCTCAGTCCCGTTGAACGGGGTGTTGCAGACTTTCTTGAAATGGCCCAAGTTGAAGGCAGTCACGTCCCTCGGCCTTGGGATTTGAGGCGTCTCCACTTCAAGCACGGGCTGTTCCACCGGAGTCGTTGCTGTTGCGGCGGAATGGTTGGCAGCCAAAGTCTGAACGATCTGTTGCAGGGCATCGACCTGCTTCTGTTGGACTGAGAATCGGGTCTCTAGATTACTCTCGAGCTTAGCTTGGCGAGCATCTTCTCGTTGTCGTTGCGATTCTAATATTTGCATTACCCGCTCAAGCGGGTCGACTTGAGACATGCCTCGTTGGCTTCGAGAGCTTCCCGAATTGCCCGAACTGCTTTCATGTGTTTCGATCGGTGGTTGCGCTGCAGATTATGCTGGATCCATTCCTTCAAAAGAATGTAAATTACATTAGGATCATAATGTATTATGGACTTATTGCATGAATGTATCTCATTTTGGCCTAGCGAGTTCAAGAGTTCGCACAGGAATTTGATCGTTAAAGGAACTTTTCCAGCACGAAGTCTAAGGAACTTTGAATCTGTGCTCTGATACCACTATGTCACGCCCCGAGGCGTCCCCCGAGTCGTGACCGCCGTGCGGGCCTGGAGTTGTGCCCGCACAAGGCTTTAATGATTTGCATAGCAAGCACATATTCAGAGTACGCAGATAAATTGAAACACAGATTTGAAACATAGAAAAGTTCTCTTTATTGATAATGAACATCTATTACAAACTCTTGAACGAGTCAGCTAATATGCCGAACGGCTTACAAAAGGGTTGACTCAAAATGAGATAGCAGTCCTGTACATTACATCCTTTTATAAACTCAAAACGATAAGGACCTCCAGGCTGGAGGATCGCTTTGCCATGGAGCTGCATTTGTGTATGAAGAGTTGCAGCTTTGGACTTCAAAAGGCTTTGAGGCGCGGTGAAGATGCGCTAACAGCTGGACTGGATCGGGAAGACGACTTCGGCTCCTCGCTCGGTTCGCCTTGGTGCGGAGAACCTGTTTCAACGAGGGTCAGCATATCGAAACATGCTGGTGAAGGCGAGCTAGCCTGACTATACCAATCAACACATTGTTTAGTGAAGCATGCATATTTCGTGGGTTTCTATCTTGCCTTAGTTCATTTACAAGTAAGCAGCATATTGAATTTACTGAAATGAACGTGCCACCGTTCGGTGGATTTTACCTGACCGTCTGAATTACCTGCACAATACTTACCATGCCTTTCCAGCCACGGAGACACAAGTTAGTATGCAACAGGTTTAAATATACAGGTTGAACACACGATGCACTGCAAGCCATATTCATACGATAAACACACGGGGCGTTGCAAGCATATACACACGAGGATCATTGGCTTGATGCCATATGGACTAGTCAAGGACGTGAATAGCATGCAACGAGAAAACACGAAAAGCTCAGAAAACACGATGCGTTGCAAGTTATCCCGTCCGCACACGATTGACTATAAACACGAAGTCTGCCCAGGTCGGATCGGTGCCAGTGCCCCAGCGACCGTCCGCAGAACTTATATCCTTGTGCACAAGTTGTCCATGATCGAACACGATTATTAAGTTAACAATTCATACAGTTAAGGCAACACGAGTACACGACAAACAGTATTGCATGATAATCAAGTATCCGTTCATGAAGTTTATTGACAAGCATAGTGAACCAAGTCTATTCTCTTTTATCTTGGTTTCTTTTATTATTACTTGGTATCGTTTGATCGGGGCAAAGAATAGTTCAAGCTTTTAGGTGTGAAGCTTGGAAGCAGGGCTAGCTAATCGGGTTGGTAGCCACTCACTTAGATTTTGAAGGGAGAAGGAAAGAGGTGCTTCACGACTCCGTTCTTTGGAATGGAAAGTATTATACAGAGCAGGAGAAAGCTTCGTTCACCTGCACACGAATAGCTCGATTAATACTTCTTCCTCTCTTTCCAATCTCGGAATTGAAGTGCAGTTCAATGAACGAAAACAATGAAAACCATCGAAACCGTTCAAGGAAAACAAGCAAATCCCAAAACCAACTCAAAGCACGAAAGCAACAAGCGACATCGAAAATCGAGGCAATAAAAGATAGCAGCGGAGAGGTCCCTCCTGACTCTGCCGCTAAGCCGATCCCGGGGGCGCAGTCCACTGAATATGGGAATCGATTCCGAAGAAACAAATCCATAACGAGGACGAGTTCTTAATTCAATCTATCCCGATCGAACGATACCGTCTTGTGTTTCTTAGCCGCGCTCTTCGCATCGGGAGAACGGGGCGCTACAACAGGGGAGTATACCCTAAGGTGAACCCTCGGACAGGCGGGTGGATCACCACCACAAATCTTCGATGGGCTCGCTTAGCTGATTGGGCCCTGAAGCATTTTTAGATCGAGCTGGAGAGCATTAGTCTGTTTGTAGCTGTGAGTGCCACCAGTGTTGGGTCGCCTCTCAACCCCAACCTATTTCTGGCACTGATGGAGCGATATATCTCGCTCACCGGGACTTTCGCCACTCCACTGGGAGAGTTGGGATGGGCCCTCCACGAGATTGCAGAGATCTCGAGACTGCCGATGGGGGATACTCCATATGAAGAGTATATTCCCACTAACCGGGAGCTGGAGGATTCAGACCCTCGGGTAGTGGAAGTGTATCAGGAGCTGATGTGCCACTACCTCGCTTGTACCATTTTTTATGACGAGCCTTCAGATTTGGCTCATATCAGTAAGTGGACGTCCTACCTCTTCTTTCACTGGTCTAGGACTGCTAAGCCGGAGAAGGTATTGGAAGGCAAGGATCTGCCTTAGAATCCTCTGAGCGTGCTTAATGCTCAGGTAGTTGACGATCTCATGGAAGACGCTGGGGCTCCGGACTTGATCCTCGACGAAGGGATAGGGAAGTATCCCGTAGGCACCAAGGCCTATAGTTATTTGAGGCGTTACCGTCGGCCTCTGTCCAGAGAAGCTCAACTGGCTGGCTTCTTCTCCATATGGCTGCGCCGACTGGTGGTACCCGACATCGCATCTACGGACTGCATTTACCGTAACACGCTATGGCCTGCAGTACGTCTGGTGTTTGGGGCAAGACTGGGCTTGCTTCTTGCCATGGTGTGCCGCATTTAAGCTGGTCTAAGGGCCATGACTAACAGGCTGCTCGCTGATGAAACTCGGCGTGATAGCTTTCCCAGGGTAGAATTACCATACCTGTATCTGATGGGATGGTTAATTCTTCATAACCCCAGGGTTATGTCTCCCGGCTCCGGCAGTAGTTCGGGGGCTAGCTTCTTGTTAAACTACCAGAAATCCTTCTGGAACGTGATCACAGTTATAGACTGTCGGCGGGCTCTGAACCTCAGTCACAGTTGGAAGCTCTTCTGCACTGTTCCCCCTGTATATCTCAATCAGCAGGGGATCAGACTTCAGGACGTAGGCGACGGGAAGAGCGTTCTTTCTCCCGAGTCTTTTAATTGGTTGGTCTGCATTAGACCTTCCCACCTACTGTACAGAAGTGAAGACCATTGCTTCTTCGAGCCCTACTTGCCTAGTAGGTTTGCCAGGCAATTCGGGTACGACAAGTTGTATGTGGGTAATGCCGTCACCAGCTTCAGGTCCCAGGGTAGACTCATTGATGGAGCCAAAGGATGGCAATATTTTATTATGGGTTGCACTGAGGCAACTTTTACCGTGCCCGTCATTTTACTCTCCATGGAGCTGCGCATTCTCCACTCGTATGTGCAGTTCTATGTGACAACCAACACCTTCCATCGTAATTTTGATATGCATGGAAATTTTAGGGTACCTTCTTCCAAGTCTAGGGGAATAGTCGAAGTCCCTTCGGTTTCTTCTGATGAGGGTGAGGAGTCCGTCAATCCAGATGAGCCTCTGTTGGCGGTATCGAGGGGTGAAGTACCTCTGCCTACAGAGCCTTTGGTAATCTCTGGGAAGCGAAGGGCTCCTACTCCGAAGGAGACTTCCCCTCGCAAAAGGAAGAAGAAGACGGTTACTCGTCCTCTCCAGATTCCTGGTATTGAGGCTCCCAGAAATTAGCCTGCATCTCCCCATGTCGGGGATGATTCTTTGATTGGAGGTTCCTCGCCTTTTAGAGAGGGAACCTCGACAGTCCCGGCTGGCGATGCCGGAGAATTCCTGCTGGAGGCTGCTGTCGCTGCTACCGCTTCAGGTAGTGGAACGAGATCGCCTTCGGGACCGAGCCGAATGAGGATATCTTTACCCAGGTCAGCATCGGGAGAGACCCCTGCCGTGTCTGTCGGTGCATCTAGCGAGATTCCAGCCGATGAACCTCGGTTGGAATTTGACGAGGACCTAGAAGAGCATTCGCCGATATTCGAAAGAGTACCCCCTTCTCCAGGTATGACAGCTTGCCTATCATCACTAAGAAATAATTTAGCTGTACTGGCCGCGGACGTGTCATATACACCATTAGCCATGGGTAAATGTCGTCTTTTATGCCTCTTTTTTTAGGAAAATTAACATTATGCTGATATTAACTTTCTTTTGTCTTCTTTTCAAGGGAAGACATCTTTGGGGAGGGCAGTGTAGATGCGCCCTTTTGCTCTGTGTCAGGTCCTGGCGGCGATACGGAGGTGCCTAATTTTGAAGAGGAGATATCTTCGGGTGTCGGCTCGCCTGGCGAAGAGATTCCGATATCTCAAGAGGAGTACGAGCCTGTCATTGCGATAATGCCTCCTTTGAGTACGCCGGTTACTTCGTCCGGTGTTGGCGCTTCTTCTTTTGTCGCACCTCCTATTGAGGCGACGGCCGTGACAACTTCGTCTGCGGTTGTTCTTGGAGGGGGACTTGCCACTATCGCGGCCACTCCCAGCGTCCATTCGGATCTAGCTGCGCTGACCGCGCAGTACACTGGTATCTTCTATGCCACCTTGAAAATGTTAATATCGATGGTATTGGAGAAGAATTTAGGCTTTGCGTCACTGAGAAGGGCCTCCCGAGTCTCGATAGTGCCGATCCGAGAATTCGACGACACTGGGGTAGCTGACGCGCTGGAGGAGATAGTTAATGGTTTGGAGCAACCCATTAACGAATACTTGCAGCTAGCTCGAGGCAACATTGATTGTCTCGTTCAAACTAGGTATGACTCCCTGACTGCGCAGATTGCTGAACAGATGGCATCTCTGAATAAGTCCATTGAGGCTCAGCAGCGGGAGATGGACGAAGAAAGTGTCCAATTGTGGTATGTTGTTCCCGAGTTGACCCGGTGCAAAGCCGAATATGAGGAAACGGCAGCGCAGGCCCGTATTTTGAAGGATGAGCTCGTTCGGGTAGAGGCAAAGGCTCTCTCTTTGTCGGCAGCCTGAGACGTGTTGAAGGAGCGACGGGCGACTGTTCAACAGAATCTGGCGCGTGTGGGTGCTTTCCACTCAAGTTTTGTGCGGGCTCGATCTGAGTTAGCTGCTTTGGACAACGATGCGGTAAGGTTGGAGAGGGCTCGTGCCGACGTCTTGAACTCCCGGGATGAGAGAATGGTTGCTCTGGCACAGCAGATTCGCGACCTGACCGCTCCCCCCAAATGATGTACTTTTTTGCTTTTTAATGTACTTTTGCTCTTTTTTTTGGGAATAATAAAGAGGCTTTCATCTGACTTTGTGGACCCATCATTTTGGAATATAAATAAAAGGTTTGGGTGAAAGTGATATCAGAGATAATATGGACGTGATAATCGATAGCCAAAATTTTGGAAAGTTTGTTCAGAGGTAATATGAACATGACAAACTTCTGGGTTGCAATTCCATCGGGGATGGAGGTGCATATCTGCTCAGAGGTAATATGGACATGACAATTTTTGTGGACCTAATACCACTGGCGTACTTAGGGTTAAGTACGGGTGTTAAGTTGAAATGATATTTGATATCAGAGGTAATATGGACATGATAATCGAAAGCCAGAAACTCGGAGAGTTTGGTAATATGAACATGACAAACTTCTGGGTTGCAATTCCATCGGGGATGGAGGTGCATATCTGCTCAGAGGTAATATGGACATGGCAGTTTTTGTGGACCTAACACCACTGGCATACTTATGGTTAAGTACGGGTGTTAAGTTAAAATGATATTTGATATCAGAGGTAATATGGACATGATAATCGATAGCCAGAAACTCGGAGAGTTTGTTCAGAGGTAATATCAACATGACAAACTTCTGGGTTGCAATTCCATCGGGGATGGAGGTGCATATCTTCTCAGAGGTAATATGGACATGGCAGTTTTTGTGGACCTAACACCACTGGCGTACTTAGGGTTAAGTACGGGTGTTAAGTTGAAATGACATTTGATATCAAAGGTAATATGGACATGATAATCGATAGCCAGAAACTCGGAGAGTTTGTTCAGAGGTAATATGAACATGGCAAACTTCTGGGTTGCAATTCCATCGGGGATGGAGGTGCATATCTACTCAAAGATAATATGGATATGGCAGTTTTTGTGGGCCTAACACCACTGGCTTACTTAGGGTTAAGTACGGGTGTTAAGTTGAAATGACATTTGATATCAGAGGTAATATGGACATGATAATCGATAGCCAAAATTTTGGAAAGTTTGTTCAGAGGTAATATGAATATGACAAACTTCTGGGTGAAAGAAATAAAATGCTTAGATGATAGTTCAGAGGTAATATGAACATAAACTTATATCTGAACAATTCACTGTGGAGTGACTTTCTCGAGTGAGGACGGTCCCGAAGAATCTATCGGGGAAACTTCAGGGACTTTTCCTCATGTACATTCTTGGAGGGAGCAAATTGTCACATTTTAGAAAGATCGATTCGCGATGATCATCATTTCATTTACAGATGCAAAGTGATGATTTTGGCATCAATTAACTCCTGGATTCTCTTTTTCAGTACATAGTACGCCTTTGTAGGATGATGAATGTACCGATGAAAGAGACAATAATCTGGGTGATCAACTTTGCCAGCTTTCTCAGGATGTCTGATATTGGGAAGCTGAAGCTTGCGTTTCTCCATCAATATATTAAAGATTTCAATGATGTCATCTTCATTGAAGGAGAAAGTCCTTTTTGGTCTTCGGGCTCCTGATGCCTGAGTTTTACGGTCATCCGGGAAGATCGTTGTCGTTGCATCATCTTCGGGTCTTGAGGGAATTCTTCCTCTAACTTTGGATGCCGCCCTGTTTTGTCGAGGTAGGCTACCCCCAGACATGTCGTGGCAGTTGTCCACAGAAACTGATTTAGCAGGACCTACCTCTAGTTGTACAGGATTAGACTTTGAAGATTTGGGTTTCGTAAGAGATGCAGTGTACCCCAACCCAAAACGAGCTTGTTGACGGTAAGAATTACCATACAACACTGTTCGTCTGCCCTTTCCATCGTTGAGGCCTTGTTTCAGCTTCAAATCATAACCTATGCTTTGTATAATTTTCAACGCTTGCGGGCTATATCTGTGGATTTGTATTCTGCCAGTTTCAGACTCGCAAAATTCTTCCTGCATGATCGAGCTGCTTCGCATACGACCGAAGACTATTGGATGTTGGTCATCGTGAGTTAGAGGAATAATAAAGATGGAATCTTCACGTGGTCCACCTGTCATGACGATATTAGATGTTGAAGCATCTTCCCACCAGATCTTCTCGCGTTTGACCGTTAGGGGAACTGAAGCCTGTTTATGACCCTCGTCTTTGGGTTTCTGGATCAGATAGTCACGCAGGTCAGGAGTCTTTACAGAAGAAGAAGAAGAAGAAGAAGATGGTTTGTTCCTTCTGTTCATATCAGTGGGCGTGCGGATGTTGGGAACCCTAGTTTTCCCTGTGCCGCCTGTATAAAACAGGTTGGCCATCTGAGTGGCGGATAATCCCCGAGGAGGGTGTCTTTTCGCAAATTGAGCCTTCTTTACACTGAGGGGCTTCTTCTGGCATAATTTGGAGCTCTGCTCTGGTTGGCGTAAAGCTGAGGATGTCCTCAGTCGGCTGTCAGTCTCTCGTGTAATCCGGAGGGCTGGCAGATTCTTCCCTTGCTGGCGTAAAGGCCGAGAAGTTGAGTAATCCGCCGCTTGCTTTCCCTTGCGTAGATTACAGGGGTCATCTGCTTTTCCGTGGAAGGCAGATGCATTTTTATGCGCGGAGCGCGTGTGGAACTTCTGATTTGGTGCTAAGGCATTATCAGAAATTTTGTCTGTTCTGCCAGGGACGGGAGACTGATTTCTACGCGCAGAGCGCGGTGTAAGCTTCTGGACTAGCGCTGAGGCATTGTCCGAAGTTTCGTCTTTTCTGCCAGGGACGGGAGATTAAATTTTATGCGCAGAGCACGGTGGATACTTCTGGGTTAGCGCTGAAGCATTACCAAAAGTTTTGTCTGTCCTGCCAGAGACAGGTGACTAAATTTTACGTGCAAGGTGTGGAGGGAGCAATGCTACAACCTCGTTGGTCGGAGAAATCGGAGAGGTCGAAGAGTCCATAGGAATGGTAGAGGATGTCTTGGGCATCCAGACCTTATGTAGCTTCCTGTTGTCTTGGACTGAGAGAGAGTGAGAGCTACCCCCTGTTTGAAGCATATCTTCGTAGGCAGATTGGTCGAACTGGACGACCAGTGTCTTCTTCACGGATCCCACGGATTTCGTATCGTGTTGAGCAATTGCTTCCTCGTCAGAAGTGAAAGATGTCCCCAGTAGAGTTGCCATCTTGTTTCAGATAAAATAAACGAAATATAAAAATTACGAAAAACGACAAGGTTCTTTATTTTAAAGAAAACCCGCTCTTCTTCGTCGGTGTTTACAAACAAGATTGTACAATTTTGATCCTATACGAGGAACATCGAAGTACAATTTTTTTAATCTGGGTAAATATTACTGTAGGTGTCTGATCTGCAGTCGATCACTTTAGCCCTTGGACCACACGATGTTGAAGAAGTGTCATGGAAGATAGGAAGCAGCTTCGAAGGTTGCTAAAGAGGGTTGATGCCCGATGCCAAAGTTGTCGATCCCTTCTCTTTGTCGGAGCTCTGGATTCTTCTCTCTCTCTCTCTCTCTCTCGACCGTTTTCTCTCCTCCTTCTTTCCTCCCAATTGTCGACCTTGGATCTGATACTGGATTCCTTGACCAATTTCTGATCGTTCGATCTTCAATATTTTGACCCGTTCCTCTATTGATAGAGGTCTCTATTTATAGAGTTTTTAGTGACAGTAACCACATAGTCGGCGTAGAAATCGAGTAGTGGAAAGTACAACACCCTTTTACACGACGGTTTAAAATAACCAATGCCTGCGTATAGATGACCTTTTAAGTGAGCATGTAACGCGTGTCCAACTAAGGGACAAACGCGTATATTTGCTGCGAAGATCACGGCGTAGAAGCCACGTAGGTAGTTATCCCTTGTGTAGAAAAGGTTGGCATAGAAGCCAATGACTGTCACCATGGCGTAGAAGCCAAGTAGGCATAGAAGCCGAGTAGGCGTAGAAGCCAAGTTGGCATAGAAGCCGAGTAGGCGTAGAAGCCAAGTAGGCATTGAAGCCAAGTAGGCATTGAAGCCGAGTAGGCGTAGAAGCCGAGTGGTCATAGAGGACGAGTGGGCATAGAAGCCGAGTGGGCATAGAAGCCGAGCAGGCGTAGAAGCCGAGTGATGTGGACATTTTAGTCAAAATTATGGCTCTTGGAGATATAATTAAATCTCTTGCATTAAATGCAGAGATCTGCCCCCATCCTGCGCATTAAATGCAGAGGCTTGTCTTTAAGATTTGCCATCATTCTGCGCATTAAATGCAGATATGCGCCTCGAATTCTGTATGAAGAGTAACTGCTGATGTGGCGGTCTGTTTGCCTTCTGTGGAGCATAAGAAGCTCACATCCGCCAGTGTAAAACTGGGCAGCGTATCCCTTGTATGCGTAAGAGCAGTTTACGTAAGGGGAATGTCACTAGACGACAGTTTGGTGACATTTAATCAAATCTCCTGTATTAAATGCAGAGATCCGCCATTATCTTGCGCATTAAATACAGAGGAGTATTTTGAAGGTCTGTTACCCTTCTGCGCATAAAATGCAGAGATGTGCCTCGGGCATCTGTCAGTATTCGGCGCATTAAATACAGAGACGTGTCTTGAGAATATATCACCGCTCTACGCATTAAATATGGAGACGTGCCTCGAGCCCTGTACGAAGAGCAGCTTTTGACGTGGCAGGCTGTTTGTCTTCTACGGAGCGTAAACAGCTCATATTTGCCTGTGTAAAACTAGGCGACGTATTCCTTTGTATGCGTAGAAGCGGTCTACGCCAAGGAAATGGCAGTAAATGACAGCCTGGGTTGCAGTACCGCGCCATCATTATAGCCGTCGCTTGGGTTGTCGTGCAGTACTCTTTGTCAGGAGTCCAGACATCAGGTTCATTGCATGATCTGACAGGTTCATTTCGAAGAATACGAAGCGTTCCTCGTACACTTCAATGCTGTATTGAATGAGTTTTATGCGATAAAGGCGATGTAGCACCCTTTTTACGCCGAAGCAGCCTGGACATACTGTATTACGTGGATGGTCCTTGAGCCCACTTTTTCGCTGTGCTTAGCAGAAAATCTCTGTTTGCACATCGATGGCTCTGATGTCCTCTGTTTACGCTATCCTGCATTAACATGCTGCGTAGAGCTATCCAGCATATTTTTTATGCTTCTATAGTTGTGCCTCTATAGTTGCCATACTAACTTCTTATCTAATTCTCTAGTCGACCAAATGGGGGTATGGGCCTCTAAGTTCTATAGTCTGGATAAACACTATCTTCTAATGTAAGCCTATAGTTGGTATTATTCAATTACACTTCATTAATGGGTCAAAAGGACTGTGATACTAGGTTATGAGGCATACTACCCAACTTACAAGAATTTAACAAAAATTATTATTGAACAATAGAGTGTATATACCTAGTAGAAGTCACCTTCCTGACCCCTATCAATCATGAAAGAAAAGATAAGATTAACGTTGTGAAAGGATCAAGCAAGATACAATTCAAGCAATCAAATAAGAATGCAAAATAAAATCAAGGGAGGTGATTAAATAAGTGGATGAGATCCTATATTCTAATCCTACGCGCAGGCTTGCTCGGTATAGTAACGTAACTGAGACAATATGCTCTCAACCTACATGGGCCTCCACAAAAATGTTATGCCCCAGTCCCAAATACGTAGGACTAGGAATACATAAGCATGCCAGCCGTATGTATATGAAAACTCCAATAAATGGAAATCATAACACATACGTACATTGTATTTTGAATAACAATTCACAAGTGGTATAGATTTATGTCATAAGTCACAGGACATAACTAGTTCTCATCTACATAATCAAATAAAAATGAATAACCAATAAACTATATAACTGAATCAAGTATAAGGTGCTTGATAAGAACAAGTAGTTGGGTAAAAACAAATCTACTACCAAACTAGAATATAAGAGAAATAAAATAAGTACATCTAATGAACAATGAGGCTCGAAGAGAAGACCTCCTTGAAAGAGAGATAATTAGCAAGTCGTGATCCGTGCTCCTGCAAATAGTCATGATCGTCTACACCTGGAAAGGGACCAGATCCTCAGAGGGACGTAACAAGATACATAGAAGAATGCCAATTGAATACAGTAAAATATGCATAATAGACAGAAAATATACAAGTATATTGTACTAGACAACTATATGAAAATGCATAGTGAGGACAACTTTTCAACGTATGGGCAGGTGTAGGCTACTCTAAAACATATGCTATCTTACAACTCATACACACGTACATGTACCATCAATCGACAAACCTCGAGGGTAGCGACCATCGCAACTCCAGAAGCCGACATACCTTGAGGGTAGCGACCATCGCGACACAACTACAGTAGTGCATCCTAGTACTACGGTTTACCAGAGTGGGTAGCCCATACGCCTACTGACTGTCCTCCCCTCTCATGATACTATGTGTCAAGTATGTGTCAACATATATAATATATAATTATGACTGAAAGAAAAAATATATAATGAATATATAAAAATATGTTAAGCATGCAAAGTACGATAAGCAATTTGGCAAGGTATACTTGCCTGGCAAGAAAGCTGCGTAGTGTAAGCGTCCAGACGTCAAGTACAAGGGATCAAAAACTATGGCATCTGAATGAACATCTCCGGATGCTGAAATAAACATCATCAATGTTCCCAGAATAAGCGAGATAGTCAAAAAAGTCTACCCTTTCGTCCAATTTGGATACAGGAGCAAAACGGTAATTTCAGGTCAAAGCGGGGTCCATTTGTGGGCCACTTTGCACTGAAATACGTGCTAGGGGTAAAGGCCTCTAAATAGGGCAAATTATAGGTCAAACAAATTCTAAACATCGATACGAACTCAATGGTACGTCTAATTTTGGATTTCGGTGAGCCGATCACAAATTCGCCTTTCAAGTCAAACCGTAGGGCCAGCAAATAGGTGGCTCGGTCAATTGTCTCAGAATCGCATGAAACATGGTCAGAGGACCAGCGTGATACCACAAATCCAATGGCGCAAGTTTCATCGTATTCTGACAAGTATACACAAAGTGGGGTAGTGGTTTACAAAAATTGCGATTCGGGAACTTTTTACGGATACAAGTTGATTTCGACGCGCACACACGTCCGAATCAACTTCCGCAAAAGCTCACACGTCAGGATATACCATACGCGCCTTTCGGTACAATTAGTACATGATGAGACGCTCATGTTTGGTGGGGTGCACTCCGTATCATAAAATTTAGTTTTAAAATACCAAGTTTTTAGTCGTTTTGGAGGTCAAATAATTTAACAAATAAAACAAACTAATAAAAACTAAAAGAACATTAAAATTCTCGGTTATATCGAAAAGAAAACCTTTCAGATTTTAAAAATATTAAACGGGTTGGTGGCAAATTGGGCATAAACATGGGGGTTTGGGTCAAAATTCTTGACTATTTTTGGTCAGTTTTTCGGTCAATTTTTGGTCGATTTTTCGACCAATCCAGGGCACGAAAACTCATCCCGCTTAAAGGAAATCCTAGAGGGTTAGGTTGTGAACGTATACGGGCAAATCTTTCATAAAAAGAATCAAAGATGAGGGAGATATAATACCATGAATATGGGGTGTCGGGGCTGCGCTGCTGCTGTCGATGTCCGTGAGCGGGCGGCCCGTAGCTCCTGCAGCGGCGGTCGCCGGCCGGTACGGAGTCTGCGCGGTGGTCGCCTGAAGGTCGACGGCGGCGATGGGGTCTACGGTGCTGAGGTCGAGGTGAAGGGGATTAGGGTTAGGGTTTAGGTTTGATGTTACATATATACATATATATATATGTAGGGAGAGGGGGTCGGGTGCTGTGGGTTTGCTGGGCTGAAGGGGGTAGTTAGGATTAGTTAGTAATATGAATAGGTATTGGGTTTTGTTTAGTTTTTACTTTTATTATTATTATTATTATTATTATTATTATTATTACTAATAACTATATATTTATTAACATATATATATTTACATATATAGATGAGGTTAAAAAAATCCAAAAATAATATTTGCACAGAAAAATAAATTCTAGAAAATTTTACTTTGTGAAGCTTTAATAAAAATTATGGGATGCTAATTGTAGGAATTTGGGATAGAAAATTACTACAAATAAATTATATATATAAAATATCTAAATATTTAATATTTAATCTATGGCTGTTACACTAATGTCATACTAATATCAAGGGATCAAATTTCTGTGCCACGAAAAGATCCTACAGGAAGTTTCTCATGTGTAGGCTACTTCCTATTAAAGGGTGATACAGATTTTGGGGTCATCCTATATTATTAATGTCCAAACCACGGTGAAGTATCCTAATAAAATTATTAAATTTTAATTGATTTGAAAAATAATCTAAAAAAATACAAGAAATACAAAATACATACAAGATACCTATTTTTGGGTGAGGGGGATTACACTCGCACATACCCTTTTAAAGCTCCTAGGTGATGGTGCTAACACGCACCTAAGGTGGTTTGCTCTTTTAAAATTTTAGTAAGAGATATAATATATAGATCGGCTATCTCATTTTGCGTCCATGTTGTAAGACCATATGGCATCCTTTTTTACTTTTGAGTTAAAAGATGTTCGTTATCAATAAAAAGAACTTTTCTACATTCCAATATGTGATATCTCATTTGTGTACTCTGTTGCATATGTTTCTAAAGTATATTATTATATCGAGGCCTTGTGCGGGTGCGCCTTACGCTCGCACGATATCACGTCCGGGGAACGATTATCATTTTAGCAAAAATTGGAGCGTGACACTACACAGACAGGTGTGCTGATGGTGCGCATGTTATGCGTAGTTATGTGCATATGTGCGTTAACACACATGCACAACTGCACTATTGCGCGCATGTGCTGCTGGACCGCTGCGCTACTGCACTGTTGTGCTGCTTCATATCAGTTGGGCTGTTATGGAAATATTTAGATGATTAAGTCAGATCCATTTTTTACAGGATTTAAAATTAATTCATTCATATATTTTTGTGACTGATGGAAGGCCAGGCTCCTCTATAAATACTCTCTTCGTAGTCCCTTCCAGAACTTCTTTTAAAAAGAAGAGAGATAAGCAGAGGTTCGGCTGCTGCCGCCATTGGAATCTAAGAGTTCGTGTGAGTCCAGCAAGGAGGTGACGCAAGCGTTCTAAAAGTTCTTCGATAACTTGCTGGTTCTTGGGAGCGGATCGTATGGGGCAAATCTAGATTTTAACAACGGTAATCTTCATCACCCACAAAGCAGAGATACATCTTCTCCTTTCTCTTCTCTTATAGTTGTAACTTGTTCTATACGTCTGCAATTGCGATTGCAAGTAAGAACAAAGTTTGATTTCTGGTTATAGTATTCTTTGGAAGTTATAATCAGAAATATTGTTATTAAAGTGCTTTGTTGGAATCAAGTATTTCAAAGGGCAAACTTGTTTGCTGAAGTCTTTGTGTCTCGACTACAACTTCAGGGTCAAACATAGGGCACACTGTAATATTTGCTTGAATCTCTGTTGCTGGACTGTTCTTCCATATTTTGATTAATCCTCAAGACTAATAATTTTAAAGCAAGATTCAAAGAAAAGATGGAGAGTATCCATTCAAGTCTTCTAGACACATATTTTCACAAACTTGAGAAGATTGATGGGCTATACATCATTTGGATGAGGAAGGAGTCCTCTATCAAATATTGGATGTATGATGTCATGCCCCGATTTTGAAGAACCGAAATTAGCCACGGGCGTGATGCCGTACAAACCTAGAGTGCACTTGTATAAGGTAAGAAGAGAGACAAGGCATGATATATCTCAAAAATAACGATATCGTAGTGAAATTAAGCAGACAAATTGAAGTCACAATGAATATAATAAAAAGCTTCTCTTTATTGAATATGATACTTGAGTATATGGCTTATATAAAATTTACAAAGCTCTCAAATACAACTGATTCTTGGCAAATTTGGCTTACATTGATATTTGTCGTCTTGGTTTATACTCTCACTGATACAACTGAATTACACTATTCCATACATTATGACCTTTATAAAAGAAGATGCCTCTAATGGAAGAAGAGCTTCTGCGTGCCCTAACAATGCTTCGATACCTCAGAACCATTCTAGCCACTTCCCCAATGCTGAGTACCTGGGGATGTCCACAAACGTGGGTCAGTACATATCGCATACTAGTGAGCATAAACTAGCCCAGTCATCTAAACTGATACTAAGTATTCATATGAAGAGAATGCATATTAACTTAGTGATCTTTCTATTAAGAACTAGGTTCATTTTATTGATCAGAGTATTCAACGGCATAATAAAACATGCTTTGAAAATAGTAGGATAGATTGAATATATGTGAAATATGTGCATATCGCCTAATGATGATTATTACCAACAACTCACTCGTCATATCCTTGCAAAACAAGGATTAGCCACAACATAATTAATACAAATCATTCATAATCGAGATAACGTTAAACCTGCATAAATATTCTCGTTAGTATGCAGCATAACTATATGAGGGTCATTGGTGATATGCTTTCGTACCATAAGGGCCATTACCAACATTCAATATACCTTTTACTAGTATATTACTCATGATCCTTGCTCTTACTTCCTCTTCATTCATATTATGTATTCGTATGTATAATATCATCCAAATAATTTATAACCGACAATATCATCCAACCAATATATTAAAAATATCTTTCTTTCGATTCCTTCTGTCGAACATACTTTTGCCAACTTTATTTTGATAGGGACAACCTTCATTCGCATTAACCATCAACTTAATTGAATCACCTCATCAATATCTCATAGAATTTTATCTCGCTTAACCACCTTCATTAATTATCAATGTACTCGGTATATTGGTCAACCAACCAAGCTAGGGATCACCCCATATTAATAATTTGATCAATTATATCTGCCAATCAACTATTAACCAACCAACTAAGGTTTCTGCCAACCAACTGTTACTGATGAGACAAAACTTATCGTCGATAGTATTTATCCCAATGTTTTAGGCCTCAAGTTTTATTAGTATTCCATATATCGAAGCCTCTTGACGAACTTTCATACATTGCCAGATAATAATGGTAATCGATTAGTTACTTGCAATCCCACAAGTTCATATGCTGATTAAATATTATTTGCCAATTGTTAGGTTCAAGTATTCCCACTTTACGGTTGCTACCCATTTTTAAGTTAGGCATGTAGTAAATGCTACACACTAAGGTCAAAGGAAATAGTTTTCCACATACTCAGTCCATCTTTAATTGATTTTCAAGAACTTCCAAACTCAGGTAACCAACATAATATAACGCTTGTGATTCCCAATCAGTTCCAACCAATCTCACTGGATATATAATCCAACTTATTTATCGATAGTAACATTCAATCGTAGATGGTAAAATTTAGAACTTTCACCCAACCTATTTAAGCTACCAGCTAACCATTTAATCAACTCGTTGTTCCCAACTAAGGCATCCATCATATACCTAATCACTTTCTTGCTACCCCTTGTAACATTAAGCTATTGAGGGTCTAATGTTGACAACTCAAATCCAACTATCAAGCGTCCGATGTTGATACACAATCTAAAATATCCAAGGGACAATCGCACCGCATACAACAAGACATCATTCCCGACTAAGTCTCGGCACTACCCCATTCTCACTAGTAGGATCAATACTATCACTTATGGAAGGGTCACTGCACATACATCACTAAGAGGGTAGAGGCATATACCACTCAAAATAAAACTATTTACTGACTATCACACCATTCTTATATTGATCCAACATTCATCCCGCACCACCTTCACATGGTAGTCTTGCGTGCTATAGCATGATTCTCATACTCAGATATAAAATACCATCTCGCCATCGCACATGAATCAACTCAGCTTTACTGTTGATTTTCTCTATTGAAATTACTCATATACAATTCTTCTTGATTACAACACACATATTGATTTCTTTCATTTCTACATACAAAGTATTAATCACAAGTTAGTCATCTATGGCATCGAACTATTATTGGGTTCTTAGTATTATTTATAATTCAAGAATCATAACAACGAGGGTATCATAATATTTAGGCTCATTAAATAGAATATTCGGTGAGTGTAACCAAGCGGTCAAATATTCCTGATTGCGAAAAACTCTTTCGAACAATAGCGGAAGAAACACAGAACGATCCCAGATGCAAATTTGATAATCACAGAAGCGACTTTGAATACTCGCAGAAGGCAACTTTGAATACGTACTGAGGCGACTGTGACTAATCGTGGAAGAGACTTTGAATAATCACTAGCGTAACTTTGAGTATCCACAGAGGCATCATTGAGTAATCATGGAAGCAAATTTGATTTAGAACTTGCCGAGTCCAAGGACGCATTAACCATGCTCTGATACTAATTTGTCAAGCCCAAGTTCTAAACAACCAAAAGTAGCCATGGGTGTGATGTCGTAGAAGCCTAGAGTTCACTTGTACAAGGCAAGAAGATAGACAAGGCATGGTATATCTCAGAAATAATGACATCGCAGCAAAATTATGCACACAAATTAAAGTCACAATGAATATATTGAAAAGCTTCTCTTTATTTAATATGATAATTGAGTACTTGGCTTATAAAAGATTTATAAAGCTCTCAAATACAACTGATACTTGACCAATTTGGCTTACATTGATATTTGTCGTCTTGGTTTACACTTTTACTGATATAACTGAATTACACTGTTCCATACATTATGACCTTTATAACAAAAGATGCCTCTAATTTAAGAAGAGCTTTTGCGTGCCCCAACAATATTTCGATGCCTCAGAATCGTTCCAGCCACTTCCCCAATATTGAGTACCTGGGGATTCCCACAAACATGGGTCAGTACATATCACGTACTTGTGAGCAGAAACTAGCCCACTTGTCTAAACCGACACTAAGTATTCATATGAAGAGCGTGCATATTAACTTAGTGATCTTTCTATTAAGAACTATATTTATTTTAATGATCCGAGTATTCAACAGCATAATAAAAAATACTTTGGAAATAGTAGGATATATTATATATATATATATATATAATATGTATATATCGCCTAACGACGATTCTTACCAACAGCCCACTCGTCGTATCGTTGCAAAACAAGGATTAGCCACAGCATAATTAATATGAATCATTCTTAACTGAGATAATATTAAGCCTGCATAAATATTCTCATTAGTATGTAGCCTAACTATATGAGGATCATTGGTGATATGCTTTCGCACCACGAGGGCCATGCCATATAGGACTTTGAAAGGTGTACGAAGCGCCATTCATGAGATTGTGATCCCCAATGAATGTCTCATTTATATCCAGTGCTACCAAAGCACTATCTTTCTTCCTAGGTCGAATGATCCCGGTGCCCCAGTGCATCTCGTTTGAGAAAACTAACCAAATCTTGTGCACAAGTTATCCCTGTCTATGCAAATAAAATCTAAGCATAAATTGTATGGTAAAAAAATGTAAGTAAAGCCTCGCATTATTGGTCATTCTTATTTTGTTCATTCTCATATCGGTTGGTGATCCATAGGTCCCAACTTACAGACCTTCTCGTGGCCCGATGGTTCCAAACCACAATTATACTCACATATGAAGCATTTTCTTCATAGATACTGTGTACTGATGCACTTATACCTGTATCGATATTCAATATTCTATTCTCAGTGTTACCAGCATGTGAAGTAGATTGCATAATATTACTCCTTTCTTATGGTAGATTTACTTTATTGTATTCTTGTATCAATAGTACTAGTAGTTCGTTATTCATGTATTTTATTAATTTCAGCTGTATTGAACATAAGCATTATTATCATTGTGTGGACTAGAGCAGCATATAGTTATGATATACAATAAATCAATACTAACATTCATTTTATTAGGGCATAAAGAAGTAGAGAAGAAGGGACAGATCCACTCACTTATATAAATATTATTTCCATGCCACTATCCCATATGAATGATCCGACACGATGCACAGTATTCTTACTTGGCATAATTATACATTCGAACCACGCCGCATAAAATGTACCATCCGACTAAGTTAAGCAATACAATATCATCACACCAAGCATCTCGATTTCTCATACCACTTGTATTCCATCGGTCTTATCCATCTATAATTCTAGTATAATACCTTTTCGCGGATCGAGGCATTATATGTGCTGTTAGATCATGGATCTTCCTTTCTTACGGATGGAGGTAAACTTGAATTTGGCGTTGCTAGAGACGCACATTCAAAGAGGAAGAAAAATAATAACTGATGCAATTTGACGCATGAAGATGTCTAATACAGTTACCGTATGGAGAATGGCACTATGCGTGCGTTGTATCTGCGTATGGAATTTTATGGCACATGGAAGATTTTACGCATAACAGTCTCGGCACACGACAGGACTTGGCACATGGAGACTGGCACTATGCATGAGTTATATCCGTGCATGGCGTTTCTCGACAGAACTCAACGTTTAGCATTCTCGGCACATAGCTGGACTTGGAACATGAAAGCATCCATGCGGCTGGCTCTGAGCAAGGTCTATGCGTGACCTGTATATGCGCACCTTTGTAAATGTCTCTTCTAACAGAAGGACCATGAGAATGAGGATTGCAGATCCAATTCCAAACTAGCAAAGTAAAATTTTAATTTTGTTATTTTGATTACTTAAGTTGGTTGCTATAATTGTGCCGGTTAAGTCATTGGGTGTGGTTGCTAACTTGTGGATAGACACAGGTGCATCTAGCCACGTGTGCTCTAGGAAGAGCTGTTCACCAAGGTCTAGCCTATCGCTGATTAAGGCCTCAATGGAGAACAATAGTCAAGCAGAAGATCTAGAAATATGGAACATTGGTTCTGGACTTCGAGAAGTTATAGTCAAAGGAGTGCGTGTAGCAAAGTACCAGAGATTACCAAGGACCTGATCTTAGGAATTCTATTTTAGACTTGTGGGTGAACATCTATGGCTGCTAGATGATGATATCTTGCCAGGGGACATACTTTCAAACAAGGCTTTCAGTATCAAATAGATGTTCTAGCTTCTGCTCGTAAGTAAAATATCTTTAGAAGAGTTGTAGGACACCAGACTAGGACATGTACTCCATACCGCAAGATGTTTAGTCTAGGGCTTATCTCCAAATATGGAAAAAAGGAGATGGATATGTGTGAGGTCTATGCACAGACAAAGATCACAAGAAAACCATTCAAGAGGGTCAATCAAAGCACTAATCTTTTAGAGTTGGTACACTCAGATATCTGTGAATTCAAATAGTTCTCCACAAAGGCCAAGATGAAGTACTTTATTACATTCATCGACGATTACTTGAAGTATGCATTCGTCTATCTACCCAAGTCAAAAGATAAAGCATTCGAGAAGATCAAGGAGTTAAGGATTGAGGCTGAACGTCAAACAAGGCAATAGGTCAAGAGACTCAAAAGTGATCAAGGCAGAGAGTATAGGTCTATTAAATTTGCATTGTTCTACAAAGAACATGGAATTGTCGACCATACAACTTCTCCGTATTCTCCTCAATTGAATAAGTAGTGGAAAGGAAGAACATGATGTTGACAGAGATAATAAACTCAATGTTGTTCACTGCGGGTCTTCCAAACTGCTTCTGGGGAGAAGCTGTGCTAATGGCTACGTTTATTCGGAATAAAGTACCGTATGTAACTTCCGATGTCACTCCTCATAAAATCTGATTCAAGGTCAGACATAACTTGAATGTCATTCGAGTATGGTGGTTTCTGGGATATATAAAACTTTCAGACTTGATGATTCAGAAGACAATCTTCCTGGGTTATGCTGAGAATAATGATGCTCGGATGTTTCTAGATATTGAATCAAATTATATCGTCAAATCTTATGACGCAGAATTCTTTGAAGATAAATTTGCAAGGCACAAGAATATTGTTATCACGGATATTCTGGAGAATAGTGTGGGTGCACCGATGTCACCCCCATATTTCAGATTAGGGGTATTTTCGTCTTTTCATATTTTAATGTATTAATATTGCATGATATTTGATTATATTTAAATTGCCGTAATTTTATTTCATTATTGCGCGTTACCGTTGTTTGGAGCGCTACCCTAGCCTTTGCCTTCCAACAAATTCCACATCTTTTTCCTGGACATGTCTGCCTCCTTTCTGACCTTTGTGTAACTTATAATTATGTTCTCTTGTGCTTCGTTTTAGTCGTACAATATTCGTTGCGGACGTTTTTATTTAATTCTTAATAAATCAAATTTTGTATCCTTGTGCGTTCCATTTGAAATTTGAGACACAATCTCGACCTATTTTGTGCAACCCAAATTAGGGTAATATTCTATTCTGAGTCTACTTTATTCATGACACTTGTGTCCCACCTAATTTCAGTCCCTTGTACCTTCAATTAATTTTAGAATATCGCTTGCATTTATCTAATTAAATTGGGGATACCAACTTTGACTAATCCTATTTTAATCCCAATTTAATCCAAATACCCCATTAATTAAGCCCATGTAAAACACACAACATTCCCTCACCCTACAAAACATAAAACACCAATTCCCCCACCAATTTTTTATCATTTTATGTGTCTGTGCAAATACCCAAATTTAAGGGGGCTTATTCGTAAATGTTGCATTAGGTGTCAACACCCTATTAGTTCAAACCAAATGGAGAAGCCCTAATTCTTTGACTATTCAACCCAACCCCTCTCCTTGTATGAATGATTTCCTCATGTCGAATCCTGGCCACCCATTCAAAATGGGGCTCATCATCACCACACACTCCACATCATATCCCCTATTTAATGTCTCTTCATGCACCCTTTCCCAAGCAGGCCCTAATCCCCACATCTTGGAAAACCCCCACCTTCTCTCTCCTCCCTTCTCACAAAAATCGAAACTTCTTCTTCTCTTCTTCCTCTTCTTTAAAAAGAAAACAAGGAGAACCCTAAGCCTGATCCACCCTCATCTGGCCAGCCGGTCCTGTACTCCGGCGTACTCTGGCCTCAGCCCGGTGATCACAGTCGGCCTCCTCTACTGCACAGCCGACCACCTGAACACCCCCAGCACCACCGCATCGACCACCTTCCCGAACATGACAGCAACCTCCGGTCATCTCCTCCGACTTCCTTCTTCACAACAGCCATCTCCACCACCGAGCGGCCACCACGACTGAACGCCACCTCCGTACAGTCCCCACCACTACCATCGTAGACTCTAGCATGACCACCTGCCTGAGCACTTCCAGCCCATCGACATCTCTTAACCACCCGTGTTGCCAACGCTGAAAGCTTGCAGCGAGCAGCCTCGAGCCTGAAGCCCGACCACCACCTCTTCCGATCCCGACCTTCATCTCCCTAGCAGCCTCGTCGAACTCTAACAGCCGCCTGAGCTTCTCCCGACCTACTGAACTTCTCCTCCACCAGATCTCATCCTCCGCCGGATGACCCCGCCTCGTCCTCCGCCCGGAGCTCCCCACCTCTTCGTCGAACACTGCTGCACCACGCCTGAACAACAGGACCTCCCTCTCCTCCTTCCTGTCAACCCCGTTCACCTCCCCCTCGCCGTTCTTCCCTCGACAAACTCTACATCAGCACCACCAGCCCCATCAACGGAGAGCAGCCCCGACATCCCTGTCCTCTACCTCGCATGAGCTGCCGAGCTCCGATCACGATCACGATCATCTTCATCATCATCTCCACCTTGATCATCATGATCACCTTTACCCCCATCGTCGTGATCATCACTATTCACCATCGTCATCGTCGTCAAGCCGATCTCAGGCCCGTGCGTAGGTTCGTTCCTGCCCGCATTTCTATTATTTCATGAACGTATGTGAGTAGTATATGATTGGTATATATGTAATTAACATGTATATTATAGGTATTCCATGAGTTTATGTTTAATAGGTATACCATTGGTGTATATATACATATATAAATATAGTATATATACTCTATTAATCTACATTGGTATATGAGTATTGTTCAATTGGTATAGTAAAGTATGTACATATATTTAGTATGTGTACATTATTCAATATGATGTATATATATATTGTTCAACTAGTATATATTATATATGTAATTAATTGGTATACATATATTGTATATGTATTTAATTTGGCGTATATATATATATATTATAAGTATTAATGCAAGTTAATAATAATTATATATGTACTAGGTGACCCGAGCGTAATTACGGATACCTCGTAGCTACCTTGACCTGTGACCGCAAAACATGTTGGAAGACTGCCATATGTACACTGACATACTGGCAAGCCCCGTATCATTGACTGTCTGATTGCACAGCAATTACAGATGCGACACCCGTGCAATTGACGCACACTTGACCCTAGTTGACCATAGTCATACCTAGTATAGCCCAGAGTCCAGTGTATTTTATTGTGTGTTAGTGTAATATCTGATGCAATATTGTACTATATGATATGTCTATAGGATGGTTGGATTGTTCAGACAAGACCTCGAAAACAGGCATTGGTATTGCCAGCAGCAGGACCCCAGGCGAGTACATTCTCTAACAGTTTTCATTATGTTGATTATCTCTATAACTCTTGTTGTATAGCGTACATGACTCTGACACTGTCCTTTACACTAGTTGGCATTATCGAAACCTGTCACGAGGAGTCGTGATTGGAATCCATCGTGCTAGCGGGGGGAAAAATGAGGAAATATTAGTAGCTTATGTGATCATACCCAACTTTACATGCATCATAGCTCACCCACACCTCACGTCGGTGCAGCCTGACCCTTACATGCCTCATCGCTGTTACATGTGGTTAGCCAGACTTTACAAGGATGATCGCTAATTAATGTAATGAGTCTTATTAGTCCCAGGTTGATCACATGATATGCTGATATTTCACACACTTAGTTAGATGATTCTTGACATGTATCTCTAGTATATTGATCTAGCATCTCCACATGTTCTAGTTATTGTTCTTGTATACACTCATATACCAGTTCATTGTTCTTACGTGTACTTGTATTTCTATTTTATTGCTAGATGTACATTGATGATGACATGCTCCAGTATTCCTTTATTCTAGTATTTCTATTTCCAGTATATCCATGCTCGTCAGTATTTCTTATTGGCAGTATTCATATTTGTCTTGTATTTCTTTACACTGTGTTATAGTTTTTGTCAATATATGTGGAACTGCTATTAGAGGTGTATTTCGTTCCAATCCTGACTGGATATTTTTTCCAGATTGTGACATAGAGGACTTGTTCCTAGCATACTTGGAGACTGGATGTTATTGATTGCAGGTTAGACTGTTTATTATTATTTAAACTTGCCTTGTATTTTATTTGTTTTCCTCGATATCTCATCGTGCTTTATTTTTTCGTGATTAAGTATTACATATTATATTGTGATATCTGTGTCTCCTTATAAAGTTGGATATTCATGTGAGATTGGTTAGATAGTTACATGACCTAGACAGCGTTCTACAGCCGATGCTGCGGCGTAGGCTGGACGTACCCACGCTCTCGTGCCCCTATACCGGGTGCGGGTCGTGACAACCGGAGGCTAACGCTTCCAATGAAGACGTAGTCAAAAAAAGTTGTCATTCCAGAAATAATGTTTGAACCAGAAATTGAAGAACCAGTATCTATACGGGTGAGGAGACATAAGGACTTCAGAGATAATTTATTCACCTATCATATGGAAGCAGATCCTATTACCTATGATGAGGCGATGAAGACCAGAGATACTATTTTTTGAAGTGAGGATATCAATGATGAGTATGACTCTATGACCTCCAACAACACTTGGGTGTTGGTCAATTTGCCTGAAGGAGCTAAACAAATCGGATGCAAGTGAATCTTGAAAAAGAAGATGAAGGCCGATGGAACTGTAAATAAGTTCAAGGCAAGGCTACTAGCCAAGAGATTTTCTCAGAAGCAGGGGATCGACTACTTTGACACATATGCTCTAATAGCGCCGATGACGACCATCAGGATGTTAATTGCTCTGAGTGCAATTCACAAGCTAGTTATTCATCAAATAGATGTCAAAACAACTTTCCTGAATAGAGAGTTGACCAAAGAAATTTATATGAAACTGTAGCCCCTACTTCCTGAAGAGTGGTATTTTGGTCATTTTAATAATTGTTAAAAATTGTATTGGTATTAATATTTATTTATAATATATTTATTGGAGTCATGTGTGGCTAATTAGTTTGGACTAGTGTAGGGGACCTAGTTAGCAACAGGCATATAGGCCAAGACTTAATGACATAGTTATAGAAGCATGAAAATCATGCAGGCCGTATAGAGCTCATGACCCTTCAAAATGAAAGTCGGCAACAGAGGATCCACATAAAGCCCATGCGGCCTGAACAACCAAAGAATTGGAGGCTGCATAAGAAGATCCCATGTCGCCTGAACAACCATGAAGTAAGGGACCGCATAAGATCCCCTGACACGATATTCAATGACAGTCAGAAGTTCTGATATTCCACTCATCACCCAGGGTGCTTCGAGAATCGTGAGAGAGGTGACAGCTCATAAAAAATGAAAACTCATATCCATGCATTAATAAATTCGTCATATGTGCCATTCTACGTGTTCCCTCATATGCGTCTATGGTCCTATGTAGCCTCGTTATTATGCGACCAAAGTGTCCATTCGATCAAGGCCAGACGGGAGCTCGCATGTGTCACATCCTGGTCCCGCAGGGCCGTTCGTCCTTGCTTTGGTCCCTACGGAACCGATCGTCCTCGCACTGGCGTGATGTCGTACAAGCCTAAAGTGCGCTTGCACAAGGCCAAAGCTTTGAACAAGGGCAAGTAAGCTATTCAATACTGAAGCAGCGGCACACATATTGCAGAAAAGTAGAGAACACAATGGCACATAAAAAATAAGCTCTTTTATTGATAATTAAAAGTGTTACAAGCGGCTCATGGCCGAGGTTACAGATCCCTTAAGCACTCTTTCTCTCGATTATAATGATACCGTTCCATACATCATGTCCCTCTATATAAAAGTAGCTCAAACTCGATACGGCTCAAGGCAACGACTCCAGATTTCTGGTTTCTTGGGATGAGGCACGGCTATCGCTTCCTCGGACGAACAAGCATCTGAGAACAAGCAAAATGTTGGTGGGTCAGCACTTTTATAAGTACTGGTGAGTATAAACAACTGAACAGAAGTTACACCCCCTAAAACCCACACTAAGTAATTATGTGGCAAAATATTACATTACTAGTGATCTTGCTACTTTTACCTAAGTTTATTTTATGCAGCTCAGAACTATAGTTAGATTACATCCTTTTGAAAACATAACTTTGAAACAGTTTTGCATAATCAAACAATAAGCATACAAATCAGGACAGTGCTCTATCGTGCAGTGCGCAGCATGTATTGTGCATCAAATCTAACTCTTTTGGGGCAAAGTTTATAGTGGACTAAATTATATCAGATCAAAGCAAATATTTAGTAGACTATCACACATTCAAGCACACAGAAGAACTAGCTTATATGAATTCGGTCCCCGAGAAACTCAGGATCGGTAGCGGTAATCCAGCTAACCAATGACTCACATTCTAATCCTATTAGCAGCTGTGACCGAGGTTCAGCTCTGCACTAATAGTCATTGTCTGACCGATGAGAATGAATGAAGCAATAACATATAGCTCTACGATGCAGACTAAATAAACAAGTAGGCTATACATAAACTCATTGCATTTCTTACCCCATTGCCGAAACGGTTATCCCTGCAGCAAACACACAAGTTATCCATAATATGCATATATAGATAAACTTATGAATCAATCATTTGGCATCATCAATCGATAGGTATGCAAGAAGGTAAACCTAGAATACGCCCTATCTATATAATGGTCAATGAGTTGACCCATAATTAGCAGTAGTTGCCCAAGGTTCAGCTCTTCACTAGCATGCATGGGTGTCAGCAGCGGTGACTCATGGTTCAGCTCTTCACCAACACACCTGAGTACTAGTAACTATGACATCATGGGTTTCGCACAACACTAATAGACATATCACCCCACTAGACCCTTGTGAGCCGTATACCTCAGGGCGATCCAAAAATCTCTTCCGGATCGAGCGATTCCCAGTGCCATAGGAATCGTTCGAGAGACAAGACCTTGTGCACAAGTTGTCCTGACCAAATGATTGAATGCAAGCTCCTATCAATACCAGATAATGTACATAATTCAGAACAAGCAAGAAAATATGTCTATCAAGTCCATATAGCTGGAGCTCTCTCAATACACTTGCCTAATAGTCACACCCTCCCGTAAGTAAGGTTTTTAAGCCTCAGGGTGGACTATTAGTCTAGATGCACAAGTTCATGCCATTCACCAAGTTCTATCTCTTTGACAAGCAATTAATGAAGCATGTTCAAGCAAAGCTAACTCATATAAACAAGTAACAAGCAAGAACAGTTCTTATAATTCTAGCATGCAATTCTATCTCCTTAGACAAGCATTTAAGTATTCTAGTCTAGCATACAAAATCAAGAATAAGTGCAAGCAATCTTTTACTCTTTCTTATTAGCATGGCAGCGGGTCGTTTAATAGCGGTGTCTGTATGACTGAGCATGCAATAGTTCTCATATCTCATTTGTATAGCAATGGTTCTATCTCATATCAGACAAGCATTTCTAGTTATCTAGTTAGGCAAGCAAGTAGATAGATTTGTTTCAATAATAAGCTATGTGGGCTCTCTTATTAGGATGCTGAGCCGGTTCTATCCTTTCTTCTTATGAACAATCTTCTTAAGCAAACATTCAAAAACTCATATTCATTATTAAGTAATGCGAGAATCAGAGAATGCAGTTCTGCCTACTCACATTGACCAATCGGTCGGGAATTCTCCGAGAAGACTTTCGCTCGAGCAAGCAAGGCGATATCACTTGTACATAGCACCTATGCTGAGTGGGGCGCTACATACTTACCCACCAACAAAGAGTTTCATCCTCAAAACTCAAGGAGAAACTCATACGAGAATCCAAAGCAGCGATAGTCCTTATCCCTCACCATCCCAAATCAAAACTCAGTAATCCAGAAATCATAAATCACATCTCAAGCAAATAAAAACAAATCCAGAAAACTTTTGCTGGCAACTTTGAGAATATTTACGGACTCATTATATGGAACGTTCATTGCAACACAATTACAACTCAGAGTCAGAGGCAACGGAATGGATAAAGAATCAAGTTGCTCTGATACCACTATGTCACGCCCCGGTCCCGCAGGGCCATTCGTCCTCGCTATGGTCCCTACAGAACCGATCATACTCGTACGGGCGTGATGCCATGCAAGCCTAAAGTGCGCTTGCACAAGGCCAAAGCTTTGAACAAGGGCAAGTAAGCTATTCAATACTGAAGCAGCGGCACACATATTGCAGAAAAGTAAAGAACACAATGGCACATGAAAAATAAGCTTTTTTATTGATAATCGAAAGTGTTACAAGCGGCTCATGGCCGAGGTTACAGATCGCTCAAGCACTCTTTCTCTCGATTACAATGACACCGTTCCATACATCATGTCCCTCTATACAAAAGTGGCTCAAACTCGATATGGCTCAAGACATCGACTCCAGATTTTTAGTTCCTTGGGATGAGGCACGGCTGTCACGACCAGCACCCGGAATTGGGCACGAGTATGCGAGTACGTCCAGCCTACGCCGCAGCATCGGTAGTAGAACGCTGTCAAGGTCTTGATACTATCTAGCCAGTCTCACACAAGCATCCAATCTCCATAAGGAGGAAAGGATGACACAAATAAAATAAACACATACTCAATCACAGAATTACAGTACGATAAGATAGCGAAACAAAATTAATTACAACACAAGTCTAAAATAATAATCAAGCTCAATAAATATCCAAGTCTCAATAAAAATACCGAAGACAAATCCGGTACCAAATAGTCTACTAAAAGAACTAACTAGAAGACTGGTGATTCCGGCTAGACCTCCCGGAATCACAACTAACTATCAAGCCCAAGTGCAGCTACTCACCATATGGTCCATAAAGTGTTGGCTACCGATCCTCTAAGGCATAGTCTGGAAAAATGTTTCCAGTCAGGATGGAGCAAAGTACAATCTCAAATAACAGTTCCATTAAATTGATAAGGACTATAAAGCAATAAACATGTGATGCTAGCTACTGAAAAGACAGTGAAATAAATGCAATGGCAATTAAAGAGAGACAGGCAATATAAAGAGACAGGCAATAGGCAATATGATATAGTCAGTGCATGTATGAAAATGAAAAGAACAAGAAACAGCATCATATACGGGTGATATAGTATATGATTTAAAATAGGGAACTTTAATCTATTCTAAGTGTTTGAAATAGTAGTTTCAAAATGTGATCGGCTTGGGAACATGTACGATAGCTATAGGGCCTGACTAATCATGAGTGAAGAGCATGATTAACACTTACATTGTTCTATACTACAATAAGAGGTTATGATCACATTTCTTACTAACTACTTCCCCGCCCCCAACTAGTACTGTGGATCCAACCATGACACGTCACGATACACGAGCAAGTCCAATCTATCATGTACGATGTCTAATATACATGTCATGTACAAAGTCAATACGATAATCAATGTAACATCTCATGACTGCAGATCCAAGCTATACTAGTCCGTGCAACACAGTGTCAAGGATTCAGATGTAATATTTCATGATTATTGAATTTATAGAAATTATCAAGGAATTGGAAATTATCAGAGAATGTACTTGCCTTGGGTCCTTAGCTGGTAATTATTGGTGTCCTGATCCAGAATATCCCTTGGACGAAGCAACAGTCCTATAAACATATCACAAATACTTGCATCAGGTGCTACCCTAATACACAGTCAAAATACTGGCCTCAGGGCCATGCCAGGCAGGGCACTAGTCAACTAGGGTCATCTAGTAGGGATACGTAAAACACATTACACTTATTAATACTTACAATATTTATTCATGCACCAATTTAAATGTATTTACAATATATATATATATATATATATATATATATATATATATATATATATATATATATATATATATATATATGCCTTTTAAATACATATTTAATTTATACTAGTTGAACATTATATATGTGTACTCATATATATGCCAAAAATACATTTTAGAATATATATATATTGTCAACATTAATCATTTAAATATAGTAATACTAATACACCAAATTAAATTTATACCAGCATATACTTTTTAATAAATAGATATTATATAAAAATAAACCAATATATATACATATATACTAACCAATTAGAAATATCGAGAATATATTAAGCATACAAAATATGCATATATACACATACCAAATTAATTATATATACTATATATATGTATTTACATGTATATCAGTTATTAAATATATACATATAAAATATACAATACGTATATACATGTTAACACTATATGATACATAATTAAAATACATACATTACATTATACTAAGGTATATATATACTATACTTATACATGTATTAAACATTAAATAAAATAATACTATACACATACCTACACATTACACATTGCATTCATATACTAAATATATATATATACTATACATATTAATTAAATAATTATTATACATATATTATACATATATATATATAACCAAAGGAAGAAGGAAGAAGGAGGGGGAAGAGCTTACAGTGGTGGTCGGGCTTGGCCGGCCGCCGGACTTGATGGTGGTGGTAGTGTTAAGTGCTGGAGGTGGTGGAGATGTCGAGCAGCAAAGAGGAATGGGAGCAGCCGGAGGAGGAACAAAGGAGGAGGAGCTCGGTCGCCGCTCGCCGGAGTTGGAGGAGTTCAGCCGGGATAGGGCTCGGCCGGGCAGCAGCGGGGATGGGGAGAAGTCGACGGGGCAGGGAGCTCGGCAGGGAGGCCGAAGGGAGGAAGAGCAAAGGGAGAGGGAGCCGTCGGGTTGAGCAGCGGCTGCCGGAGGGCTGGGCTCGAGCTGACCGGACTGACAGCGGGCCGCCGGACTGGGAATGGTGGTGAAGAGCAGCCGGACTGCAGTCGGGTGGAGCTTGTACTGGTGGAGAGCGGTGGGTCGACCGCCGTACGGGCCGGACGGGGAGCTGGCCGCACAGACGCGTCGAGGCAGCGCCGGCCGGGTCGGGATCAGTCGGCCGGCCGGGAACAGTGTCTGAGGGGATGGGTTTCCCTCTCCTTTAAATTTCAAATAAAAAAATAAGAAAGAAGAAGGAGAAAGAAAGAAGGAGAAGAAAAGAGAAGGAGAAGGGAAAGAAATCCCTACGGTTGAGGATGGAGGCTTGTGAGAATATGGGGGCTTGGGGAGGTGTGCTACCTAGGTTTTCTAGGGATTAGGGTTTGATGTAGATAGGACATTAAATAGGATGAGGGTGTGGGTAAATCAAAGGTGAGGATGCACCCAATTAAATGGGTGATCCAGATTAAACATGAATGAATTTCATGTGGGGATGAGGGTGAGGGGCTAGTTAAATAATTATTAGCCTCCCTTATTGTTTTAAACAAATGAGGTATTGACACAAAAATGCAAATTTGCAAATTAGCCCCCTTAAATTTGGGTATTTGCAAGGTGCATGAAATAAAGAAAATTTGGCGGGCGATTCGGTGTCCGGTGTTTTGTAGGGTCAGGGGGTGCTGTAAGATCGGTATGGGCTCAATTTGCAGGGCACTGGAATTAAATTAGGATTTTCAGGATCAGTTAAAATAGTATCCTCAATTTAATTAGAAATAAATGCAAGTTGTGTTCTAAAATTAATTAGGAGTACATGGGTCCAAAATCAGGTCAGGTCATCAATACCAATAATGAAGAAGACTTAGAACAGAATATTACCCTAATTTGGGCCGCACGAAAAATAGATCAAGATTGCCTCCAATTTCAATTGGAACGCACAACGATACAAAAATAGGAATTTATTAAATAACGTTCGCGACGATTTTTTGTGCGGCTAGAAACAAGGTACACAGAGCATAATTTGAGTTCAAAAAATAGCAGAATAGAAGGCGGGCATGTCTAGGTCAAGATTGTAAAATTTGTTGGAAGACAAAAGTCAGGATAGCGCTCCAAATATCGAAGCAAAGGCAATGCGCAAAAATATTAAACAAAATACGATAATTAATTACAAACTCCAAGAATTAAATTCTAACTAAAACAATTAACCTCAAAATCCCATAATTCGGACATGTGTTCATCTACTGGGCTTCTAGGTCAAGTATACCAGCTCAAACACAAACGAACACTGTATATAATAATATATTTAAATTACACATCACACATTTATTTAAAATCAAATATACTATCATGCAATTAATTAATTGTAACTACCATAATATTAAATATTATAAAAAGTCGAAAATACCCCTGTTTTCGGAACGTGGTAGTGACAAGTCTACCCTCCTTAAAAGAATTTCGTCCTCGAAATTCAAAATCCTCAAAGTAGCGTTTAATCATACTCATTATTATTTTCCTCAAATTTTAAATTCTTCCACCACGAAATTAGGTAATAATCCACAATGTCTTTTCACAATTTTCAAAAAAATTTGAAATTATTTGTATTCCTGAAAAAATCCTCGAAATAGAATCAAAGTCCCTTTTTATTAAAATTTTCCTTGAAAGTTTTAGTTAATAATCCAATACTCAGAATTTAATATTCACTCCTTTAATTTGATTTTAATCAATGCACATATAAAATTTAAATCTCGTCCCAAATTTGAATTCAAATATTAATCCATCAAAAATTTTATTTCTCGATTTTCTCTCCTCAAAATACTCAAAAATGCAATACTTAAGGATTCTCTAATTGCAACATCCAAATATAAAATTCTAAAATTTATAACTTGCAATCAAATAAATATATTGATAATCTTCCAAAATTTCCAAATTTAATAACCAATTTAATCATGTCATAATCTTCCTGGAATTAATAAATCATAAATTCCGCCATGTTAAATTTCTTAACCCTGTATTTAAATCAATGGTTATCCTCGAGTTTAATCATCTTGCCTTTCTTGTCAAGTCATAACTCCTTCATGAATCTTTGTCATGGTCAAACCCCAATAATCATGGTCTAAGAAAATCTTCCTACAATCATACAACATAAAATCTAAGGGGAATATGTACGGTCATAGTGTCTTTTGTCATGGTATTTCAGTCTCTGTATCAGGGGTACTACTAACTATATTATAACAAGAAATCATGCATACAAGCTACGGTACTATGGTATCAATCAATCAATCAAGTAGGAAGGGACAAAAGGAAGGAAGGAACAGAACCTGCTAACACATTACCTGTAGTATCGGTCTCCTTGACCGTCATAGCAAATGCCCCGCCCTGCTGGGGTGGTTCCCTTCGCGGGTGCTGAGCATTATACGGTTCCACAGGTAGCCTAACTGGATCTCTATAATCTGAAGCTGAGCGCTGGCTGGGAAGATAAGAGGCTAGAAGACAATCCCTTACTCGATGTCCCGCAGCGCCGCAGTGCAAACAAAGTCCTAGCCTCGTTCTACAGCTCTCCCAAAGGTGACCTGGCTTCTTACAGAAATGACAAGTCTGCTGTGTCTCTCTTGGAGGCTATTGCTGATTCTGCTAAACACGGACTGGTGCCTGGTACTGTTGTTGATACTGATACGCCCATGGATGTTGCTGGATAGGAACTGGTGCTAGGTACTGCGGTGGATACTGAAATGTCCATGGTTGTTGCTGAATATGAAATGGTACTTGGTACTGCTGTTGGTGCTGAATACGGGGATGCTTGGCTGGTCCTATGCTACCATTCGTATCTCCAAAAGTATTGTGACTCCTCTTAGGCCTGAGGTCCAGATCCTCTTCTGTAATCTGAGCATCCATCAAGATAGCCTCAAAGGTAGCGGTACGACGACCAGAAGTGCGTGTCTTAATCTCTCTCGTCAGTCCCTTTCTAAATTTCTGGGCTCGATCTCCTGGGTCCCGAATCATAGACGATGCAAAACGGCTCAATCTACAAAATTCTGCAGCGTACTCGTCGATCGACATGTTTTCTTGAACTAAGTCATGAAACTGACTTTCCAAGGTTCCCAATGCCACGTCGGGAAAGAACTTCTCCTTGAAGAGTTCCTTGAAGGTCTCCCAAGTAAGTCCTTGTGCAGTAATTCTCGGCTCCGTACGATACCACGTGAGTGCGATATCGAACATCTGACTGCCAGCAGCTTCTATCTGTAAGTTCTCCGGAATCTGGGTCAATCGCAGGCTCCTCTCTATATCCTCTAGCCAGTCATCAGCGTAGAGTATTCCTTCGGTGCCTTTAAACTCTCGAGGCATCATCCTCTTGAAATCCACTATAGTGCCTGATCTCTGCTACTGGCCAGGAAACTGCTGGTACTGTGCTACTTTCTCCAAAGCTTGGAGAGTCACCTGATGAGCATTCTTCATGTTTTCTCTCATCAGCTTGGTTTGTGCTTGGTGCACTTCTGCTTGCACCCTTTGAGCCTCAGCTTGAACTCGCTGAGTATCTGCCGTCACTCTCTGGGCATCTACCATGCCCTGGATCAAGGTAAACATCTGCGTCCCATCAATGGACAAACCTCCAGGAATCGGAGTCGGTGGAGGAGGAAGGTTGTCCGTCACAGCTGCGGCAATCCTCTGAGCAGGTGGGGGAGGAGGATCCCCGAAAAGTGCAGACACTCCTACATGCACCAGAGATGTAGGGGGAACTACGGCTATCTGTCCCTCAGGTGGAGAGGTGGCAGACCCCTCTAAAGCTGATGTTCCTGCTCTCATAGACCGTGTCTGCGACGATATCCGGAAGACAGATCCCAAAGAATCAATTAAGGCAAAAATGCGAAGGACAGTACAGTTCTAAAGAAGCAACATTCAAGATAAATAGATTGAAAGAAAAATCCTAGTTGTGATTGCACAGGTCAAAGATACATCCATGGTCTGATACTTCTATCCCTCTAAGTACCACAGTTCTACTAGAAACATACTCTCTGCTAGCTTCCTTACCTACTGCAATCGCTGATACTAGTTATCCTTAGCACTCAAGTGCATATCAAATACAACACACCATACTAAGTACTGCTCTCTCCAATAAAATCCTAGATGAACACCTAAGCCAGTTGGTAGTGAAATCTCAATCATGCTCAAGCCAACATATCCTTACATATGCACCTCATGCACCATATACTAATATATCTCTCTCACTATAAGATTTTATTCTCCAAACAAGGTCCTCGAAACTAACTCCTCGAATAATTTAAAGTATAATGCATATACCTTCCTCAAAGGTTAATTTTTAAATACTGAAATGAAAACTTAATCACAAAATCCTTACAGACTTGTCTAGGTTCATCAAATTGAATCTGAATTCCTCAAAAATAAAATTTTAATAACATAATATCTCGACTTCTCAAAATTCAAAAATGCAATTTGTTTTCAATCTTCAAATTTAAATCCATATCTAGTAATCCAATAGCCCTAGTGTTAATCTTCCTCGCTGTCCTCATCGACATGGGTCATCAATAATACCATAAATTAATCTGCAAATTCATCTTGATATGAAATCAACCCTACTATGAAACCAAAATCCTAACTTAATAACTAATCAACAATCAACAAGTGAGAATGGACGGAACAAGGGAATGATTTTAAATTAGAAATTATAACAAGATTCCCAGGGGTCATCCCAGGAATCTCTCAAGGAATTATGATTGAGTATTCGCTCTCGTCCTAGTATCCTATGTTCTAGATCCTATCGCAGGCACGCAATAGTGTAACAAAGATGCCACACTACTACGACATCGCACAACTCGCGAAGTCTGACCTGCATGGGCCACCACTAAAACGTGTCAAGACCCGCACCCGAAATTGGGCACGAGCACGCGAGTACGTCCAGCCTACGCCGCAGCATCGGCGGTAGAACGCTGTCAAGGTCTTGATACTATCTAGCCAGTCTCACACAAGCATCCAATCTCCATAAGGAGGCACGGATGACACAAATAATATGAACACATACTCAATCACAGAATTACAGCACGATAAGATAGCGAAACAAAATTAATTACAACACAAGTCTAAAGTAATAATCAAACTCAACAAATATCCAAGTCTCAATAAAAATGCCGAAGACAAATCCGGTACCAAATAGTCTACTAAAAGAACTAACTAGAAGACTGGTGATTCCGGCTAGACCTCCCGGAATCACAACTAACTATCAAGCCCAAGTGCAGCTACTCACCATATGGTCCATAAAGTGTTGGCTACCGATCCTCTAAGGCATAGTCTGGAAAAATGTTTCCAGTCAGGAAGGAGCAAAGTACAATCTCAAATAACAGTTCCATTAAATTGATAAGGACTATAAAGCAATAAACATGCGATGCTAGCTACCTAGAAGACAGTGAAATAAATACAATGGCAATTAAAGAGAGACAGGCAATATAAAGAGACAGGCAATAGGCAATATGATATAGTCAGTGTATGTATGAAAATAAAAATAACAAGGAACAGCATCATATACGGGTGATGTAGTATACGATTTAAAATAGGAAACTGTAATCTATTCTAAGTGTTTGAAATAGTAGTTTCAAAATATGATCAGCTTGGGAACATGTACGATAGCTATAGGGCCTGGCTAATCATGAGTGAAGAGCATGATTAACACTTACATTATTCTATACTACAATAAGAGGTTATGATCACATTTCTTACTAACTACTTCTCCGCCCCCAACTAGTACTATGGATCCAACCATGACACGTTACGATACACGAGCAAGTCCAATCTATCATGTACGATGTCTAATATATATGTCGTGTACAATGTCAATACGATAATCAATGTAACATCTCATGACTGCAGATCCAAGCTATACTAGTCCATGTAACACAGTATCAAGGATTCAGATGTAACATTTCATGATTATTGAATTTATAGAAATTATCAGGGAATTAAAAATTATCAGAGAATATACTTGACTTGGGTCCTTAGCTGGTAATTATTGGTGTCCTGATCCAGAATATCCCTTGGACGAAGCAACAGTCCTATAAACATATCACAAACACTTGCATCAGGTGCTACCCTAACACACAGTCAAAACACTGGCCTCAGGGCCATGCCAGGAAGGGCACTAATCAACTAGGGTCATCTAGTAGGGATACGTAAAACACATTACACTTATTAATACTTACAATATTTATTCATGCACCAATTTAAATGTATTTACAATATATATATATATATATATATGCCTTTTAAATACATATTTGATTTATACTAGTTGAACATTATATATGTGTACTCATATATATGCCAAAAATATATTTTAGAATATATATATATTGTCAACATTAATCATTTAAATATAGTAATACTAATACACCAAATTAAATTTATACCAGCATATACTTTTTAATAAATAGATATTATATAAAAATAAACCAATATATATACATATATACTAACCAATTAGAAATATCGAGAATATATTAAGTATACAAAATATGCATATATACACATACCAAATTAATTATATATACTATATATACGTATTTACATGTATATCAGTTATTAAATATATACATATACAATATACAATACGTATATACATGTTAACACTATATGATACATAATTAAAATACATACATTACATTATACTAAGTTATATATATACTATACTTATACATGTATTAAAAATTAAATAAAATAATACTATACACATACCTACATATTACACATTGCATTCATATACTAAATATATATATATATACTATACATATTAATTAAATAATTATTATACATATATTATACATATATATATATATATATATATATATATATATAACCATAGGAAGAAGGAAGAAGGAGGGGGAAGAGCTTACAGTGGTGGTCGGGCTTGGCCGGCCGCCGGACTTGATGGTGGTGGTGGTGTTAAGTGCTGGAGGTGGTGGAGATGTCGAGCAGCAGAGAGGAATGGAAGCAGCCGGAGGAGGAACAAAGGAGGAGGAGCTCGGTCGCCGCTCGCCGGAGTTGGAGGAGTTCAGCCGGGATAGGGCTCGGCCGGGCAGCAGCGGGGATGGGAAGAAGTCGTCGGGGCAGGGAGCTCGGCAGGGAGGCCGGAGGGAGGAAGAGCAAAGGGGGAGGGAGCCGTCGGGTTGAGCAGCGGCTGCCGGAGGGCTGGGCTCGAGCTGACCGGACTGACAGCAGGCCGCCGGACTGGGAATGGTGGTGAAGAGCAGCCGGACTGCAGTCGGGTGGAGCTTGTACTAGTGGAGAGCGGTGGGTCGACCGCCGCACGGGCCGGACGGGGAGCTGGCCGCACAGATGCGTCGAGGCAGCGCCGGCCGGGTCGGGATCAGTCGGCCGGCCGGGAACAATGTCTGAGGGGATGGGTTTCCCTCTCCTTTAAATTTCAAATGAAAAAATAAGAAAGAAGAAGGAGAAAGGAAGAAGGAGAAGAAAAGAGAAGGAGAAGGGAAAGAAATCCCTACGGTTGAGGATGGAGGCTTGTGAGAATGTGGGGGCTTGGGGAGGTGTGCTACCTAGGTTTTCTAGGGATTAGGGTTTGATGTAGATAGGACATTAAATAGGATGAGGGTGTGGGTAAATCAAAGGTGAGGATGCACCCAATTAAATGGGTGATCCAGATTAAACATGAATGAATTTCATGTGGGGATGAGGGTGAGGGGCTAGTTAAATAATTATTAGGCTCCCTTATTGTTTTAAACAAATGAGGTGTTGACACAAAAATGCAAATTTGCAAATTAGCCCCCTTAAATTTGGGTATTTGCACAGGCACATGAAATGACGAAAATTTTGTGGGCAATTCGGTATCCGGTGTTTTGTAGGGTCAGGGGGTGCTGTAAGATCGGTATGGGCTCAATTTACAGGGCACTGGAATTAAATTGGGATTTTCAGGATCAGTTAAAATAGTATCCTCAATTTAATTAGAAATAAATGCAAGTTATGTTCTAAAATTAATTAGGAGTACATGGGTCCAAAATCAGGTCAGGTCATCAATACCAATAATGAAGAAGACTTAGAACAGAATATTACCCTAATTTGGGCCACACGAAAAAGAGGTCAAGATTGCCTCCAATTTCAATTGGAACGCACAACGATACAAAAATAGGAATTTATTAAATAATGTTCGCGACGATTTTTTGTGCGGCTAGAAACAAGGTACAGAGAGCATAATTTGAGTTGCAAAAAATAGCAGAATGGAAGGCGGGCATGTCTAGGTCAAGATTGTGAAATTTGTTGGAAGACACAAGTCAGGATAGCGCTCCAAATATCGAAGCAAAGGCAATACGCAAAAATATTAAACAAAATACGGTAATTAATTACAAACTCCAAGAATTAAATTCTAACTAAAACAATTAACCTCAAAATCCCATAATTCGGACAGGTGTTCATCTCCTGGGCTTCTAGGTCAAGTATACCAGCTCAAACACAAACGAACACTATATATAATAATATATTTAAATTACACATCACACATTTATTTAAAATCAAATATACTATCATGCAATTAATTAATTGTAACTACCATAATATTAAATATTATAAAAAGTCAAAAATATCCCTATTTTTGGAACGTGGTAGTGACAAGGCTATCGCTTCCTCGGACGAACAAGTACCTGAGAACAAGCAAATTGTTGGTGGGTTAGCACTTTTATAAGTACTGGTGAGTATAAACAACTGAACAGAAGCTACACCCCCTAAAACCCACACTAAGTAATCATGTGGCAAAACATTACATTACTAGTGATCTTGCTACTTTTACCTAAGTTTATTTCATGCATATCAGAACTATAGTCAGATTACATTCTTTTGAAAATATAACTTTGAAACAGTTTTGCATAATCAAACAATAAGCATATGAATCAGGACAATGCTCTATCGTGCAGTGCGCAACATGTATTGTGCATCAAATCTAACTCTTTTGGGGCAAAGTTCATAGTGGACTGAATCATATCAGATCAAAGCAAACATTTAGTAGACTATCACACATTCAAGTACACAGAAGAAATAGCTTATATGAATTCGGTCTCCGAGAAACTCAGGATCGGTAGCAGTAATCCAGCTAACCAATGACTCACATTCTGATCCTATTAGCAGCTGTGACCGAGGTTCAGCTCTACACTAATAGTCATTGTCTGACCGATGCGAATGCATGAAGCACTAATAGATAGCTCTATGATGCAAACTAAATGAACAAATAGGATATACATAAACTCATTGTATTTCTTACCCCATTGCCGAACGGTTATCCCTGTAGCAAACACACAAGTTATCCACAATATGCATATATGGATAAACTTATGAATCAGTCATTTGGTGTCATCAATCGATAGGTATGCAAGAAGGCAAACCTAGCATGCGCCCTATCTATATGACGGTCCATGAGTTGTCCCATGATTAGCAGCAGTTGCCCAAGGTTCAGCTCTTCACTAGTACACATGGGTGTCGGTAGCTGTGACTCATGGTTCAGCTCTTCACCAACATACCCGAGTACTAGCAGCTGTGACATCATTGGTTTCGCACAACACTAATAGACATATCGCCCCACTAGACCCTTGCGAGCCGTATACCTCAGGGCAATCCAAAAATCTCTTCCGGACCAAGCGATTCCCAGTGCCCCAGGAATCGTTCGAGAGACAAGACCTTGTGCACAAGTTGTCCTGACCAAATGAGTGAATGCAAGCTCCTATCAATACCAAATAATGCACATAATTCAGAACAAGCAAGCAAACACGTATATCAAGTCCATATAGCCGGAGCTCTCTCAATACACTTGCCTAATAGTCACACCCTTCCGTAAGTAAGGTTTTTAAGTCTCAGGGTGGACTATTAGTCTGGATGCACAAGTTCATGCCATTCACCAAGTTCTATCTCTTGACAAGCAATCAATGAAGCATGTTCAAGCAAAGCTAACTCATATAAACAAGTAACAAGCAAGAACAGTTCTTATAATTCTAGCATGCAATTCTATCTCCTTGGACAAGCATTCAAGTATTCCAGTCTAGCATATGATATCAAGAATAAGTACAAATAATCTTTTACTCTTTCTTATTAGCATTGCAGTGGTTCGTTCAATAGCGGTGTCCGTATGACTAAGCATGAAATAGTTCTCATATCTCATTTGCATAGCAATGGTTCTATCTTATATCAGACAAGCATTTCTAGTTATCTAGTTAGGCAAGCAAGCAGACAGATTCGTTTCAATGACAAGCTATATGGGTTCTCTTATTAGCATGCTGAGTTGGTTCTATCCTTTCTTCTTATGAACAATCTTCTTAAGCAAGCATTCAAAAACTCATATTCATTATTAAGGCATACGAGAATCAGAGAATGCAGTTCTGCCCACTCACATTGATCAATCGGTCAAGAATTCTCCGAGAAGACTTTCGTTCGAGCATGCAAGGCGATATCACTTGTACATAGCGCCTATGCGGAGCGGGGCGCTACAACATGTGGTTGTAACAATATCATGCGGCCAAAGTTTCTATTCGACCAAGGCCAAACAAGAGCTCATATGCGGCCATAACACCATTTGCTAAAGCATCCATAAGATCAAGGCTAAAGGAGAGCACATATACGACCAAGACGATAATGCGGCCAAAATGTTATGCAATATCTTTCCGTTGCAACCGTAGGGATCGTTACACAATAAGTACATACCACATATCCAGCTAACATAGTCATGCATATAATGGAGTTGAAAATAGCCCCAAGATCTTATCAACATCGCGGCTATAATTACAACAGTATTATATTAAAGGAGCCCTATGCGGCCACCAAATAGAGGCATATGCGGCACCTATAGTCCGTGAACATGATAGCTATAAATAACAAGGGTAGCATACCCCACAAACCCCGGTTATCCATGTACATGCACACAGGCTCAAGAGAGAGAAAAGAGAAGAGAGCATCCTTATTTTCTCGTCGGACCATCAATGTAGTAAAGGAGTCGCTACAGTACTCGATCTCCATCGTCACATTCTCCAGATCAAAAATATTGAACTTAGATTTTATCTTTAGGTTTTTTGTACTTTTTGTTTGTTGTTAAACAAAAGTTTCCCAAACTTACAATTTAATAGCGAGCAAGATAGAGACTCTGCTGGGGACATCGATGAGAAGGTCGTGACATATTCCGACGTATCAAAGTTAGGTTCGACCCAGAAGATGTTGGTTGTACGTTTCGACCAATAAACCTTTGAAGAAATGCTCTCTGAGGGCAGCGCTTCGCCGAGGCTGGCAAACCCTAAGAAGACCCACAATACATGGGTAACCAACTACGGAGCATGTGCTTCCCATCTCTCTCCCTGCTGCAGTAAATGCACATCATGCATCCACACTAGCTATTCCCACTCATGCGGCAACCTCTTCTGACAAGAGAAGTGCTCAGAACTTGAGCTCTGGTAGAGAAAAACAATACGATGCTAGGAGTTTGAGTGATAAGGCACGTTCCATGATGCCACGACAAAGGCCGTATAAGAAGGCTCATGCGGCATCAGGCTCCAACCGCATGCAGAAGGCTATATACGACCTCGACGGCAATAAAAATTCAATCTTCGACTGAATCTCATGCGACGATGGTTTCGTAGGCCATGCTGAGTAAGGGAAAGATGTAAAGTTGGACTCTTCATACTATGCACTAGTGCATGCTTGAACGAGAAAGTCTAGGGCAGTGCGAGCTTACCAAGCTCAAGCGATAGCTTATCTAGTAGACCGTCAACCGACACCTCTAACTTTTATGCGTGCCCCTGATGTGAAGCTGTACAAAATCGACCCATGGGACCAGCCCGCAGCGACGAACGGACAGGGTCAGTCTCAAAAGTCTTCCATTATTGACCCAAGAAATTTTTTATATGAACCCCAGGTCAAGAAGCAAAGGTAACACCCACACACCCATGTGCTCGGTCTACCCGTGCTCATAACGAGGGTATAAAGGTGAATCACCCCTCGTACGACATGTGCAACATGATCAATCAAAAGCACAAAAGGATGGAAATGACTATGTCATATGAGGTGGCCTTTCTAAGACATAACTATGCCAACATCGTCATCAACTACTGCTGTGCCAAGGTAGTAGCACATGCAGATAGGCAGTAGGCATTCCAACAACTGCAACTAAGAGCACCCGTCCGACATCATTCCAGAAAGTAGATAAAAATACCAGAGGAGGAGGAGCTGCCCTTCGCCTCTTGTTACTCTATTTGGAAGTCACCCTTCACGAGGGAAGGTCAAAAATCTAGCACATCCAATCCTTCACTCTTAACTAGCACACTAAAGAACATGAGGCAAGCAGCGGTGTCCACAGAAGGAGTATTCCTGGGTATGCGCTTGAAAAAAAACTAATCAGTTGTCGGGGGTAGTCCTTCGTCGAGACACCAGATGGCTCTGCAAGTTGGGGGTGGTGATCCCTCAAAAATCGACAACAACACGATATTCCGAGGAGATGGTGATTCCCGAGGAACCGATGCTGGGATTCCTGGGGTAGACACCCTTATCAAGAAGATGAAGCTTCCTACATTGAGGGTAGTATTTCCACCGAGTCAGAAGAGGATGCAACATTGCCGACTTTCTTTCAGGACTATTTACTACAAGAGTCAGAGGCAGAAAGTGCGACGTCCACCGCCCCATCCATTTCTCCCCATGTAAGAACGGTATATATGGCAGTGGACGATCACGAGGGCCCAAATGATTAATAGTTCCTCAAGCCCCTCGAGGCCATGATGCAAACTATGAGTGCATCAGTGCAGGCCTTGACCTAGACAATATTGGCGATCAAGGAAAACAAGGACTCACATCCACCAAGGGCTTCAAGCCAGGCAAGCCTGGATCCTGAGACGAATGGGGACTCAAATACAACCGCTCTACTAGCTGGCGGCAATCATGCATTGCCCGGTCGTCTGCTCCCTCTACAGTAGATGAAGCCCGGAAAGCTATAAGGGAAATGCGAGAACTTCGGGCTCGCCTCGAATCCATAGGAAATTAAGACACGTTGTGCGAGCTAGGGATACGACGACCATATCCCATCGAATGGACAGACGTGTCATACCTGCCCAAATATAAGCCCTTCAACTTTACTCTATTTTACAGGAAGACATCTCCCTATTAATACATGAGTTACTTTGAGACAGTGATAAGGCATCCGCCTCGCAACGATGCTCTCTTTAACAAGCTATTTGTCGACGCATTGTCTGGAGTAGCCTTCGACTGGTTCGATAGTTTCTAAGACAATTGTATCTCGTTATTTGACAACCTCAAAAGCATTTTCCTGGCCCAATTTTATGATAGAAAAATGACATGACGATGTCCTCTCTGATGGACATCATGCAAAAGGAAAAGGAGCCTGTACGGGAATATATTGAACGATACAGGAAAGCTGCACTAAAATTACTCCCATAAATCCTGAGTCCATGCGGATGGACACATGTTGGAGGAATCTACTACCAGCACTCAGAATCTAGATAGGCGATACTCAGTTTAAAGACTGGACGACGTTCATCATAAATATTGTTGGCACTGAAAAGAAGGTGAAGGACACCCGACTCTTTAGAATACATACCCCATCACCGATGATACGAAAAAATGTTCATACAACAACAACAACAACCACAATAATAGCAATAATAATCGTGACAGCAAGGGGAAGCAGGCCTTTGTCACCAATGTAGCTAAGAAGCCAGAACAAAAGCTTGTAGAAGCTCCGAAATGGAAGAAAACTTACTCTTTCGAAGATGATGAAGTCAAGGCAATATTTGACATACTAATGTAGGTAAACAAGCTTCGACTCTCCTACTTCAAGCACCATAATGAGGCAGTCTATGTGAATAATCCGAAGTACTACCACTACCACCGATACGTCCACCATGCGACACGGGATTGCTATATACTGAAGTGGTACATCCTGTATCTGCTCGACACTAAGGCCGTCACCTTGGACTTTGATAACAAAATAGTTTCCATCAACATGGTAGCTCTCTAGTTTGGTAACTTTTCGACAACGGAAACCCAAGATGGAGTGATCCCGATCCCCAGGGCAGCAATGGAGGTTGTCAATCTCCCACAAGCTTGTGACAAAACAACCTAGCTGATACCTCTCACCATATCACCGGGGAGGTCATGTGGGTTCACCCAGATCTTGTTCTAAACTTGATACAGCAAGCCGCACCATCCGCTACCAAGTCCAAGGGCATGAAGTCCAAGTCCTACTATACGGTTTCTCTTTCTCCAGAAAAAGCTATACAGGAACAACGAGGTCAGGCCTGTCATACCAACGTGAGTACGACACCCCTGACGATGGTGTACTCCCAACCACCGCACCTACCATATCTGATCCGGGTCCATCCCAGCCTTTGGCAGCGGACAAATCCAAGCAGAAAGAAACTGGCTTTGACAAACCACTTCGCAAGATACATCTCAAGGGTTGGAGAAGTCCTACAACTTTAATATTTTGGCACAACTGGCCAATACTCCAACAAAGTTGTCACTATTCAAGCTTCTCTGACTCTCCAAAGACACTCATGTTGATCTGAGTGAGGCATTACAGCATGTCGATACCTACCTGGCAAAGGTCAAGTTGCCAGCTAAGAATCCTACCGCATGCCCCCACTGCCATAATGTTATGGAGGCAATACCCAATATCACGTTCTTGCAATAAGACATATTGCTAAAGAATAATAGGTACAATTATCCTTTATATTACACAGGATATATTGGCACTATCAAGGTGGACCGGATGCACATTGGCGTCTTGGGCATCTAGATGAATCGCCTGGCAACAACCAATACTGCCATCAGTGGCATTAACGTAGAGGGGTGCTACCCTCTGGGCAAGATTTTCCTGAAATACCAGATCAGCAACTTAAAATTAGAGGTTACTTGCTCATCATAAGCATAGATGTATCCTATAACTTCTTGCTGAGACCCCATGGATATATGAGTACATGATTGTGCCGTCGACTCTGTACCAGTTCCTAAAGTACGTCGATGAACACGAAATTGTCAAAATAGAGTTTGCTGATGTCGATCCGTTCAAAGGGGTCAAAGCCTATTACTTTGACTCGATCCTCTACAAATAATTCTACTAAGATAAAGGTGGCAATGATACCGACGATGAGACAGAGACTGGGATAACATCTGACGAGCACCTACTACGACTTTCGAACCTCTAGTGGTAAAGCTGCGCATTAGACCTCCGAAGCCATCGCTTCTTGTTGGAAACAAACTCATTATCTTTGGCAGAGTAAAAAGTTTCAAATTCTTCGTCCCAGAGGAACTGGAACCAGAACCCGATACTGGCAAAATATTACTTCACTAGTACAGCTTTAAAACCAAGAACCTTATCCAGAAGATGGGCTACGATCTGAAAGCCGCTAGGGGCTTAAACTATGACAAAGGTCGACAACTACCTTTACATATGTACGCTCCTACAGGCAAGTCTGAGGATTACTACTATAAGACCAAACATGGGTTAGGGTAAGTCACGCCTCCCACAACCCCCGAAGGCTCGGATGAAGAAGATGAGTTACACTCTCACTCTTCAGAATCTTTCATTTGGGACTCCGATATCAGTATCGGGGAGATTCTCAAACAAGCATTGTCTGCCAACATAGGGTCAGCTGACCCTGAGAAAGACAATGAGGATCCACCTGAACTCTTTGAAGTAAAACCGTGGGCCCAATACCTAGACTCATAATTAGAGATGCGGTCGAGCAACAGGAATCTTCCATTGAGGATGAAGTCATACATGTCGATCTGGGCAATGAATCCTCCCCTAAACCTATCTTCATTGGCAAAAGTTTATCCGATGAGGATCGAAGATCCCTACTGTAACACCCCATTCCGCTCAAGCGGACTGCCGTCTCAAACGGCAATCGTGCAGCTGTCCCGACCCGCTTTGCCTCAAAGAAGAAGCAAAGGATATCCAGACTTGTCCCTACAGAAATCCGGCTTGGACTTTCAGAGGCTCGCTCAGACGTATCGCTCTACCGAGGCGAATCATCGCTAAGGTGGGTGGCTACGGTAAACTTGTCTTTGCTTAGCCAGCACACATAAAAATCTGGAATATTTATGCTAGTCGCTAGGTGATTCACCCCCTGCATGCTAATAAATCCAACGCACCTAGCTAAGGGAATAATCCCAACTTGTACTGCTATGCTAGAACATGGAAATAAATGAAATACTGCTTATATGTTCAGACCCTCGCATGCTAAGTCCTTTAACGGTTTTATCTCTCGGCTTACCTTCGGGTCCGAGCAAACGTGCCTGTTTATGTTCCTTAGAAATACATGCTTGTCTGCTTGTACGTTGCCATGTTTTTATCTAAACCCCGGGAGACTACTACGTAGTCGTCCCGTGCCTGAATAACCCTGCAAGTATCCGGGACCGTTAGGTCACCAAGGCAGTTCCCGATCCAGGGGACTGCATCATGCCAAGTAAAAGAATCATGCTCCTGTGGCAAGACTCATTCAGGTAATTGGATCTTCCTGCAAGTCTCCCTCGTGTGCGGTCTTACAACAGCCCAGGAGACTGTGCATATCCAATAGCTAAATGAATCTCGTGTGCTCGTGTGTAAATTAATAATCGTTTTCGATCATGGACAACTTGTGCACAAGGATATAAGTTCTGCGGACGGTGCTGGGGCACTGGCACCGATCCGATCCGGGCAGACTTTGTGTTTATAGTCAATCGTATACGGACTGGGTAACTTGCAATGCATCGTGTTTTATGAGCTCCTCGTGTTTTTTCGTTGTATGTTATTCACGTCCTTGACTAGTCTATTATGGCATCAGCCAGTGATCATCGTGTGTATATGCATGCAATCCCTCGTGTGATTATCATGTGAATATGGCTTGCAATGCATCGTGTGTTTATCGTGTGTATTTAACCTGTTGCATGCTTGCCTGTAAAACAAAAGATAATAAGTCATCTTCGCTTAGCGGCTATCCGCGTGCGAGTCATTGCATAGCATCAATGAACTGAACACCTGAACGATCTGAAAATAATGACCCTCATGTTTGCATATGCTATGCCTCCTGAATGTTTATACTTACCGTACTTGAATTAATCATGTTTGCCTTGGACAGGGAAGGAGAAATGGTAAGTTGGTAAGACTCACCGTGTTTCCTCAAACATCGCATGGCGCACTGCCCGACACGTTAGGATATTCAATATCTGCATGAAACTGATCCTAAGACAACTAGAAAGATAACTTAATAGTTATGCACGGAACCTGTATTACGTGTTTGGATTTGTCGAGCGGGTGAGTAGCTTCCCCACCAGTGCATTCAATGTACTGATAATCCACCAGTTTGTGTACAGGGTGCGGGAGAACCTCTTGCGGTGCGGATGCCTCCAACGTGCGTGCTAAGGCCAAGAGTTCCCTCTGAAGCCTTACAATGGTGCGTCCGGGACTGAAGCACATATACAAGATATAATGTTGGAGCGTCGCCTGACCATCGCCTGTACAATCATTCTACTTTTGTAGCCACTTGGCACACTTTTACTGTTTCAGAGAGAGAGGCTTGAGCGACTTGTAATCTCGGCTATACGCCGCCTGTAACACATATTCATATCAATAAAAGAGTTGCTTTACTTCAAACTTGTGTTTCTATGGTTCCGCTATATTTGTGAACTCAGTGAACCTGTTATCGATCGCCTATGCGTTCATGACTCTGCTGCACTCGGACAATCTGTGTGACTCTGTGGCTTAGAACTCTTGCCGCCAGCCAATGAACCATGGCCTTGCACGGGCGTGGCTCACGCTCGTACGGCATCACGCCCGGATGGGTTAAGCGATCGTTCCGCGGGAGCGCTGGCGAGGGTGATTCCCGCCTAGCGGGAACGGCCGAATTGCCTGCGGGAGATCGGGGCATGACATGTTGGTATCAGAGCCTGGCTTCTACCCCTTTGGACTTCGATTCGATATCTCTGTTTTGAAAGCTCGTTCGTGGGTTATATGCATGCTCTCTCTCAATGCCTCGATGGGATGTTCCAACAATAAGTCTAAATACTTTCAAAATACGTTTTGAATGATATGCTTGCTTGTCTGGTTGTATGCTGTGAGTGGCCTTTGTGCCAACCTGTGTGAACCCTTGAGAGTATCGCTAGTAGCTTGTCCGATTTTCACTAACCCTAAGTTTGGTTGAATGCATCTATTCGAGGGATGCCTTGAACTAGTGCACCATTCAAGACTTAAGAAAAGGTGAAACTCGAGTGCTAAGACTTCGCTATCACTGAGCTGGTTGACGTGTTCACGCTAGAGGGTACCTTCGAAAGTGCGCATGATCCAGTCTAAGCGATATGCTGATTTCGAAGCTTGTGCAAGTAAATATCCGAATGAACAAGTGCAACGACTTGTCTAGGATTGCCTCAACCCTAGATTACTGCTTGTCCTTAGTAAGTCTCGAGGATGAGACTTTTTCTAAGTTGGGTAGGATGTAACACCCCGTTCTGCTCAAGCGGACTGCCGTCTCAAACGGCAATCGTGCAGCTGTCCCGACCCGCTTTGCCTCAAAGAAGAAGCAAAGGATATCCAGACTTGTCCCTACAGGAATTCGGCTTGGACTTTCAGAGGCTCGCTCAGACGTATCGCTCTACCGAGGCAAATCATCGCTAAGGTGGGTGGCTACGGTGAACTTGTCTTTGCTTAGCCAGCATACATAAAAATCTAGAATATTTATGCTAGTCGCTAGGTGATTCACCCCCTGCATGCTAATAAATCCAACGCACCTAGCTAAGGGAATAATCCCAACTTGTACTGCTATGCTAGAACATGGAAATAAATGAAATACTGCTTATATGTTCAGACCCTCGCATGCTAAGTCCTTTAACGGTTTCATCTCTCGGCTTACCTTCGGGTCCGAGCAAATGTGCCTGTTTATGTTCCTTAGAAATGCATGCTTGTCTGCTTGTACGTTGCCATGTTTTCATCCAAACCTCGGAAGACTACTACGTAGTCGTCCCGTGCCTGAATAACCCTGCAAGTATCCGGGACCGTCAGGTCACCAAGGCAGTTCCCGATCCAGGGGACTGCATCATGCCAAGTAAAAGAATCATGCTCCTGTGGCAAGACTCATTCAGGTAATTGGATCTCCCTACAAGTCTCCCTCGTGTGCGGGCTTACAGCAGCCCAGGAGACTGTGCATATCCAATAGCTAAATAAATCTCGTGTGCTCGTGTGTAAATTAATAATCGTGTTCGATCATGGACAACTTGTGCACAAGGATATAAGTTCTGCGGACGGTGCTGGGGCACTGGCACCGATCCGATCCGGGCAGACTTCGTGTTTATAGTCAATCGTGTGCGGACTGGGTAACTTGCAACGCATCGTATTTTATGAGCTCCTCGTATTTTCTCGTTGCATGTTATTCACGTCCTTGACTAATCCATTATGGCATCAGCCAATGATCATCGTGTGTATATGCTTGCAATCCCTTGTGTGAATATGGCTTGCAATGCATCGTGTGTTTATCGTGTGTATTTAACCTGTTGCATGCTTGCCCGTGAAACAAAAGATAACAAGTCATCCTCGCTTAGCGGCTATCCGCGTGCGAGTCATTGCATAGCATCAATGAACTGAACACCTGAACGATCTGAAAATAATGACCCTCATATTTGCATATGCTATGCCTTCTGAATGTTTATACTTACCGTGCTTGAATTAATTATGTTTGCCTTGGACAGGGAAGGAGAAATGGTAAGTTGGTAAGTCTCGCCGTGTTTCCTCAAACATCGCACGGCGCACTGCCTGACACGTTAGGATATTCAATATCTGCATGAAACTGATCCTAAGACAACTAGAAAGATAACTTAATAGTTGTGCACGGATCCTGTATTACGTATTTGGATTTGTCGAGCGGGTGAGTAGCTTCCCCACCAGTGCATTCAATGTACTGATAATCCACCAGTTTGTGTGCAGGGTGCGGGAGAACCTCGTGCGGTGCGGATGCCTCCAACGTGCGTGCTAAGGCCAAGAGTTCCCTCTGAACCCTTACAACGGTGCACCCGGGACTGAAGCACATATACAAGACATAATGTTGGAGCGTCGCCTGACCATCGCCTGTACAATCATTCTACTGTTGTAGCCACTTGGCACGCTTTTACTGTTTCAGAGAGAGAGGCTTGAGTGACTTGTAATCTCGGCTATACGCCGCCTGTAACACATGTTCATATCAATAAAAGAGTTGCTTTACTTCAAACTTGTGTTTCTATGCTTCCGCTATATTTGTCAACTCAGTGAACCTGTTATCGATCGCCAATGCATTCATGACTCCGCTGTACTCGGACAATCTGTGCGACTCTGTTGCTTAGAACTCTTGCCGCCAGCCAATGAACCATGGCCTTGCACGGGCGTGGCTCACGCTCGTGCGGCATCACGCCCGGATGGGTTAAGCGATCGTTCCGCGGGAGCGCTGGCGAGGGTGATTCCCGCTTAGCGGAAACGGCCGAATTGCCTGCAGGAGATCGGGGCGTGACACCTACCACAGCTTGTCAGGGAGTACATTGATGTATTTGCTTGGAGTTACAAAGTCATATCAGGACTGGATCCCCAAATCGTAGTCTACATGCTCAACATCTTGCCAAATTGTAAACCCCCTCACCCAAAAATAGGTATCTTGTGTGTATTTTGTATTCCTTGTATTTGTTTTAGATTATTTTCAAATCAATTAAAACCTAATGATTATATTAGGATACTTTACTGTGGTTTGAATATTAATGATATAGGATGGCCCAAAAATCTATATCGTCCTTCATAGAAAGTAGCCTACATACGAGACACTACATGCAGGATCTTTTCGTGGCACAAAAATTTGATCTATTAGCATTAGTATGATATTAGTGTAACAACCATAGATTAAGTGTTAAATATTTAGATAATTTATATATATATATAATTTAATTGTGATTATTTTTTAATTCCAACTTCCTATAATTAGTAGCCCATAATTCCCCGTGCCAAGTTAGACATTTTTTCTTTTTATAGATGTGCATATTATTTACTATTAACCTATTTTGTGGGTAACCCTTTAATTAATTACTTAGTTAATTAGATAATACAATTATTTGATTTATATAACTAGATAAATATATAATTATTAATTATAAAATATTTTATAAAATATTTTGAGCGTAGTATTTTATTAAAACTTTACAAAGTAATTTTCTAGAATTTATTTTGTATACAAATATTATTTTTGGATTTTAAGATCATCTATATATATATATATAAATATATATATATATGTTAATATATATATATATATATAGTTATTAATAATAATAATAATAATAATAAAAGAAAAAGAAAAAGAAAAAGAAAAAGAAAAAGAAAAAGAAACAAAAGAAAAGAAAAGAAATAAAATAAAATAAACTAAACTAAAACCTTAAAATAACCAATCAAACCTTAACCCAACTAACTATTCCTATTACTAAACTAATCCTAATACCAAATAACCCATTCCCAGCATCCTATTACCCTGAACCCGCGCGGCCCAGACCCCCTCCCCCTATCTCTCTCTCTATATATACATATACTATTACCATCTAAACCCTAAATCCTAACCCTACCCCAGCCCCGCACCTCCGACCAACGTCGACCGACGACCCCGCCGCACCGGGCGACGACGCGGCGCAGCAGCCGCCGCCGCAGCCGACCGCCGCCCCGCGCCGTCCACATACGCGCGCGCATAGGAGCACAGTTTTGCCCCATCTTCAAGGTACCATATCTTCTTCATCTGTGATTCTTTTTGTGAACGGTTTATCCGTGTACGTTCACTGCCTAATCTTCTAGGATTTTCATTCAAGCGGGATAAGTTTTCGTGTCCCAGATTGGTCAAAAAATCGATTGAAAAATGGCCAAAAAAATAACCAAAAATAGTCCAGAATTTTGAACCAAACTCCCATGTTCACACCCAATTTGCCACCAACTCGTTTAATATTTTCCAAAACTAATTAAAGGGTTTTTTTCTCAATATAACCTAGAATTTTTTGTTCTTTTAGTTTTTATTAATTAGTTTTATGTGTTAAATTATTCGACCTCCAAAATGACCAAAAAATTGGTATTTTAAAACTAAAATTTTGTGATACGAAGTGCGCCCCTCCAAACGGAACCACCTCGTCATGTACCAATTGCCCCAAAAGGTGCGTATGGTATATCCTGACATGTGGGCTTTCGCAGAAGTTGATTCGGACGTGTGTGCGCGTCGGAATCAACCCGTATCCGTAAAAAGTCCCTATATCGTAACTTTTGTAAACTACCACCCCATTTTGTCTTCGCTCGTCAAAATACGACAAAACTTACGCCATTAGATTCATGGTATCACGCTGGTCCTGTGACCCAAGTTTCACATAATTCTGAGACAGTTAACCAAGCCGCCTATTCGTGGGCCCCACGGTTTGACTTTAAGGGCAAATTTGTGATCGGCTCACCGGAATCCAAAATTGGACATACCGTTGAGTTCGTATCATCGTTTAAAATTTATTTAACCTATAATTTGTCCCATTTAGAGACCTTTACCTCTGGCACGCATTTTGGTGCAAAGTGGCCTACATGTGGACCCACTTTTACCCAAAATTATCGTTTTGCCCCTGTTTCCAAATTGGACGAAAGGGTAGTATTTTTTAGCTATCTCGCTTATTCTGTAAATATTGGTGATGTTTATTTCAGCATCCGAAGACGTTCATTCGGAGGCCATAGTTTCTGATCCTCTATACTTGACACCTGGACACTTATACTACGCAGCTTTCTTGCTAGGAAAGTATATCTTACCTTGTTGTACTGTTTAGATTCAGATTTTATTTAGTTACATTGTTTTAATATTATATAACTGTGCGCATCCGAGAAAGACACGGGTGCAGTCAACGAAGGCGTTGACGTTAGGACTTGTGTTTGACCTAGTGTCTAGTGGACCCACCTAAAGTTGTTAATTTATCAATATGACTCTCCAGGCCTTGACACGTATCATTGTACGTCACAGAGTGAGTTCATGTAGGGATGCATGCTTCATATTCGACTGGCCATCGGTGTGAGCAGCACGTATGACGGTAGTTAGCTTAGTTGTATATTTCTGTAGCTACTTGCATTATAGTACGATATGTCCACGTCGTGTTCGCGACTTGTACATTAGAATTGGGCAGGAAAGACAATTAGTAGGCGTATGGGACAGACATTTGGCTACCGTAGTTTCAGAGTAAACTACTGGGTCGTGAGCCTCAGTATTACCCGGTTATGGGCTATGTGTTACCCGATTATGGGCTCAGTGTTACCCGGTTATGGGCGTATATGCTTGTTGATACATCCGACAGAGGTTACTAGCTGCGCGCTATCATGATCGGTGATGTAGTCAGCATATACTCCTGGCATCCAGTTTACAGCTAATGCCAAGTACTTAGCCTCTGGCTCGACGCTATTCTTTATACCTTTAACCTACCCATACGTACCCAGGTTGTCTTCAAATTGCATTTTACTTAGCTGGTTAGTTCACCCTCGAGTTTACACAATATTTACTTTATTGGCATGCTTCTATGTATCTTGTTATGTCCCTCTGAGGATCTAGTCCCTTTCTAGGTGTAGACGATCATGGCTATTCGCAGGAGCACGGATCATGACTTGCTACTTATCTCTCTTTCAAGGAGGTCTTCTCTTCGAGCCTCATTTGTTCATTAGATGTACTTATTTTGTTTTTCTTATATTCTAGTTTGGTAGTGAATTTGTCTCCACCCAACTACTTGTTCTTATCAAGCATCTTATACTTGATTCAGTTATATAGTTGATTGGTTATTTATTTTCTTATGATTATTTTTGTGGATGAGATTTAGTTATGCCCTGTGACTTATGGCAAATGTATACCACTTGTAAATTATTGTTCATAATACAGCGTACGTATGTGTTTTGGTTTCCATATATTGGAGTCTCCATATACATACGGCTGGCATGCTTACGTATTCCTAGTCCTACGTATTTTAGTACTGGGTGTGACATATTTTTGTGGTGGCCTATATAAGTCGAGTTAGTCGTTTCGGTTACATAACTGTATCGAGCGGGCCTGCACCTAGGATTAGAGTTTTAGGTCTCATCCACATTTGACTATGACTCACCTTCCTTCCAGTCCGTTCTATTTAAATAATTGCATCCTGCTTGATTCATGTACTTCCCTAATAGTTTCTTGAGTATAGCCTTCTGCTAGAATATAGGAATCCTTGTTGTTAGGATGATAATTAGGGTAACATTTCTACTAAGAATACAACTAGAATATTGACACATCACTAAGTTTAGATTACCTAATAAACCCTAGCATCCCTTACCTGTAGATCCATTATCCCTTGATATATTTATGAAGGACTAGAGAGTAGTATAGACATTAATAGGGTTAGTTAAAAATTTGACCATATTGTTTAACCTTAGTATTGAGGAACCAATAGAAATCCAAAGTTGAATATTAGGACTAAACCTAACTTTTATAGTGAGATAGTATTAGAGGACTATAAATTTAGATTCTTGTCTTAATATTAGCAGAATAGTACCTTAGGAAGCCAAGAGGAATGAATCGAACATTTTCCTTGATCATACCTCAAACACAGAGATTAACATACCACCTTATTCCATAGGAAACCATGATATTATCAAGAGTCACTCTATTTAATTTTATATCTTGTTCCTCCAAAATCTTAACGCTTGCTATTTGTGCGGCGACTAAATTTTTCCTTCATCTTTCAATTCGTGCCACCTAACCCTTCTGATTGTAGGCCAAGTGATTTCTTTTATATTAGGATATATAGTTTGCTAGGATTATAGTTGTTAATCTTGAATTTTGAAATTATGAACTTAACAGTAACGTAACCGAGACAATATGCTCTCGACCTGTATGGGCCACCACAAAAATATGTCACGCCCCAGTCCCAAAATACGTAGGACTAGGACACGTAAGCATGCCAGCCGCATGGATATGGCAACTCCAATATATGGAAACCATAACCCATACGTACGCTGTAATATGAATATCAAATCCACAAGTGGTATAAAATGTATCGCAAGTCACAGAGTAAAATCTAAATCTTATCCACGAAAAAAAAATATAAATAAATAACCAACATCTATATAACTAGATCTCAATAAGAAGTATCTAAAGATGATAGTGGGATGGAAATAAATCCACTACCAACTCAAATGGAAAAGTATAACACAATAAACACAATATAAGAATATCAACTAAAGACCACGGGGCTCGAAGAGAAGACATCCTCGAAACATATGTAACCATCCGAATCTGCGCTCCTGCAAATACTCAAGAACAACGATACCTGGAAGGGCCAGGTCCTCAGAGGGACGTAACGAGATACATAGAAGAAAGCCAATTTGAATACAGTAAACATGCATAATGTTTGAAAATATATAAGTATGCTATACAAGACAATCTATATGAATGCAAATGAGGATAACTTTTTGACGTATGGGCAAGGGTAGGCTACTCGATCTAAGCCTCACAACTCACATACCCGTCTAGAATATCATCCGCCGACATACCTCGGGGGTAGCGACCCTCGTGACTCCATCAATCGACATACCTCGGGGGTAGCGACCATCGAACACGACCACCATAGTGCATGCTAGTTACTACGGTTTACCAGAGTGGTTAAAGCCCATACGCCTACTGATTGTCCTCTCATGATACTAGGTGTCAAGTGTGTGTCAACATATCTAATATATAGTAATGACTGAAAGAAACTACACATGCAATGAATAAACAAAAATACAATAAATATACAGAAATATACTAAGCATGCAAAATACTGTAAGCAATTTGGCAAGGTATCTTACCTGGCAAGAAAGCTGCAAAGTGTAACGTCCAGAAGTCCAACACACAGGATCAGAAGCTATGGCCTCAGAAAAAATGTCTCTGGATGCTAAATAAATATCACTAACGTTCCCAGAATAAGCAAAATAGCTAGAAAGCACTTCCCTTTCGTCCAATTTGGACACAGGGGCAAAACGGTAATTTTGGATCAAAGTGGGGTCCACGTGTTGCCCACTTTGTACCGAAAAGCGTGCCAAGGGTAAAGGTCTCTAAATAGGATAAATTATAGTACAAATAAACTCTAAATGTCAGTACGAATCCAACGGTATGTCCAAAGGTAGATTCTGGTGAGCCGAACACAAATTCGCCCAAAAAGTCAACCATGGGGCCCGCAAATTGCTGACTTGGTCAACTATCTCAGAATTACGTGAAAATTGGGTCACAGGACCAGCGTGTTACCACGAGTCCAGTGGCGCAAGTTTTGTCACAATCTGACGAGCGTGCACAAAATGCGCAAGGCTTTAGCAAAAGTTATGATACGGGGTTTGTCCGCGGATACGGGCTGATTTCGACGTGCACACGCGTCCGAATCAGTTTCTGCAAACTCTCACGTGTCCGGGTACACTGTGCGCACCCTTTGGTACACTTGGTACACGGCGGGGCGGTCCCGTTTGGCGGGGCAATAATTTTTGGAAATCTGGAAAAAGTGTGTTTTCAGAGTTTTCTAACGAATTTAATTGTACATACAGCAGTTAATAATTTAATGTTAATTAACAGAAATTAAACTAATAATTTAATGCATACCAAAAAGTAAAATCGGATTTGGATCTCTGTGGTGGGAGATACGAATCCGGGAACATAGGTGGTCACCGTAGTTTTCTACGATACCCAAAAGTGGTCTTTTTCCGTCAACTTGGATGCTGTTTTTGCCTAGGGTTACGCGCTGTTCGAGGTCTACTATCATACAGGTATTGAAGGGAGTTAAGTGGTGAACGTACCGGTGAAGACGGGGTCGAGTTTGGTCAAGCGAGGGTGCCAAAAATAGCGCTGGAACACAGGTAAGTTGCTATCCAAACTGTCACGTGCGGTTGTGCGCGGGGTCGCGGTCGTCGGGGTCGGTCGGCGGCTGGACTGGGCGGTTCTCCGACTCAGCAGCGGCGCTCTGGTCGCGATGGGAAGATGGAGATGGTAGAGGGATGATCTAGGGTTAGGGTTTTGTTGGAATAGGGTGATGTTTATAGGAAAAGAGGGAGAGAGAGAGCGGGCCGCGGGTCTTAACGCGTGGGGGCTTGGGTCTCATGGGTTACATATGGCAGCAGCTGTTGCTATTGCTTGTTATTTCTAAAGGGCGCGGTTGAAGAAATGGGTCTGGTTGAGCTAAGCGGGTAGGTGGGGTATAATAGGTATGGGTTTGGGTTTAATACCCATTAGAGATTTTTTTCTTTCTTTATCTTTTCTAATAACTATATATATATATATATATATATATATATATATATATATATATATATATATATATATATATATATATATACATAGAAATATCTAGAACTTGTATTAATGCATACCATTAAGCTAGCAACTGCCCAAATGGTCTCCTACATGAAATAAATTAGAAAAAATTTATACCGGCTCCATAAATCTTCTAAATTCACCAACACCTAAAATAAAAATTAAATAAAATCTATTTCTCCTAATTAGCTCATAATTACTATAATTAAATTAATAATTAATAATTAAAAATGGTAAATATGGTTTTTTTTAGGATTTGGGATTTTATATTCTATCCAACTTATAAATATTTTGTCCTCGAAATTAAAACTAAGCCACAGTAGAAAGTCAAGGATGGTATAATATTTGCATTGTTTAAAATGCAAGGTTAGGTTTAAAAGAGTGGGTGATGTTGCGCAACCAAAATGTAGTACAAGGGAGCTTAATTATAAGTTGTACAAAGGTCAGAATGGAAGATGGGCATGTCTAGGATAAGGGTGTAGAATTTGTAGGAAGGAATTGGCTAGTGTAGTGCTCCAATTATCGAAGCACGGTAAGGTGTGCTAAGTGATATAATTATTGCAAAATTAAATAAAAATACGGTGTTCTATCTCTAACTGGACTCAATCTAGCCTTAGACTCAGTATCTCAGTCAAGTAGGTCTAATTTTGGGTAAGGATTTTACACTACATACATAACATAACAATATTACAAATAGCTAAGAACAATAGAATTGGATCTAGAAATACAATACAACAAACACGTGGAGTGCATCGCACCCATATTAAAGTAGATCTATGATACGCTTGTGATACGAGTCCACCACACAATCAAACGTACCTCGAAGGATACGAGCAAATCTAAAATACTATTTATGAACAATACGAAGAGTCAATTACATATCTACGTGTCTGTGTCAAAATGTGACATACACAAAGCCCCTTGTTGGAGGAAAACCCCAAAATTAACACGTATCACAAAATTATTGGGATACAGCCTACACGTACCCAATTGTGGATATGACACTAACCACAAACAAACAAACACATATCAATTTAGTCTAATTGACCAACTGACCAACACAACATGTGTCAATCTTGAAATTTCCCCAAAATTGACACAAAATATATCATAACTTTCTCAATAGGCCTCATATGAACCTAATTCCAATTCCTATGGGTAGCCTCATCATATGGGATGGTTTCTAATGATTAAAACACAGATTTAGAAAATAATTAAAGAAGAAAAACTGAATTGTATCTATTGGAAGATGGACTCTCAATGCAACCTCCAAATTTGGTGAAATTAGCCTTCAACTTGTAGATCCTTACTCCTTTTTGTAGATTCTTGCTTCCTCCTTCTAGATCCTTGCTCTACTAGCCTCCAATGGTGATTTAGAAAGGAACTGGGAAGAAATTTGGTAGAAAATTGATGTGGGAATAAAGAAATTTGGTTGTGAGAAATTCTAGATCTAGATTTAAAATAAAAAGAGGAGAGAGAAATTTTCTCTCTTTTAAATAGGCCGACCCCCTTAGCCCCCTCGCCAAGTCACTATAAAATGTCTAATATACCCCTTGGGGACTCTCATGAAGAAATAATTAAGGAGGGAAGGTTCTAGTCTAATGGATTTAAGTTAATTAATCATCCTCCTAATAAATGGATTTCTAATTGGGCTCAAATCTAATTAATTGCAATTGTTGGTCCATGGGTCTAAACTAAACTAGTTAGGTCCACAAATACAAGTCCAAAATAATAAACTAACATCTAATAATAATTAAATAATACAACAATTAATTATTCAACATGCATAATATTTAATTAATTAGGAAATTACCAAATTATTCTTTCCTAGAAAATATGGTAGTGACACCGCCACGATACCTAAGGGAAGTACTAGGAGTATTAAACAGGAGTTGGCCATACCCAAATTGATGGGCGAACCGGTTAGGCAGGTAGGGCTCCAGGAAGATGTCATCCCAATTTTAATACACTAAATGAGATGGGCGGATAGCAAGAAGCCAGTAGTACAGTTTCGCTGACAATGGGCGATCAACAAACCCGCTGCCCCGATGAGTAAAACTCCTTTACCCCTCATTGAACTCAAAAATAGTTGTGAAGAACGTACAATCATTCAAATGGGCAAGTTTCCTCTTACACGAAGGCACATCCTCATACTGCCATTTCATCCCCCGATAGCGCGGATAATGGCATCTCCCTCCAACATCTCCTCTTTGGTACCGGGACACATCAGAGACCGATGGTACAATAGAAGTCAACCCATCAAGTAGTGATAGGGCAACTCTGCCTTGTTGAATGTCACGCCCCGATTTCGCCGAATCGTAGGGGCGTCCCCCGGCGTGAACGCCGTACGGGCCTGGGGTTGCGCCCGCACAAGGCTAGAGTGTTTTTGCATAACAAGCACATATTCAGAGTACGCAGATAAATTGAAACACAAATTTGAATCATGGAAAAGTTCTTTTTATTGATAATGAACATCTATTACAAACTCTTGAACGAGTCAGCTAATTTGCCGCACGGGCTTACAAAACTGGTGACACAAAATGAGACAACAGTCATGTACATTACATCCCTTTACTAAACATTAAAATGTATAGACCTTCGGGCTGGAGGACGGCTTTGCCACGAAGCTGCATTCTTGCTTGGGTTCTAGCTCCTTTCTTTAAGTACTTCAAAATATGGCGCGGTCAGGATGCGCCTACAGCTGGACTGGATCGAGAAGACGACTTTGGCTCCTCGCTCAGTTCGCCTTAGTGTGGAGAACCTGTTTCAGCGAGGGTCAGTATATCGAAACATACTGGTGAAGGCGAGCTAAACCACCCAACTATACCAATCAACACATTGTTATAATAAAGCATGCATATTATTTGTTGTCTTTCTATCTTGCCTTAGTTCATTTACAAGCAACAACATATATGTATAATACTGAAATAAACTTGCTACCGTTCGATGGCTTTTACCTATCCGTCTGAATCACCTGTACAATACTTACGATGCATTCCCTACCACGAAGATACAAGTTAGTTTGTAACAGGTTTAAATATACAGGGTGGATATAGTCAAGGACAAGGATAGCATGCAACGTGAGTACATGATGCGCTGCAAGCCATCCTTTCCTGTACACGATGACTATGCCACAGGTGATCACTGGCTTGTTTGCCATAATGGACTAGTCAAGGATAAGGATGGCATGCAATGAGAGTACACGATGTACTGCAAACCATCATTTCCTGTACACGATGACTATATACGAGTTTCGCCCGGATCGGATCGGTGCCAGTGCCCTAGCGACCTTCTGCAGAACTAATACCTTGTGCACAAGTTGTCCATGATCGAACACGATTATTTAGTTAACAATTTATGTAGTTGAGGCAACACGAGTACAAGAACACGAGTACAAGACAAGCAGTATTACATGATTCATTTTGCATAGCCTCCCTGAACAATTATTTGCATACAAGATATATTCCATACTTAACACGATTTATAGAACATTTGCAACGAACTAGCATACAATAAGATAACAGTTCACATGTTCGGTTGATAAGCAATACAATCCAAATCTATTCCCTATTTATCTTGACATCTTTTAGTTATTATTTGGTATCGTCTGATCGGGGCAACAAGGATGCAGGATTTATTAGGATGTGAAGCTTGGAAGAAGGGATAGCTAATCGGGATGGTAGCCACTCACTTAGTTGGTTGGAAGGGAGAAAGAAAGAGGCACTTCAAGACTCCGCTCGTAAGCCGCCTACTGCTCGTTCACCTGCATCACGAACAGCTCAATCAATACCTCTTTCTCTCTTTCCATACTCGAAATTAAAGTGCAGTACAATGAACGAAAATAATAAAATCCATCGAAAATATTCAAGAAAACCTAAGAAAATCGGAAAACCAACTCAAAGCATGAAAGCAACAAGCAACATCGAAATCCGAGGCAACAAAGATAACAGTAAAGAGGTCCCTCCTGACTCTGCCGCTAAGTCGATCCCGGGGGCACGGTCCACTGAATATGGGAATCGATTCCAAAGAAATAAATCCATAACAAGGATGAGTTCTTGTTTCAATCTATCCCGATCGAACGATACTATCTTGTATTTCTTAGCCGTGCTCCCGGAATAGGAGGAACGGGGCACCACATCCTACCTGTCACGCCCCCGATCTCCCGCAGGCAATCGGCCGTTCCCGCTAGGCGGGAATCACCCTCGCCAGCGCTCCCGCGGAACGATCGCTTAACCCATCCGGGCGTGATGCCGCACGAGCGTGAGCCACGCCCGTGCAAGGCCATGGTTCATTGGCTGGCGGCAAGAGTTCTAAGCCACAGAGTCGCACAGATTGTCCGAGTGCAGCGGAGTCATGAATGCATAGCGATTCGGTAACAAGTTCTCTGAGTTAACAAATATAGCGGAAGCATTGAAACAAGTAAAGTAATCTCTTTATTGATATGAACAAGTATTACAGGCGGCGTATAGCCGAGATTACAAGTCGCTCGAGTCTCTCTCTCTGAAACAGTAAAAGCGTGCCAAGTGGCTACAACTGTGGAATGATTGTTCAGGCGATGGTCAGGCGATGTTCACAACTTATGTCTTGTATATGTACTTCAGTCCCGGACGCACCGTTGCTTCGGAGTGATGTCCACGCCTTAGCACGTACGTTGGAGGCGTCCGCACCGAACGAGGTTCTCCCGCACCCTGCATATCAAACTGGTGGATTATCAGTACATTGAATGCACTGGTGGGGAAGCTACTCGCCCGCTCGACAAATCCAAACACGTAATACAGGTTCCGTGCACAACTATTTAGTTGTCTTTCTAGTTGCCTTAGGATCAGTTTCATGCAAACATTGAATAGCTTAACGTGTCGGGCAGTGCGCCGTGCGATGTTTGAGGAAACACGGCGAGACTTACCAACTTACCATTTCCTTCCCTGTCCAAGGCAAACATGATTAATTCAAGCGCGGCAAGTATAACATTCAGGAGGCAAGCATATGCAAACATGAGGGTCGTTTTAACATGATCGTTCAGGTGTTAAGTCATTCATTGATGCGATGCAGTAACTCGCACGCGGATAGCCGCTAAGCGAGGATGACTTATCTATATGAACAGGAGTCGCTGGCATAGCCATAAAGGACCAATTTTAGTCTCTAACGAGAATGGGGTGCAGCGAGAATACAGGATGCGCTCCACACCATTTCGTCTTTGCACAGGATGACTAAACAGGAGAGTTCCATCCGGATCGGGTCGGCCCCAGTGCCCTGGTGACCGCCCGTGGAACGGTGCCTCGTTTCCGAGTTGTCCGCGACATGCAGGTCTGTATTCAGGTCTGGCTAGGCACAGGATCAAGTTCAGGATAGGACATATCATGTTCAATGTACAGGCATGATTGTTCACAGTCGTATATCGATTGCCAGGCCAGTTGATTCAGTAGTTTGCTCCTCGAGCTGTGATTTAGTGACTTATTCATTCAGGGTGCAGATTCCCTGGTTCGGGAATTGCCTTGGTGACCTAACGGTCCCGAATACTTTCAGGTTCTTCCATGTGCGGAACGACTACTTAGTAGTCTCCCGGGGTTTAGATGAAAACATGGCAAATATTAAGCAGACAAGCATGCGCTTCTAAGGAACATAAGCAGGCACGTTGCTCGGACCCGAAGGTAAGCCGAGAGTTGAAACCGTTAAGGGACTTAGCATGCGAGGGTCTGAACATAAGCAGCATTTCAATTTCCATGTTCTAGCATAAGCCATATAAGTTGGGATTATTCCCTTAGCTAGGTGTGTTGGATCTATTAGCATGCAGGGGTGAATCACCTAGCGACTAGCATAAATATTTCAGATTCTTATGTGTGCTGGCTAAGCAAAGACAAGTTCACCGTAGCCACCCACCTTAGCGATGATTCGCCTCGGTAGAGCGATACGTCTGAGCGAGCCTTTGAAAGTCCAAGCCGGATCCCTGTAGGGGCAAGTCTGGATATCCTTTGCTTCTCCTTTGAGGCAAAGCAGGTCGGGACAGCTGCACAATTGCCGTTTTGAGACGGCAGTCCGCTTGAGCGGAACGGGGTGTTACATCCTACCCAACTTAGAAAAAGTCTCGTCCTCGAGACTTACTAAGGACAAGCAGTAATCTAGGGTTGAGGCAATCCTAGACAAGTCGTTGGTACTTGTTCATTTGGATCTTCACTTGCACAAGCTTCGATCTTAGCATACCGCTTAGACTGGATCGTGCGCACCTTTGACATGCATTTCTAGTGTGAATACGTCAACCAGCTTAGTGATAGCGAAGTCTTAGCACTCGAGTTTCACCTTTTCTTAAGTCTTGGATGGTGCACTAGTTCAAGGCGTCCCTTGAATAGATGCATTCAACCAAACTTAGAGTTAGTAAAATCTCGGACAAGCTACTAGCGATACTCTCAAGGGTTCGCACAGGTTGGCACAAAGGCCACTCGCAGCATACAACCAGACAAGCAAGCATATCATTCAAAACGCATTTTGAAAGTATTTAGACTTATTGTTGGAACATCCCATCGAGGCATTGAGAGAGAGCGTGCACATAACCCACGAACGAGCTTTCGAAACAGAGATATCGAATCGAAGTCCAAAGGCGTAGAAGCCAGGCTCTGATACCATTCTGTCACGCCCCCGATCTCCCGCAGGCAATCGGCCGTTCCCGCTAGGCGGGAATCACCCTCGCCAGCGCTCCCGCGGAACGATCGCTTAACCCATCCGAGCGTGATGCCGCACGAGCGTGAGCCACGCCCGTGCAAGGCCATGGTTCATTGGCTGGCGGCAAGAGTTCTAAGCCACAGAGTCGCACAGATTGTCCGAGTGCAGTGGAGTCATGAATGCATAGCGATTCGGTAACAAGTTCTCTGAGTTGACAAATATAGCGGAAGCATTGAAACAAGTAAAGTAATCTCTTTATTGATATGAACAAGTATTACAGGTGGCGTATAGCCGAGATTACAAGTCGCTCGAGCCTCTCTCTCTGAAACAGTAAAAGCGTGCCAAGTGGCTACAACTGTGGAATGATTGTTCAGGCGATGGTCAGGCGATGTTCACAACTTATGTCTTGTATATGTACTTCAGTCCCGGACGCACCGTTGCTTCGGAGTGATGTCCACGCCTTAGCACGTACGTTGGAGGCGTCCGCACCGAACGAGGTTCTCCCGCACCCTGCATATCAAACTGGTGGATTATCAGTACATTGAATGCACTGGTGGGGAAGCTACTCGCCCGCTCGACAAATCCAAACACGTAATACAGGTTCCGTGCACAACTATTTAGTTGTCTTTCTAGTTGCCTTAGGATCAGTTTCATGCAAACATTGAATAGCTTAACGTGTCGGGCAGTGCGCCGTGCGATGTTTGAGGAAACACGGCGAGACTTACCAACTTACCATTTCCTTCCCTGTCCAAGGCAAACATGATTAATTCAAGCGCGGCAAGTATAACATTCAGGAGGCAAGCATATGCAAACATGAGGGTCGTTTTAACATGATCGTTCAGGTGTTAAGTCATTCATTGATGCGATGCAGTAACTCGCACGCGGATAGCCGCTAAGCGAGGATGACTTATCTATATGAACAGGAGTCGCTGGCATAGCCATAAAGGACCAATTTTAGTCTCTAACGAGAATGGGGTGCAGCGAGAATACAGGATGCGCTCCACACCATTTCGTCTTTGCACAGGATGACTAAACAGGAGAGTTCCATCCGGATCGGGTCGGCCCCAGTGCCCTGGTGACCGCCCGTGGAACGGTGCCTCGTTTCCGAGTTGTCCGCGACATGCAGGTCTGTATTCAGGTCTGGCTAGGCACAGGATCAAGTTCAGGATAGGACATATCATGTTCAATGTACAGGCATGATTGTTCACAGTCGTATATCGATTGCCAGGCCAGTTGATTCAGTAGTTTGCTCCTCGAGCTGTGATTTAGTGACTTATTCATTCAGGGTGCAGATTCCCTGGTTCGGGAATTGTCTTGGTGACCTAACGGTCCCGAATACTTTCAGTTTCTTCCATGTGCGGAACGACTACTTAGTAGTCTCCCGGGGTTTAGATGAAAACATGGCAAACATTAAGCAGACAAGCATGCGCTTCTAAGGAACATAAGCAGGCACGTTGCTCGGACCCGAAGGTAAGCCGAGAGTTGAAACCGTTAAGGGACTTAGCATGCGAGGGTCTGAACATAAGCAGCATTTCAATTTCCATGTTCTAGCATAAGCCATATAAGTTGGGATTATTCCCTTAGCTAGGTGTGTTGGATCTATTAGCATGCAGGGGTGAATCACCTAGCGACTAGCATAAATATTCCAGATTCTTATGTGTGCTGGCTAAGCAAAGACAAGTTCACCGTAGCCACCCACCTTAGCGATGATTCGCCTCGGTAGAGCGATACGTCTGAGCGAGCCTTTGAAAGTCCAAGCCGGATCCCTCTAGGGGCAAGTCTGGATATCCTTTGCTTCTCCTTTGAGGCAAAGCAGGTCGGGACAGCTGCACAATTGCCGTTTTGAGACGGCAGTCCGCTTGAGCGGAACGGGGTGTTACACTACCCAACTAATTAGAAGTTTTATCTCGAAACTTAGGAATAGAGCCTACTGTTAGAGATTATTTCATTGGGGACGACGATCAGGAAGGTTCGGACATGAATTTATGGCATGGCCTGATCGTCCATAAGCGAGGCATAACCCAAGTCTCAAGCGACAATCTTTCGTAACGTGCCCACGCTTCCTACAGAAGTTACACATTTGTCCCTGATTTCCTCCTTGGCGCCGAACATTGTTTGGTCACTTTGCAGCGGTGTTTCCTTTCTCGTCGCTATGGCATTTGTGATTGTAGGTATGCACAGCGCCGGTAGAAACGTGAGGATACTGCGATTCAAGAGATAGGGCATGATTCATGACTTCCCATATTATGTGATACTGATGAACGACTACATGTGCATGGATGGCAGGGCGTAGACCACCTTTAAACCTTCTGGCTCGACTCGCTACATAAGGTAAATAGGCGCTAGCGAATTTGGAGATACGATTGAATTCGGTGAAGCACTGTTTGACTGTTATGCTGCCTTGCCTCAGTTGTACGAACTCATTCTCCATCTGACGTCGTACTGGAGGGGGTATAAACTCCTCTTCAAATACGACATAAAAAGTCAACCACGAGATCGCCTCCTCTCCATAGTCAAATTGAAGAGATCGTCGATGCACGTCCCACCAATCGTGCACGTTGAGGCAGAGCTGTAGTTGAGCGCATACGATGCGCTTTTCTTCGGGGACCTCTAGCAGAGTGAAGTGGTCTTCAAGTTCGGCCAACCAATCTAGAGCCACGATTAGGTCCTCAGTCCCGTTGAATGGAGTATTGCAGACTTTCTTGAAGTGGCCAAAGTCGAAGGCAGTCACGTCCCTCGTCCTTGGAATTTGTGACGTCTCTACTTCAAGCACGGGCTGTTCCACCGGAGTCGCTGTTGTTGCCGCAGAATGGTTGGAAGCCAAAGTCTGAACGATCTGTTGTAGGGCATCCACCTGCTTCTGTTGGACTGAGAATCGAGCTTCTATATTGTCTTGAAACTTGAGCTGACTCTCCTCCGCCCGCTTCTCGGCCCTTTCGTAGCGAGCCTCGTCCCTTTGTTGGCTTGCCTCCAACATCCACAATATTTGCTGGATGGGATCGATGCTTGGCATGGCTCGCTGGCTCCTTGAACTTTCCAAAGTGCCCGAACTACTTTCTTGGCCTTGCATTTCATCCGGTACTAGCGCTGCAGATTGCGCTGGTGCTATTCCTTCAAAAGAAGGTAAATTACATATGATCATAATGTATTATGGACTTATTGCATGAACGTATCTCATTTTGGCCTAGCGAGTTCAAGAGTTCACACGGGGATTGATCATTAAAGGAACTTTTCCAGTGCGAGAGTCTAAGGAACTTGAATCTGTGCTCTGATACCACTATGTCACGCCCTGATTTTGCCGAATCGTAGGGGCGTCCCCCGTCGTGACCGCCGTGTGGGCCTGGGGTTGCGCCCGCACAATGCTAGAGTATTTTTACATAATAAGCACATATTCAGAGTATGCAGATAAATTGAAACACAAATTTAAAATATGAAAAAGTTCTCTTTATTGATAATGAACATCTATTACAAACTCTTGAACGAGTCAGCTAATTTGCCGCACGGGCTTACAAAAGTGTTGACACAAAATGAGATAACAGTCCTGTACATTACATCCCTTTACTAAACTTCAAAATGTATAGACCTCCGGGCTGGAGGATGGCTTTGCCACGAAGCTGCATTCTTGCTTGGGTTCTAGCTCCTTTCTTTAAGTACTTCAAAATGTAGCACGGTCAGGATGCGCTTACAGCTGGACTGGATCGGGAAGACGACTTCGGCTCCTCGCTCGGTTTGCCTTAGTGCGGGAAACCTGTTTCAACGAGGGTCAGTATATCGAAACATACTGGTGAAGGCAAGCTAAACCACCCAACTATACCAATCAATACGTTGTTATAATGAAGCATGCATATTATTTATTGTCTTTCTATCTTGCCTTAGTTCATTTACAACCAACAACATATGTATAATACTGAAATGAACTTGCCACCGTTCGGTGGCTTTTACCTGTCCGTCTGAATCACCTGCACAATACTTACCATGCCTTTCCTGCCACAAAGATACAAGTTAGTTTGCAACAGGTTTAAATATACAAGGTGGATATAGTCAAGGACAAGGATAGCATGCAACGAGAGTACAAGATGCGCTACAAGCCATCCTTTCCTGTACACGATGACTATGCCACAAGTGATCACTGGCTTGTTTGCCATAATGGACTAGTCAAGGACAAGGATAGCATGCAACGAGAGTACACGATGCGCTGCAAGCCATCCTTTCCTGTACACGATGACTACACACAAGTTTCGCCCGGATCGGATCGGTGCCAGTGCCCCAGCAACCGTCCGCATAACTAATACCTTGTTCATAAGTTGTTCATGATCGAACACGATTATTTAGTTAACAATTCATGCAGTTGAGGCAACATGAGTACAAGAACACGAGTACAAGACCAGCAGTATTGCATGATTCATTTTGCATAGCCTCCCTGAATAATTATTTGCATACAAGATATGTTCCATACTTAACATGATTTATAGAACATTTGCAACGAACTAGCATACAATAAGATAACAGTTCACATGTTCGGTTGATAAGCAATATAATCCAAATCTATTCCCTTTTTATCTTGATATCTTTTAGTTATTATTTGGTATCGTCTGATCGGGGCAACAAGGATACAAGATTTATTAGGATGTGAAGCTTGGAAGAAGGGATAGCTAATCGGGATGGTAGCCACTCACTTAGTTGGTTGGAAGGAAGAAGGAAAGAGGTGCTTCAAGACTCCGCTCGTAAGCCGCCTACTGCTCGTTCACATGCATCATGAACAGCTCGATCAATATCTCTTCCTCTCTTTCCATACTCGGAATTGAAGTGCAGTGCAATAAACAAAAATTATGAAATCCATTGAAACCGTTCAAGAAAACCCAAGCAAATCTGAAAACCAACTCAAAGCACGAAAGCAACAAGCGACATCGAAATCCGAGGCAACAAAGATAATAGCGGAGAGGTCCCTCCTGACTCTGGCGCTAAGTCGATCCCGGGGGCATGGTCCACTGAATATAGAAATCGATTTCGAAGAAACAAATCCATAACGAGGACGAGTTCTTGTTTCAATCTATCCCGATCGAACGATACCATCTTGTATTTCTTAGCCGTGCTCCCCGAATAGGAGGAACGGGGTGCCACATTGAACTCCCTAACTCGTTTGTGATGTTTCACCTTTGTGGAAAAATGCTGACGACCGTGGTGAATGCAACAGACCATCGCAGGTAGTAACGCAAGTGGGTGGCCGAAAGCTAGTCGCACAGCCGGGAGGATAAGGTTACGACTGATTCTTTCAATTGAGTCTGAACCTCCCGCGAACACACAACTATGTAGCCAAATCATCAGGTATCCTTCTAACAACACCTTATCAAAAAACTCATGGGTATCCATAAGAAAATAGCTTAGTTCCTCGCCTTTGGTAGATGATTCACGGTACTTCTGGATCAAAGTCACGATAGCCTTTTGGGATTGTGACCCCCGATCATAAACCTCGTCCGACCTGGGCTCCTCCAAAAAAAGGTGGTACGTCCATACAGTGATATGGGGGATATCTCCTTTGGAGGTCTTTTTCTCCTTGTATATTCTCTGACAGATGCTATAATGATATAGTAACTCTTAGTATACTGCTACAAACTCTAAATTCTTCTTTTTGAGGTCCCCCTGCTCATCATTGCTTGAGGAATATTCCTCGTAAGGCACTTTGCCCCAGGAAAGCCTCGATATTGAATATATCTCATGCAGAGCAAGTCCTATCTCACCTCCGAGAGTTAAAAAAGTCCCTGTAAGGCAGTTGTACATCTCTATCAGGGTGATAAAGAGACAACGATTCATCTCTAACCCGAAACAAGTGCCCCTCACATCGTAGAATAGATCAGCATTTTTTGCTCCCGCTCGTAATGCTTCAGTACCCATTTGGTCAATCGATGCCACGAGGGACTGTAATAGGCCCAGCTAAGAGTTCATAATTGCCGAGGCGAGTACTTCCCTTTCTTAGCAATTTGGTGGAGAAAAATATCCACAGCATAAACATCTAGGTTCGGCCCCAGGTCACCCCTGACAACACCAAGTGCCAGCCTGAGAGAAGAATAAGAGAGCGACTCCTTATGACCGGAGAAAGCCCCTTGCCTTGACCGGGCCCAGGCCGGATCTTACCAGTAAGAGTCTCCCGTAGCTCGGACATTAGGTTCTAGTCCATCCTCCTCTGACTCATTACTACTCGGAAGTCCGACAGTGTCATATGACGTTCAAAAGTGGACATAGACATTTTTGTCCCACGGTGTGTGAAGTTCCATTTCCCTTGAGACTTCCCTAAGTCAAATATAGACCTAGTCAGTGTGTCCCCAAAAAGAAAGTATAGTTTATTAAAGGTATAATCTTGTCCCATGGCGGCCTTCTTAGAGTTTATTTGACTCAAGAGATAAAACTCCCTCTGGTCAGTAATCAACTTCTGCCTTTCAGACGAAAAATTCCTATCCAGTTGGGTTTGCATGACAGCAGTTAAGGAGTCAAAGTTTATACTCAATGGGACCAGTTAAAGATTAAGAACCAACTCTCTAGAAGGAATAATAGGCAAGTTCACTACAAAACATAAAAAGAAATACAAAGTAGAAGACTTGTCGAAAACATCACAATAAAGGCTATGCCCATCATCAGTCTAGGCGTTAGGTTTCAACTCGCGCATGATAGACCGGCGATGATAGATCTTGCATGGATACATATAATAGAATGCATGATTGTGTGAAGCCTTAGCTCTGCTTGCTTCTTTCTTATATGATATGTCTTGAGTGACTATGTTTCGAGTCACGTGTCTTGTGTTAGATTGAGTCATATGTTGTACTATATGTTTTTCTAATCTAATCTCTAATCTTTTAGAGTTAGCAATTAGATCATTGTTCTTGTCTGTACCTGTAGCAACTCTTTGTGCAGCAATGAGATATTTCTTTTTCTCTATATCATAATCCTCTTTAAGTTTTTCATAATCTTGTGCATTTTTCTCAATACGTTCAAGGACATCATGCAAACTTAATTTAAGAGAGAAAATCTCTTTCGTATCACTAGATGGAGGTGCTTATCTTACTTCATTTAGTAGTGATCAATAACAAGCTTGTGTATTTGAATCTCTTTTCAAGCATGCTTGTATTTGCCTATGAGATTCTTGCTATCTTCAAATAGATCATTAAAAGCATTGGACAATTCATCGTTAGAGAAATCTTCATAAAATGGATTTGTTGTTACCTTATTTATTAATGCCATTAGGCATACATTTGCAACTTGAGGAGAGCTTTCTTCCTTGGATTCACTAGCTTTACTTTTGTGCCATATGATCGTGTTTGCATATTTACGAGGTAAAGATCCTCATTTTCTTGTACATTTATAGAAATTCCTCTTTTTCACAGTAGGGCAATCCTTCTTTATGTGGCACATCTTCTTACATTTGTAGCACACATGTTCTTCATCTTTGTAATACTTCTTCTTTGGATTTGATTTCTCAAACTTCAAGAACCTTTTGAAGTTCCTGAAAAATAGGTCCAGCTCCTCATCATTTGAATCATCATCTTCAGTTTTATTTTCGGAGACTTTCTTAATGTGCTTTGAATGCTATGGTTTTCTTCTTGGGCATTGATTCTTCAAACTCCTTGAGATCCAGCTCATGTGTCATTAACTTACCCATGAGTATCTGAAGAGTCATGACGGTGAGGTTGTTTCCTTCTATGAACGATGTTGGTTTAGGGTTCCAGTTTTTGGTGAGTCCCCGAAGCACTTTACGATTTTTTTCATGATTTGTATATTCCTTGCCAAGAGATGAGAGAGGATTAACAATATTAAGAAAATGAGTAAACATTTGTATAATGGTCTTATTAGGCTTCATTTTGAAGGCCTAATATTCTTGTATCAACCTACTAATTTTGGATTCCTTCACTTGTGAAGTTCCTTCATGAGTAACCTCAAGAATTTTTCAAGATCATGAGAAGTAGTACATGTAGAAATTCTATTAAATTTATTTTTCTACTACACAAAATAATGTATTTATAGCTTTAGCATCAAGACTAAATTATTTCTTCTCAATCTCCGTGTATTTTTCGTGTGGTTTTTCTATAAGAGTGTCTTCTACAATAATTTTTGCCGGCTTTTTGTAGCCATCAATAACAATAGATCATAAATCAAAATCTAGTGAGTTAAGATAAAAGCTTATATGTGTTTTCCAATATGTGTAGTTGGTACCATCAAATAGGGTGGCATATTTGTGGATTGTCCTTCACCATTTTTGATATAGATGGATTTGATAGTTTTCATAGATCTACTCGTGGATGTTAATCATATTCAATAGCTCTTGCTTTGATACTAATTATAGGCAACTTGAGAGTGGGGATGAATAGAGTGAAGGCACTAATGAACAAAAAAAATATAATTCACCAACTAAAAAAATTTAGCAAGCAAATAATCAAAGTATAAAAAGTCATAAACACAAACGTCATGATGTATCCTAGTATCCTTCATGGAAGGTAGTCCAGTCCCGAAAGCTCGTCCAAATTTAATCTACTATTGAATAATAACATACACCATGAGTTGTGATCCGAAGTGCTCGCCAACTTCTTACAACCACGAGCTTTAATCTAAAGAGCTCGTCGACTTCAAATACTGAAATCAAAATAACTTAGAAACCAAGTTTTATAACTCGAATAGACTTCTAATCCGAACTGCGACTTTGGCACTAGAAGGCTGGGTTGTTGATTTTGAAATATAAAGATTGAATAGCTCAAAGTAAGCAAGTGAAAGAATGGGTGAGTTTCAATGGAGGATTCAATGCCTATTTATAGTTTTTCAAGTGAGGCTCTGGGGATCGAATTTGTCCTGAACTCGGTGCCTAACGTTCTGATTTTCAATCGTTCTTCAGGAGAAACGTTGGAAACAAACGTTAGAAATTGGGTCAACAAGGTCCGAATGCAGCCCGAGTTTGTTGGGACCGAACTTGGCCCGAGTTTGGCTTCTCCTGAGCCAGAATGTTCTGGGTTTGGGTCAGGCATGTTTTGGTGGACTAGTATTTTTTTTTGGGATTGGGTTTGACTTCCTAGTGCCAATTCGACCCGATGTACATTTAGTCCTATAAAATAAACTAAAAAATACATAATAAAGGAGAAAATTACAATGACCAAATTGTTCTTCTTGAGTTGAATTCCTCGAGCTTGTATTCAGTTTTCATGTGATATATTTTATTTGTTGCGTTGTATCTAGTCATATCGCAATCGTTGTTGATCGAATATCAAAATCAGGTTGGTCATTGACTAGTTGGGCAAACAAAATTATCTATATATATATAACTAGTTTTGTAAACATTAAGAAAGAGAATAGTTACTTAGAAAAGTAATTGAAAATATTATACTCGAAGAAACAGAGATTTAAAGGGTTTAGTTTGATAATAACTTCATTAGAAAAATAACTTCTTTTGTAATACATATATGACTAAAATAATAATACAGATATGTGAATACCCAACTAATAATATAGGGATAATTAAGATATAGCTTATATACATAATAACATATAGAAAACTACTCATATATATATATATATATATATATATATATATATATATATATATATATATATATATTTATTTATTTATTTATTTATTTATTTATTTATTTATTTCAGGAAAAACTATATTCAAAAGAGTCCCAACTTTCGAGACAAGGGCTGTAAAAACATAAACCATGTCCAAAAAGGTATACAAAGGCAAAATAAAAAGTATACACCCTCCTATTGACCCATATATACAACCTCGCAAGAAACCACCATTCCGAAAGTCAATCATGTCTCAGCCACTCCTCCACGATGGCTAGCCTTCCCAACTTGCCTCAAAATCTCTGAATAAAGGATCGGGACACTGAGGAACGAGACTTTATATCTATGTTTGTTTCTGTTTTTCCAAAGAACCCAAATAGCACCTAAAAATGAGGTAAGTTGAAGTGGAGCCTTCGACCCTGCTTTTCATACTCTTAACTGGTTTAAAATACCATATGTGGAGCTCCCCAGATTATACTTCTGTCTCATAAGGCTCCATACCTTACTAGTAGCCTCTCTATCAGAAAACACATAATCCATAGTCTATACTTGAGGGAGAATATAACAATGGCAGCGAGACGGTAGGGAGAAACCAAAGTTGTTGAGCACGTCGTCAGTTGGGAGCTTCTACTTGAAAACCCTCCAGCAGAGGATCGGCCATTTCATAGGGTAGGAATGAAGCCAGACCTTTCTAAGCACAGGATCCGTCGGGACATCTACAAGGATGAACCACCTCACCGAGGAGGTGGAGAATCTGCCCTCAACCCCCGACCTCCACACGAACACATCCTGAGCATCGTTAAGAATCAGTCCCGCTGCCCTGACTGCCTCCACCGTTGTCTCCCCATACCGTATACAAATATCTGGGAAATCCCATCCTTTTGTCCCCCGCCCTAGATCACGAATCTGTTGTCTGTCACTGTGAGAAGCTGCCAGCCAAACACCCCAAAACCAGTCCAGTCCTCGTCTGCGGCGTCTGCATCTACCCTACCAATTATATATATATATATATATATATATATATATATATATATGTGTGTGTGTGTGTGTGTGTGTGTGTGTGTGTGTGTGAGTGAGAGACATATAAAAAAAATATTATGTGTGACATATACATATAATACCATATAAATATACATATTTATATAACTATGACACTTATATATGAATAGCCATATATATATCAATTTACCTATAACATTTATAGATAAAGAAAATATATATAACAATATATCTATATATATTTATATATATAACTTAAAATTGATGTACTCATATTTTATGCACCCAAGTATAACACAGAGAGTTATATATTACATTTAACCTAGCATGATATCGTTCACTATATAACACATTGGGGGTGGGAACATAGAAGGGTTTTTAGGTAATTTCCTTATATATTTTTATGAACTCTGGATGTTCCAATTCTTCTCTATGTGACTACTTACGTGAACAATACTATTACTTCTGTGTCATATACATGAACAGTAAAAGGGAAGTTGGGTCCTAAGCTATTGCAACATTGAAAGAGAATAGGAGGAAGAAACTTACAAATTTTTACCACCATAGTTGTAGGGAGCTCAAGCCTCCTCGCCACCACAAAAACCCGACAAGGAGATTTCACGATCTGACTCGGCATCACGGAGAACTCGGATTGGTTTTATGCACGCGGGGACGCAGTCATAAGCAGAAGACGAGTGGCTTGCGCATGGGGATGGTAGCGGGGGACTCGGCTGGGCATAGGCGTCTGTCAGAATTCCGGCATCATGGCAAAGGAAAATAGGCCAGGGATCAGCCACACCGCGTACTTCCATGCCTTGTGCGCAATTACTGGATTTTGGCATATGAAGCAGAGGATCTTACCATGTAGACCCACACTAGATAGATTAGAAGACTAGTATAAGAGAGAATATAGCTCTATACATATGGGTCCCTAGCTTGGTATTGCTTTGCACCGTAGGCTTGTCCACACAATGTTCCATTCCACATGCCATTCCTAGCATATTGAGAGCACAGTTGTTGGTGGCGGTGGTGATTCTGGTGGCATTGAGGCTTAGTGAACAGGCTGGCGAGAGGAGAAGGGTCACTGCGGAAAGAAAAGCGGCTGTGAGGGGAGGCTGCTAAGCTCAGCTCTAGAAGCGAGCTACGAAAATGACAGATTTGCTCCATAGAGGCTAGCTATAGCCATGACAAAAATAAAGTTTATTACGTTATATTGTAAATTGCAAAATAATAGTACAAAGAATCTTTTACTAAAATTCTAAGTACAAAAGAAAATATCTGGAGAGTGTGTCGATGGAGATCAAGTCGCAAATGACTTCTTTACTCCGTTGACTATCCTACGGCAAAGATTGGAAGAAAAATTGCTAACTATCGGCTCACTGGCAAGAAGGACAGCAAGTATGCTCAAAAGTGCTCAGCTTTCGTTCATTTGGGAATCACATGTTCCAACTATTTATAGACATTCTCACTGAAACGGCTATATGCGCCTGAATTTGAAAAGTCCTATTTTTAGCCTTATCGCATAAGATTTTGTCTGTCACATAACATTATGTAATGAATGCAATGCATGAAATGGATTCGAACGTATGCTCATAACTCGGTCGACTTGACATGTGTAATACGTTATAACGATTCAAAATCTATATTTATGCAATCTGTTGTTAATTATAACGTATGCGTCATTGATGTTTATTAATGTGCATAGTCTTTTCGTTTCTACACCTGTCGCTGCCAGTTGTATGAGGAAGAAGAGGAATCACATCGCATGAAAGATTTCATCGCATGAGAATATGCCACAGAGGAGACTTCGTTACATGGAAGAACTTTTTGCACAGATTTGGCACTAATATAATTATTATGCCGATGTCAGCAATGACATTTTAAGCGTAATCGTTGTTTGTACGTATTGCGAAGTAATAATGTTGTGTTAGATCGGGGTATGCAGCTAGGATATTTGTCGCATAGCTAAGTTTAATATCTTTGTCACATGCTTCCAAGGTTCACTTATCCTTATATCGCATAAGCTTCAAAGAATCACTATTTTTGGTTAATAAATGTCGCGTGGACTTCATATCGCATAGACTTTGGGAAGATCACTGCCTTCAAATTTTTAGAGCTCACTATCTCTGTTGTATAGTGTTTCATGATGCATAAGGATCACTGTCTTTCCGTAAAAGAATCATCAAAGTTCACTGTACTTTGAGTTTGAGAGCGGATAAAACTCAAGCGCATAGTATCTGATTTTACTGGTTAAACTGTTGGATAGGTAGCCTCTGCTCATAGCATTTATGCGCATGTATGTGGATTTTTTTCCATGCTTCTACACTCGTGCTAGTGTCGCTGACAGCAGACATGTAGTTCCAGTCAAAATATACATGCACGCCGGTCATGGCGACGTACTTAGGAAGGGTCCGATGGTGGTGTAGAAGAAAGGCGACAGTGGGAGGTCAGGGTCACATCAGTGTCTATGAGGTTTGCAGCAGTGAGTGTGAGACTCGTCTCACAGTATTTGTATTTTATTCATATACTTATTTTATGCTAGTTATTGTATTTTATTGGATCTCGAGGAAGACCAAAATTTCTCAAAATTGAAACTTTACTACATGAACGGTATACCAACGGTATACTACAATATACCAACGGTATACTGCCTGACAGATATTTGTTTCACTTTTCGAGATATTTTTGAGATATTTCTGTATAAATAGTATTTGATTCATTTTATTTATTTCTTTCTCTTTCTCTTTCTCTTTCTCTTTCTCTCTTCTTTATTTCTCTCTCAAGCTTGGAAGCGTGGTCTTGAGACTTGGAGTGTGGTTTCTGAACCCATTCGTGGTGGTAGACTAGAAGGTTTAGGCTAGGAGCTCGCTTTAGGCAAGTACACCTTGCCGATTTTGTTAACTTCTTTTACTTTCTATCATTTTACTTTCCTGGAGCTTGGTTGTTGCTTTTTAGCTTAGACTTGTTTTACTATTATTGTTCATATCATGATTTCAAGCCTAGTGACCGTCTCATTTTTGATTTCTGGTAGAATCTTGTTCCGTCCCTTTTTGGTAACTCCGTAACGAAAACGGTACCGGAGTTGTGACTGTAAGATTTTGTCCATATTGTCATATGAGACTAACCCTAGACTTGACTTCTTGTTTGACTTGGTTCTGGTAATTTTTTGGGATTTGATTTGGGTCCCTGAAATCAGACTAGATTATTATATGTTTATTCTTGAAAACCGGCATACCGACGGTATACTACAGTATACCGACGGTATACCGATTTCGACCGACTTGAATTTCTAGATATTTTTCTATGAACCCTATCGGCACACCGACGGTGTACTACAGTATACCGACGGTATACCGATCTTGTCGACATTGTTAGATATTTGTCATGGAATGGCATACCAACGGTATACTACAGTATACTGACGGTATACCAATTTGTTGGAATCCAAAACTTGTTGTGATTTTTCTATCTCTTGACCGGTGTACCGACGGTGAACTGGACTGTACTGATGGTATACCAATCGTGCACTTTCTTTGGAAATTCTTGGTTTTCGTAATTTTTGTTTTGATACTTCTGGCTTTTGCTTGGACACGCGATGGCTTGACCTGATTTCTACATAAACTTCCATAGCTTCAGATGAGTTGACTTGAATTGGCTTTACTTGATTCCACCCGGCTTTGTCCGGCTACACGTGATGACATGATAGACTGGACTTGACTTGGCATGACTTTATATGGCTTCATCGGACATGGCTTGACTTGGTTTTACTTGGCTTGATCTGGATTGACTTGGATTCACATGGTTGTATATGACTTCACCTGGTTTCACATTGCTTTACCTGGCTTCACCTGGATTGACATGGCTTTACCACGTGGCTTGGCTGTTATCGTGGCTTACATGAGTCTGTTTGTGCATTGTATACAAAACTTGTTTATATTACTAGTAGAACTTCTTTTTTTTGCATCATATCTAGGATAGATTCTACGGAATGCCACACCCGGATTCATACAAGAAACTGATAGGGGTTAATAACTAGAGATTCACTTAGTACATGGCTAGGTATTTTTCTAGATTCCATGCAGTCCCGGTTATTCATACAGTTATCTTGAGTAGTATCCAGTGGTTTATATTATGGAGTATCTTGAGGAGTATCCGGTGCTCGTTTGTGCGTATGGATATCTCGAATGGCCTGCAGGTTTACAACATTTTCTTTATTATTCTCAGATCTTTTACATTTAGTCTTTACTTCAGTATTTGTATTGCTTATGTTGTTGGTTTAAGTTCCTAGATTAGCTTCCTTTGTGGTACTTGTTATTTGGGGGTCTGACCCCACTGGTTTTGCATGACCAGATCCAGTAACTGCACCGTAGGATCTTTCGTACTTTCCTGAGGATAGTGGCCACCAGGAGCACTAGACCGCTTGAGTGGGTTTTCTTACTTTCCCACGTTGATGTACATTGTACTTTTGTTGGCATTTAGCCACCGAGCACGTGTTTAGCTCATATTTTGGTTTGATCAGTTATCCTATGGGCATTAGCATGATTGACATATCCTAGGATTAATCATGTATGAATTAGATTATGGCTAGTTTATTTATTTTGTATTCACTATCTTCATGATCATCTGTATATTATAGTTTGGGATACTTTACTATTATATTTTAGTTGATCTTACATCTTGTTATTATTCATGTTGTTCTTATGATTGAGATACTAGAGTTTGTTGGACCTAGGCTTGAATGTTGGTTTGTAGTAGTTACCCCTCATGTCTTATAGCTTCACCATATATGCAGAGTACCGGAGTGCTCTAAGTATACGTAGCTGGCCTTGTCAGCCCTGCTCTCCAGAAATCTGGTTCTGGGACGTGACATGGTTTTAGTGGTGTCCCATGTAGTCTGTCTGAGCAGATTAGGTCTGTTTGAGAAAATTATGTTTGTCTGAGCAGATTTGATCTGGTTTTTACAGATATATAGGGGTTGTTGTGGTTGCTAGATATCTCAATCATAAACTATTCCCCTTGATCCCTAGTCATTTTTCTCCATCCCTAATTCTTGATCTGATATATGTTTATTCGTTGATCTATTATGTTCTTCGATTGACTCTTGTGTCCTTAACTTTCAAGAGCACTTTTTCTGTTACTATCGGCCAGATGGATCGAGTGCAACTCGAGAAGGGTCAGCATTCGGGATCACAGCATATTCTTGGAGATCGGCCTCAACATTCAGGGGCAGAGTCTAGAGTAGATCCCGAGGCATATCGGTCGGCAGTATCGGACCAACATGTAGCACCTGTGCACCCAGTTCAGTTCGAGTAGCTAAAGGGTGTTGCCAGAGCCCTGATGGATGTCCTTCGAGGTTTCATGATGACCCAGCAGCACCAGAGTAATGTACTCACTCAGTCGGTCCAGACAGCATTCGAGCGAGGTGGTCCTCGGATCTATAATTCTACGACCAGCTTCAGGCATCTCAGTCCTCTATACTTTTATGGCACAGAGAACGAAATTTAGTCTGATGCTTGGCTGCAGGACACTGAGGCCATCTTGGAGGCAGCAGGGACTCCGGCTAGAGAGCGTGTAGCAGTAGTGAGGCTACAATTGTTGGACTTGGCTCGTGACTGGTGGGTAGCGCAGGAGGGTTCTCTTATAGCATCGATTCTAGGGGTAGTTTTTACTGAGAGGTTTCAGGCGAGGTATTTGATGCGGTGGCGTGTTACGAGCTTCAGCAGAGGTTTAACAACCTCAGGCAGGAAAGTAGGACCGTCAATGGTTACGCGATAGAGTTTGCGAGACTTAATCGATTTGCTCCCACTTTAGTAGCGACCGAGTTGGAGAGGGCATGAAGGTTCCAGCAGGGACTCCATTAAGAGATTATCTTGGCGGTGGAGCAGCATGAGTTTCAGACCTTTGACGTTGTGATACGAAAAGCCAGGAGTTATGAGTACACATCGCAAAGGATTACATATCGAGTTGGGAGCCAGAAGAGGCCCAATATTTTAGAAGGATCACCATCCCAGTCATCAGCACCAGCTCTAGCAGTTCGAGCCCTAACGATTGGATCCTCGAGGAGGACAGTATCATCTTAGCAATCTTTCCAGACATTCCTTCAAGAGAGGCACCCATCTTCCTCTTCTTTTTGTAGTTGTTTCCATTGCGAAAAACCTTGGCATATAGTATTAGAGTGTCGTAGGGCACAAGGATTGTGCTTGGTATATGGGGCATCAGACTATATGGTCAGAGCTTGTCCTTGGAGGAACCAGACTGGATCATCATCAACCCAGTCAATAGTTCGGCCAGTAGCGCCGTAGTACAGGGCACCAGTACCAGTGCATCCGCAACAGGTTCAGAGATATTTGCCTCCACAGGCTCGGGCATTCCAGTAGATGTCGCACTAGTATGCACAGGCCCAGGCACAGGCGAGACCTAGAGGTCAATATGAGAGGGGACCAGCACCCAAAGGGCAGGGTCGAGCCTTCTTGCTATCGATGGAGGAGGCTTTGGAAGCAGGAAAGGTGGTAGCAGGTATCGTTCTCGTCCACTTTTATTCAGCTTCGGCTTTATTTGATTCTGGTGTATCGTATTCATTTATATATGCATGCTTTGCGACACGAGTTGGATTTGTTATGACCCGCACCCAGAATTTGGGGCACGAGTGCGTGGGTACTTCCAGCCTATATCGCAGCATCGACGGTAGAACGCTGTCTAGGTTACAAAATTATCTAATCAATCTCACACGACAATCCAACTCTATAAGGAGGCACAGATATCATAATATAATATGTAAATACTCAATCACATAACTAAAGCATGATAAGATGTCGAAGAAAATAAATATAATGTAACACAAGTCTAAACAGAAATAATCTAACTCAAACAATAACATCCAAGTCTCAAAGTATGCCGAAAAGAAATTCGGTACCAATAATCTGCTAAAAGAAACTAACTGAAATACTAGTGATCCAGGCTAGACCTCCCAGAAATCACACATGTGCTACGAGGTCCAAGGCTGCAACTACTCTCCCTGTGGTCCATAAAATGTCGGACACCAGTCCTCTAAGTCACAGTCTGGAAAAATATTTTCAGTCAGGATGGAACAAAGTACATCTCTAATAGCAGTTCTAAATCAATGATATAAACTATGTATTAGTAAATAGATATAAATATACAAGATGTATATATATATATATACAAGAGATACACAATAAAGGAAATACTGGAAATAAATACGGAAATGAACAATATGACAATGAACAAGAATATTAATGACTAAGTGTATGAGTACTAGCTTTAACATGTGATCGGCTTGGGAACTTGTACATGAATAATGGCCTGGTTAGTCATACGTGCGATGTATGACCAATACTAACATGAGAACAAGACTTGTACATGAAGGGTATGATCACATATCTACACTAAAATACTCTTCACCCCCGACTGGTATAGTAGATCTAACCATGGTATGCTATGGCACAAAATTCTCTAGGAAGGTAGCAAATCTCCCTGAGAATCAGTGTCTGTACATGTACAAGATAATCAATGAACAAGACTTATACAAGATACACCATATACAAGGAATAACATCTCAGGATGAGATCCAGATATACCAATCCGTGTAACCATTATGTCAAGAAATATGGATATCTACACTAAATATAATGAACATAGAGGATATCATAAACAAAAAACTATCAGAGAATATACTCGCCTGGGGTCCTTAGCTGGCAATACCAATATCCTGCTCTTGTAGTCTAGCAGAACAATCCAATAGTCCTATATACATATAATATAATACAATATAGCATCAGCCATTATACTAGCACATACACAACCATAATTACACTGAACTCAGGGCTACACTAGGGTGACACGGGTCAACTAACAGGGTCGAATGTGCGTTTAACGGCACGGGTGTCAAGTCTGCAATTGCTGTGCAAAATCAAACAGTCAAACACTAACACAGGTCTCACCAGTACGTCACTGTACATAAGGTAGTCAACTCACAAGTCTCAGGTTCACATGGTCAATGTAATTACGGGATATCCGTAATTAACACTAGGGTCTCACAGTACATATATAATTATATATATATAGTCCTAACTAGCATATAATTACCTCACAGTATATATACACATACTAAATATATATCTATATATACCAAATTAAATACTATACACATACTATATATATATATATATATATATATATATATATATATATATATATATATACCAAATTGAATACTATACACATACGCGTACGTATACGCATACGAGTTTGTGTAAATAGTGTAGGGTTTAGTATTGCTTCATGACAGGTTTAGTTGGATGTGATTCCAGACCCGTGTCGGTGATAAATACCAAATTGAATACTATACACATACGCGTACGTATACGCATACGAGTTTGGGTTCACCGACACGGGTCTGGAATCACATCCAACTAAACCTGTCATGAAGCAATACTAAACCCTACACTATTTACACATACGCACACATAAAATCATGAAGAAAGAGGGGACAAGTACGAACCTTGGCGTGCACGAACGGGGTCGACGATGACGGCGATGACAGCGATGAGGTTGATGATGATGATGGTGATGATGATGATGATGATGATGATGATGGTGGTGATGATGATGGTGATGACAGAGGCTGCCGGAGTCGGAGCTCAGGCGAGGTCAGGAAGGTCCGGCGAGGGGAGAGGAGTCGAGGGAAAGACGTTGGTGGTGGTGAGCGGCTGTGCTCAGAGGTGACCCGTCTGCTCGAAAGGAGACCGGAGGGAAGATGATGGTGAGGGGAGTCAGAGAAAAGGGTGTCGTGGGTGCACAGCGATTGCAGAGGCGAGGGGGCTCTGCGGGGATGCTGTGGTCGGGCTCGACGGAAGAGGCCGGTGGGTCGTGCTCCTCGTGGATGGCCGGGATCGGCTTGGCGGTTCAGGCGTCGAGGGGTGTTGCTGGGCTCGGCTGTTGTGGAGGGAAGACGACATCGGGTGGCGTAGATCCGGCGATATTTTCGGCTGACAGTGGTGGTGGACTGGCCGGGGACGGTGCAGTCGGTAGAGGGACGGTCGTGGTGGTAGCTGTGTCGTTGGAAACGGCGAAGGAAATGACCGGAGGGAGAGGAGGATCCGGCGGGATGAGGGTCTGGTGGATGGGGAGGCTGTGAGGGTGATGATCGGTTGGGTTTGTGTAAAACTCCTAATTCTAAAAACCGTATTAATTAATTTTAATTAATTCCTTAATTAATTTATGGTAATTATGAGCTAATTAGAAAAAAATAGGATTTATTTAATTTTTATTTTAGGTGTTTGTGCATCTAGGAGATTTTATGGAGCAACCGTAATTTTTTCTTAATTTATTTCCATGTAGGAGACCCTATGGTCGTTGATAGATTTATTGTATGTGCTAATAATAATTTCTAGAATTTTATATATATATGTATAGAGTTTATTAAGAATAGAAGAGAAATTAGAAATAGAAATTTGAAAAGAAATAAAAGAATAAGAAAAAAAAGAAAAGAAAAAGAAAGAATTAGAAAATAAAACCTTATTGAATCAAAACCCTTACTACCCTACCCAATATCAATCCAAACCGCTACCCTAGACCCGCCAATACCCATCCCACCCGTATTTATAAGAAACAGCAGCCGCACCCCGCGCGCTGAGAAGACCCCCCCCCCCGCTCGTTAATATATATATATACACCTCATTGAGAAAACCCTAACCCTAATCCTCCCTCTCCCTGACCTAGCACCGCCACGCGACCGCCGCCGTCGACCTAGCCGCCGCCTCCAGCCGCCTGGACTGCCGCACGGCCGACAGTGACCCCGCGCACAACCCCGCGACTACAGATTTAATCAACAGCATACCTGTGTTCACACTCCATTTCTCGCGCCCTCGCTGGACCAAACTCGACTCCGTCTTCACCGGTATGATCCTCACCTATCCCCCTTCAATATCTGTATGATAGTTGACCTCGAACAGTGCGTAAACCTAGGCAAAAACAGCGACCAAGTTGACAAAAAATGACAACTTCTGGGTATCTCAGAAAATCTGTTGCAACCACCCCTGTTCACGGATTCGTATCTCCTATCACATATATTCGAATTCAGTTTTTCCTATTGGTATGCGAAGACCACCTAACCTAGTTTAATTTCTATTATTTATATTAATTTATTAACTGCTGTATGTAGAATTAAACCAGTTAGAAAACCCCAAAAACCTACTTTTTCCAGATTTCCAGAAATTTGTAATACGGAGGCGCCCCGCCAAACGGGACCGCCTCGTCGCATACCGAGTGTACCAAAAGTTGCGCACAGTATACCCGGACGTGTGAGATTTCACAAAAACTGATTTGGACGCATGTGCGTGTCGAAATTAGCCCGTATCCGCAAAAAATCTCCCATGTCGCAACTTTTGCAAAAGTCCTGCGCATTTAGTTCACGCTCATCAGAATAAGACAAAACTTGCGCAATTGCACTCATGGTATCGCGCTGGTCCTGTGACCCAAGTTTCACGCAATTCTGAGACAGTGACCAAGTCGCCTATTGGTGGGTCCCACGGTTGTCTTTTTGGGTAAAATTGTGTTCGGCTCACCTGAATCAACATTTGGACATACCGATGAGTTCGTACTGACAATTAGATTTTGTTTGACCTATAATTTGTCCCATTTAGAGACCGTTATCCCTGGCACACTTTTCGGTGCAAAGTGGCCAACATGTGGAGTCCACTTTGACCCAAAATTATTGTTTTGCCCCTGTGTCCAAATTGGATGAAAGGGGAGTGTTTTCTACCTATTTTGCTTATTTTGGGAACGTTGGTGATGTTTATTTCATCATCCGGAGACGATCATTCTGAGGCCGTAGTTTCTGACTCTTGGTGTTTGACATCCGGACGTTACACTCTGCAGCTCTTGCCAGGTGTAGAAGCATGAAAAATACGCTGGATAGCTCTACGCAGCATGGTGATGCATGGCAGCGTAAGCAGGGGACCTCAAGGCCATCAAGAGTACAGTGAAGCTTTTTTCGCTAAAGCACGACGTAAAATATGTTGGGACCGTCCGCATAAATGCAGTACGTCCAGGCCGCTCCAGCGTAAACAGGGTTCTTCATCGCCTCCAGGGCGTAAAACTCATCCTCTTTCAGACGCAGCATTAAGGTGTACAAGAGACGCTTCGTATTCTCTGAGGTAAACCTGTCAGACCCTACAATGAAGATCCTACAATGAACCTGACGTCTGGACTTCTAACAAAGGGATACGGCTCGACTACCCAGGCGACGGCTATAATGATGGCACAACACTGCAACCCAGGCTGTCAAATACCGCCATTCCCTTCGCGTAAACTGCTTTTTCAAGCACGAAGGGATACGCTGCCTTATTTTACATAGGCAAAACATGAGCTGTTTACGTTCTGCAGTAGACAAACCGCCTGCTACGCCAAAAGCTGCACTCCGTACGGGGTTCGAGGCACGTCTTTTCGCCTAATGCACAGAGCGGTGACAGTTTCTCGAGACACGTCTCTGCGACTGATGCGCAGAAAGGGTTGCAGACCGTCAAAGAATATGCCTCCATATTTAATGCACAGGATGGTGGCAAATCTTGGCATTTAATGCAAGAGATTTGATTATATCTTCAAAAGTCGTAATTCCGGCTAAGACGTCAACATCAGCACTGTGGCAAGGTAAGCAGTGGCTTCTACGCCTGCTCGGCCCCTGTGCCCCTTCGGCTTCTACGCCTGCTCGTCCCCGGTGCCCCTTCGGCTTCTATGCCTGTTCGGCCTCTACGACCACTCGACTTCTGCGTCTGTTCGGCTTCTACGCCTGTTTGACTTCTATGCCGGTTTGATAACTATTTGGCTTATATGCCATGGTGACAGATATTTAGCTTCTATGCCAATCTCTTCTACACAATGGATACCTACCTACGTGGCTTTTACGCCGTGATCTTCGTAGCAATTGTACGCGTTGTGTCCCTTAGTTGGACCCGCGTCACACGCTCATTCAAAAGATCATCTATACGCAAGCATTGGTTACTTTAACCGTTGTGTAAAAGGGTGCTGTACTTTCCACTCCTCGGTTGTTACATCGACGGAGTGGTCACTGTCACTAAAACTCTATAAATAGAGACCTCTATCAATAAGGAAGAAGGTCAGAAAATTGGTCAAGAAAACCAATATCAGATCCGAGGTCGAAAAACTCCAAACTTGAAGATCGAACCAAGTCAAAAAAAATTGGAAGATCGAACCCGAGAGAGAGAGAGAGAGCACCCGGAGCTCAAGCAAAGAGTAGGGATCGACGACTTTGGCATCGTGCATCCACCCTCTCCTGCAACCTTCGAAGCTGCTTCCTGTCTTCTACGGCACTTCTTCAACATCGTGTGGTCCAAGGGCTAAAGTAATCGACTGCAGATCAGACACCTATAGCAATATTTACCCAGATTAAATAAATTGTACTCCTATATCCTCGTATAGGATCAAATTGTACAAGTTTGTTTGTAAACCAAAGAAGGCGGGTTCTGTGTAAACCCTATATTGAATACATCTTTATTCTTTCGTTTAATACCACAAACAAGATAGCGACTCTGCTGGGGACATCTTTCTCTTCTGATGAGGAAGCGATTGCTCAACACGATGCAGTATCCATGGGATCCGTGAAGAAGACACTGGTCGTCCAGTTCGACCAGTCTGCCTACGAAGACATGCTTCAGACGGGGGGTAGCTCTCACTCTCTCTCTGTACAAGACAATAGGAAGCTGCGCAAGGTCTGGATGCCCAAGACATCCTCTACCATTCCTGTGGACTCTCCGATCTCTCTGACCAATAAGGTTGTTGCATTGCTCCCTCCGCGGTACAGACAAACCTTCTGATGATGCCTCAGCGCCAAATCGGAAGTACAAATCATGCTCCGTGCGCAAGACAATATCTGACCTCTACGGGGAACCAGATGAGCGCTATTATCTCCGCAAGTGCAATGACAAGTCTGGGGGTAGTCTCCCTCGACAAAACCGAGCAACATCCAAAGTTGGGGGTAGAATTACCTCAGAATCCGAAGAGGATGCAACGATGACGATCTTCCTAGAAGACTATAGAACTCAAGCATCAGGAGCCCAAAGGCCAAAAGGGACTTTCTCCTTCAAGGAAGATGACATCAGTAAAATCTTCAATACGTTGATGAAGGAAAACAAACTTCAGCGACCCAACATCTGATACCCTGAGAGGGCTGACAAAGACGATGACCCAGATTATTGTCTCTTTCATCAGTAAATTCATCATCCTACAAAGGCGTGCTATGTACTAAAGAGGAGAATTCAGGAGTTGATCGATGCCAAGGTCATCACTTTGCATCTATAAACGAGGAGACGATCACTGCAAATTGGTTTCACTTTGAAGTGACAATTTGCTCCCTCAAGAAAACACCAGATGTATGCCTCTATCCCCGATAGAGTCACAACCCAGGGAGTTTGTCATGTTCATATTACCTATGAACAAAACCTTCCTAAAATCGGTTATCGATTATCACCTCTGATATCGATTGTCATCTCAACTTATCACCCGTACTTAAACTCTAAGTACGCCAGTGGTGTTGAGTCCATAAAAACTGCCATGTCCATATTACCTCTGAGCAGATGTATGCCTCTATCCCTGATAGAGTCACAACCCAGGGAGTTTGTCATGTTCATATTACCTCTGAATAAACCTTCCTAAAATTGGCTATCGATTATCACCTCTGATATCGATTGTCATCTCAACTTAGCACCCGTACTTAACTCTAAGTACGCCAGTGGTGTTGAGTCCACAAAAACTGTCATATCCATATTACCTCTGAGCAGATGTATGCCTCTATCCCCGATAGAGTCACAACCCAGGGAGTTTGTCATGTTCATATTACCTCTGAACAAACCTTCCTAAACTCGGCTATCGATTATCACCTCTGATATCGATTGTCATCTCAACTTAGCACCCGTACTTAACTCTAAGTACACCAGTGGTGTTGAGTCCACAAAAACTGCCATGTCCATATTACCTCTGAGCAGATGTATGCCTCTATCCCCGATAGAGTCACAACCCAGGGAGTTTATCATGTTCATATTACCTCTGAACAAACCTTCCTAAAATTGGCTATCGATTATCACCTCTGATATCGATTGTCATCTCAACTTACCACCCGTACTTAACTCTAAGTACGCCAGTGGTGTTGAGTCCACAAAAACTGTCATGTCCATATTACCTCTGAGCAGATGTATGCCTCTATCCCCAATAGAGTCACAACCCAGAGAGTTTGTCATGTTCATATTACCTCTGAACAAACCTTCCTAAAATCGGCTATCGATTATCACCTCTGATATCGATTGTCGTCTCAACTTAGCACCTGTACTTAACTCTAAGTACGCCAGTGGTGTTGAGTCCACAAAAACTGCCATGTCCATATTACCTCTGAGCAGATGTATGCCTCTATCCCCGATAGAGTCACAACCCAGGGAGTTTGTCATGTTCATATTACCTCTAAACAAACCTTCCTAAAATCGGCTATCGATTATCATGTTCATATTACCTCTGATATCGATTGTCATTTCGGCTATCGATTATCACCTCTGATATCGGTTGTCATCTCAACTCAGCACCCGTACTTAAACTCTAAGTACGCCAGTGGTGTTGAGTCCACAAAAACTGCCATGTCCATATTACCTCTGAGCAGATGTATGCCTCTATCCCCGATAGAGTCACAACCTAGGGAGTTTGTCATGTTCATATTACCTCTGAACGAACCATTCTGGTCCGGCTATCGATTATCATGTCCATATTACCTTTGATATCGGTTGTCATCTCAACTCAGCACCCGTACTTAAACTCTAAGTACGCCAATGGTGTTAAGTCCACAATACCTATCACGTCCATACTACCTCTGATAGGGTTTATTTCGAACTTATTATTTGTACTTAATATGCGCAACAAATAATAGGTCCATTAAAAATCCCCCAGTGGGATGTTCTCAACAAATACGGTATCGTACTACGTTAGCCTATCATTCAGAGAAGGCGGACAGTCAGCGAATTCGAAAAGTTTTTCGCACAAAGCAGTTCAGCGGTTCCTACGCTAAAGGAGCTTTCTATGCTCGACAGCAATAGATCTACGGTTTTACGCTCGCAAGCTATCAGTCTATGGTTTTATGCCTGGATGCCTTTGTGCTCAGTAGCTTTTACGCTCGAGAGGCAACAAACCTACGACTTTACGCTCAGCAGATACCAAATCGATGATCTCACGCTCGGTGGTGCTTAGTTCACGCTCAGAAGCAACAGATCCGCAACTCCACGCTCGGAGAAATTTTCTTTTCGGAAGCTACAAATCTACAGTTCTACGCTAAGGAGCTTTCTACGCTCGACAGCTATGAATCTACGGCTTTACGTTTGACGGCTACAAGTCGGGTTTTATGCCCAGATTCCTTTGTGCTCAGTAGCTTTTATGCTCGAGAGGGGCTACAAACCTACGACTTCACGCTCAGGAACTACAAGTCTATGATTTCACGCTCGATGGTGTTTAGTTTATGCTCAGAAGCTGCAGACTAATAATTTCACGCTCCACGACTTCCCGCACATCTGAAGGATAAGCTGGCTAGATCACGCGTACATCTGAACGGTCCTCAAAAGCGGTTCATGCTTCATTCAAAGCGTTCCAAATTCTGAAGAAATTTGAAAGCTTTGAAGGGGGTCTTGTAGAAGCATGAAAAATACGCTAGATAGCTCTACGCAGCATAGTGATGCATGGCAGCGTAAGAAGGAGACCTCAAGGCCATCAAGAGTACAGTGGAGCTTTTTTCGCTAAAGCACGACGTAAAATATGTTGGGACCGTCCGCGTAAGTGCCGTACGTCCAGGCCGCTCAAGCGTAAACAGGGTTCTTCATCGCCTCCAGGGCGTAAAACTCATCGTCTTTCAGACGCAGCATTAAGGTGTACAAGAGACGCTTCGTATTCTCCGAGGTGAACCTGTCAGACCCTGCAATGAAGATCCTGCAATGAACCTGACGTCTGGACTTCTGACAAAGGGATACGGCTTGACTATCCAGGCGACGGCTATAATGATGGCACAGTATTACGACCCAGGCTGTCAAATACCGCCATCCCCTTCACGTAAACTGCTTTTTCAAGCACGAAGGGATATGCTGCCTTATTTTATACAGGCAAAACGTGAGTTGTTTACGTTATACAGTAGACAAACCGCCTGCTACGCCAAAAGCTGCACTCCGTACGGGGTTCGAGGCATGTCTCTTCGCCTAATGCACAGAGTGGTGACAGTTTCTCGAGGCACGTCTCTGCGACTGATGCGCAGAAAGGGTTGCAGACCGTCAAAGAACATGCCTCCATATTTAATGCACAGGATGGTGGCAAATCTCGACATTTAATGCAAAAGATTTGATTATATCTTCAAAAGCCGTAATTCCGGCTAAGACGTCCACATCAGCACTGTGGCACGGTACGCAGCGGCTTCTACGCCTGCTCGGCCCCTGTGCTCCTTCGGCTTCTACGCCTGCTCGGCCCCGGTGCCCCTTCGGCTTCTATGCCTGTTCGGCCTCTACGACCACCCGGCTTCTGTGCCTGTTCGGCCCCTGTGCCCTTTCGGCTTCTATGCCTGTTCGGCCTCTACGACCACTCGGCTTCTGTGCCTGTTCGGCCTCTACGACCACTCGGCTTCTGCGCCTGTTCGGCTTCTACGCCTGTTCGGCTTCTATGCCGGTTTGATAACTATTTGGCTTCTATGCCATGGGGACAAATATTTGGCTTCTATGCCAATCTCTTCTACACAATGGATACCTACCTACGTAGCTTTTACGCTGTAATCTTCGTAGCAATTGTACGTGTTGTGTCCCTTAGTTGGACCCATGTCACACGCTCATTCAAACGATCATCTATACGCAGGCATTGGTTACTTTAACCATTGTGTAAAAAGGTGTTGTACTTTCCACTCCTCGATTGTTACACCGACGGAGTGGTCACAGTCACTAAAACTCTATAAATAGAGACCTCTATCAATGAGGAAGAAGGTCGAAAAAGTGGTCAAGAAAACCAATATCAGATCCGAGGTCGAAAAACTCCAAACATGAAGATCGAACCAGGTCGACAAAAATTAGAAGATCGAACCCGAGAGAGAGAGAGAGAGAGAGAGAGAGCACCCGGAGCTCAGTCAAAGAGTAGGGATCGACGACTTTGGCATCGTGCATCCAACCTCTCCTGCAACCTTCGAAGCTGCTTCCTGTCTTCTACGACACTTCTTCAACATCGTGTGGTCCAAGGGCTAAAGTGATCGACTGCAGATCAGACACCTATAGCAATATTTACCCAGATTAAATAAATTGTACTCCCATATCCTCGTATATGATCAAATTGTACAAGTTTGTTTGTAAACCAAAGAAGGCGGGTTCTGTGTAAACCCCATATTGAATACATCTTCATTCTTTCGTTTAGTACCACAAACACCAGGCAAGTATACCTTGCCTTTATTGTACTGTTCAAATTCAGTTATATCTTTAGTTGCATATTTATTATTTTAGATTATATAACTGTGCGCGTCCGAGAGAGACTTGGGTGCAGTCAACGAATGCGTTGACGTTCGGACATATGTCTGACCTAGTGTCTAGTAGACCCACCTAAAGTTGCGGAGTTATTGGTATGACTCCCCAGGCCTTGACATAGTTCTTACATTTGTTGTGAGTCTCATGTAGGGCACGGACTTGTGTATGTGGTTGGCCACCTATACGTGTAGGCGTACGACGGATAGGGTATAACTGCTAATAGTGATGCATGTTAGAAGACTTAGCAGTTATTAGTAGGCTGTCACGCCCCAGTCCCAAAATACGTAGGACCAGGAATACGTGACATGCCAGTTATGCATTCGACCAGACTCTGGTCTGACTCGAATACGTATAAGCTGTAATATAAAAAGGCACTAGCTAGATATCCCATACATGTAAACCTCTATGTCTCAATCCACAATGTACAGCAGTATACAAGAAAGAGCTATATGTGCTAGAGTCGGCCGCCCAATAACACACTAACTCGAATAGACTCGAGAAGAAGTATAAGTCTATAAAAACTAGGCTACAACAGCAGATGAAATAAATAATGTAAAATAACTATAATGTCGGTAGATATAATGTGAGTACCTGGTACCATGCTTGCAAGACATGCAACTCCACCAGCAACTCCAAATGCTCCGTAATCACCTTTGCAGCAAAACTGGCAGGGAACCAGGTCCTCAGAGGGATGTAACAAGGTACAAAAATACAACAAGCCAAGTAACAGAGAGTACAAGTGCACGATAGGGTACTCTATCATAACCAAACAAGTGTAACACAGTTTAAAGACAATGTTCGATGTGTGGGCTATCCAAAATAAAACCGTAGCTCCGAACACAGAGATACACTGGGCGTACCATAGCTCCGAGCACAGAGACACACGGGTAATACTACTACACTATAATACAGGATCACTACATATATATATAAGCGTGTGCAGAGGGGCCCAAGCGTCTAGTAACTGTCTTCCCCTTCCCAAGTGGTCAACGATGGTGCACTGAACATGAACCTCTATCTAACAGTCTCGACTCACGGAAGTAACTCAACAGATACGACCCTAAGGTCGTCCCAGTCTCTAGTCATGATGTCAGTATCAGGATACAGGAATCTGGCATGATCATAGTGTATAAGTGTGTCATGGGGTATCGATATACTCAGGTACGTGCATCGAGGTACTACAAAGCATCTAAAAATTATTCTAAGATGCTACGACGAACGTCAGCACCCGGTTGTGATCCGGACGTGAGGTATCGAACGTCAACAAAAATATATGCATAATGTATATAACGAAATAATAAATATCTGTAAACTGAAATACAGGATGGCAAGGTACACTTGCCTGCATCCAGCTGCTGATGACGGGGATCTGGTACCACGTCCAAGTCCGCAGGTCCCGTAGTACCTAGAGATGAGATACAAACCAATAATCAATAGTCTGGTCCATAACAGACAGGGATGCGACACACATCTACACCTAAACTCAGTCTCAGCTATGACTCACAGGGACAAGACCCTAGGGGGTTGATCCAGGTTGACTCAGAGTACGTTACATCTACTCAAACTAATCCACTGTACAATATCATCAAACCCAACCTCAATTACGATATTCAGTTAATCAAACCCTGATCCAATCCTCAGTCTTCTCTGGCCTTTATAGACATTATCATCACGTTTAATTATGTCTTTCTTAAAATAATTACTCATTAAATACTAGGCCTTCCTTTATACCCTTTATTACCATTTCACCATATAAACTACTCCTCAATTAACTAATTGCTATTTTACCACTCTCAAAAGAATAATTATTATCTAGTTAAACCTTCATAGATAATTGTTCAGTATTCAAACACTCTCTCACAATTACAAATATGTATTCCTCCATCGATTCCGATATTAGTAATCAAATCCTCAATCTTATGAACGACATAATGATATCCCCCACCATCTCACCATAAATCACCTGCTCATCAATACTAGTTAATATGCTTATAAAACAATGTGATAACACTAAATCTTAATGCCTTCAAACCTTAAACTCAACATAGCATATGTCAGTCTCAACTAAATTGAAATCATTTACATCCAGCATATAAGTATCACTCCTGTATTTAACCAACAATTTCATGCATTCGAAAAGTAACCAACCCTAAAACGAATACATTTATAAACCCTATTTATGTTATAACCACAACTATGTATGGAATTACTCCCTAAAACTAATAACCCAATACCAATGCATTACACAAACATTAACACTAGACAAAACTCATTAAACAAAAATTATAGAGAGGGTGAGTGGTTCACCTTGGCGAGGTGACGATACTGGCCGGTGGGGTCGACAGCGAGGTGGGGGAGGCCCGCTGGAGTCGAAGTCGTGGTGGTCCGGGGGGTGCTCGGCTGAGGGTGGTGGTAGCCGGGTGTGGATGGTGTTGATGATGATGGTGAAGGTGATGTGGTCGACAGCGGCCGAGGGGAGACGACATCAGCTCGCCGGTGTTAAGAGCTGGGATGGTGGCTTGTCAGGAGGCTGGTCGAAGTGAAGGTGGTCGTGGGTGAAGCATTGCTAGGCCGGGGTGAGCCGTCATCGGAGAAGGTTATGCCAACATGAAGGTGACGGTGGCGTGCAGGAGGAGATACGCGTGGCTCGGGTGGAGCTCAGCCGAGCGTGGGGGGAGAGACTCGGCTGGGGATGGTGGTACTGGTGGTGGTAGCAATGGTAGATGGTGATGACAATGAGGATGCGGATGGGGAAGCTCGGTCGTGGCGAGTACTGGAGGTGGTGTGTGGTGGTTTGAGAAGTCGGAGTGGAGGTGGGGTGATCGGTTGGGTGGTGGTCGTGGACTCCAGCAGTCGTGGTAGGCTGCTCGTGGGAATGACGGATGGAAGTCAAACTGGACGGGGTGCTGCACTGGCCGGAGTCGGGGGGAAAAGCTGCAGTGGTGTGAGTGGTGGAGCTGTCGAAAATGTTGCAGCCACGTGAAGGAACTCCCGGGGAGGCTCGTGGAGCTCGAGGGGGACGTCGAGGCTCGCCGGATATGGTAGGCCGGAGATGGGCAGTCGTGAGGGTGCTCGACTGATGATGCAGTAGAAGCAGGGGAGGTCGACTCGTGGCTGGAGAGGCTCGCCGGCCGGAGTTCGTGGCCGCGGGGAATGCATCAGGCCGGGGAAACCGCTGTGGTTGCTTGACCAAGTGGAGAGTGCTCGGCCGGGAGCAGTGGCGGTGCGGCGGGGGTCAACAGGCCGAGTGGCGAGGGGTTGGAGGCTGCACAGGAGTTGTGGCACCGGAGAATAGGGAGTTGGCCGGAGCTCCGGTTCTCCAAGGAAGGAGAAGAAGAATGAAAGAAGAAGAAGAAGAAGAAGAAGAAGAAGAAGAAGAAGAGGAAAGGAAGGAGAAGAAGAAAGAAATATGGATTCGGTTTGAAATGTAGAGAAAGGAGGAGAGAGAGAGAGGGGGTTTCAAAGCTCCCTTGGGATTAGGGATTGCTTGGTATGTGTGCAATAAAAAGACATTACTAGGGGAGGTGGTGTGGGAATGTGTGGTGGAGATGCTCCAATTCAAATGAAGGGCCAGGATTGATCATGGAGAAATATGTTTCTTCATGAAAAAAATAAGGGGGAGATGGGTTGACTACGGTCAAAGGATGGTAAGCTCTCCATTTACTCATGGCCAATAAGTGAGGACACCTAAATTAATAAATTGCAACTAAGCCCCTTAAATTTGGGAAATTGCTCAAACACATGAAATGATACGAAAATTGCGGAGGAAATTATGTTTGATGATTTGTATGGTGAGGGGGTATTGTGTGTGAGGCACGGATTTAATTTAATGGCCATTAGAATTAATTGGAGATTAAAATAGGATTAGGCAAAATTGGTATCCTCGATTTAAATAGGATTTAAAGTGTCCTGCGCTTTTAAATTAAACGGGGGCACTTGGGATTAAAATTCGGAAATGACACAAAGATCAAAAATGGTGGGGGGCTTGGAGTCAGACTTGGACCCTTTAGTTGGTCCGACTCAACGGGTTAAGTTGGTATCTCAAAATTAAGGGTAACGACACAAGTGTCCGACACGGAATAAAATATGGATTTTAGGATATGGAAAGTTGTGCAATTAATTTAGGGCACACGGATTTGATTTTGAGTGACAAAAAAGTCCAGTGCCTAAATTGGCGAGTCAAGTCAGAAGTACAATAGTCCGATGGAATTTATGGGCTGATATTGGGCTCCGAATAATTAAACAATGCTTGGGCGCGCCAAGGGTTTAATTAAATAAAAATAACAGACAACTCTGCTCTAAACCTCAACATCTGCTGAAAAAATTCAAAATTTTCCCAATCCTCACCTGGCTATCTATAGAATTAATCGAGGGGGTTTACATTCTTTCCAACTTAAAAAAGTTTCGTCCCCGAAATTAAAAGTAAAGTACGATAATAGCTAAAAGAATTTAAAACCACTAGTAATCAATTGTCGTACGTGAATTCGTACCTTGCTCCTCAAATAAGTACGGGAACCGCTGCCGAATAGAATCCTTGCGCTCCCATGTAGACTTGCCTGGTGAATAGTGCTTCCATGCAACTCTGACCAGTCGAATAGTCTGCCCTCTCAAAGTCTTCTCACTGTGATCGAGGATCTCAACTGGCTGCTCAACGTAAGATAGACTGGGCCCGACTGTAATCTCCGAATGATCAAGCACGTGACTAGGGTCTACGACATATCTCCTTAGCTATGATACGTGAAATACGTTATGTACTCCCTCTAATGATGGAGGCAATGCAAGACGGTAAGCCACTTCGCCAACTCGTTCCAAGATGTCATAAGGCCCGATGTACCTCGGACTCAGCTTGCCTCTGCCTCTGAATTTGATGGTACCCCGAGTAGGTGATATCCTCAAAAATACATGGTCACCCTCCTTGAACTCCAATAGTCTGCGGTGCACATCTGCCCAATATTTCTGTCTGTCCTGCGCTGCACGCAGGTGGCTCTGAATCTGCTTGGCCTTCTCCACTGTCTGTGTCACCAACTCTAGACCAAGTATCTGATGCTCTCCCACGTCACTCCAATAAACTGGTGACCTACATTTCCTGTCGTATAGTGCCTCATAAGGTGCCATCTGTATGCTAGCCTGGTAGCTATTATTGTAGAAGAATTCCACCAAGTGTCGATGTTCTTCCCAAGATCCTCCAAAATCAATCATGCATGCTCTCAACATCTCCTCTAATATCTGTATCGTACATTTTGACTGGTCATTAGTCTGTGGGTGATATTCAATGCTGAACTTGAGACGAGTTCCTAGGCTCTCCTCCATACTCCGCCAAAAATATGACGTGAATCTAGAATAATGATCCGATACGATCATGATAGGCACTCCATGTAATCATACTATCTGCCTCATATACATGTCAGCTATAATCTCCATGGATTGCCCAACTCTAAAGGGCAAGAAATGTGCAGACTTGGTGAGTCTGTCAACGACCACCCAAACTGCATCGTTCCCGCTAGGGCTTCGCGGAAATCCTGTGACAAAGTCTATGGTAATGTGTTCCCACTTCCATTCGGGAATGGGAAGTGGCCGCAATAATCCTGCAGTCCTCTGATGTTCAGTCTTGACTTGCTGACAAACTAAATAATATACTTAGCTGATCCAAATAAATCATCGATGTACGACAATGGGTACTTGTCCTTTATCGTTACTGCATTAAACCTTGTAATTGATACACAAATAAACCGTTCCTGAAATCAATACGCAAACGTACCGTCTCGTCCTTCTTCGGCACCATACGATGGGTACTCCCCATGGAGAAATACTAGCCCGACTGAAGCCCTTATCTAAGAGATCCTCTACTATGGACCTTCAACTCAGCCAACTCTATCAGTGCTAGTCTGAAGACGGGAAAATAACTGGCTCGGCTCTTCGAGTCAACTCTGTAACAAATTCTTCTGTCAGGTGGCAGGCCTAAAAGATTCTCTAGAACACATCCTCAAATCCTGATATAATATGGTGGTACACTGGTTGACCTTCTGCGTTGTATACCCCTAAGGTAGATGGGCCCCATGCTCCCAGGCTCTCTGAAATAAACTCAAACTTAGGGTAATCTGGTGGTCTAAAGATATAATGCACTACTTCGACAATCTAGTGTCGCATGGTATTGGCTCAATCAACTCATGTTTGGATGGTGTCATCGTCCAGACTTAACCTCAAAATAAATTCTTCTGTTCTGTTTACCGCACTAATCCTCCAAAAGAAAATTTCCTTCTTGCCTAATGTATAATTTCTCTTCTCCTCAAGGTCTTTCTTAAAATTTTATTCCTCGAATTTCCTCTTTTCGCTATTTATCTCTCCAAGTCACATAGTAAAATAATGGTATCACTCAAGCACTTACTAGAATTCCTAGAATCAGATCATTATCTTCCAAGTGAGAGCCTAAAATTTTTATCTTCTCTAGTCCATAATATCTTTCCTGATATTCTTATCATATATAACCACTAGTTTCCAGCATCGGGCTATGCATTTCCTTAAATTATTCTAGGTCTTGATCAACAATCTTTCCAGCTCCTTGTACTTCCAAGATCACTGCTATCTCGAGTACGAATAGGGTACTACTGGCTCTAATTCTCTTGCTACCCTTCCATACTAGTTCTAGAATCCAAATAACCTATCAGCCTACCCTACTGAGGGTAAAAATCTTCTCAGAGATTATTACACAAATTACGTCTTCTGCCGTCTGAACTGCGATTTTCTTCTAGAGGAACCCATCAGGCGCAAGCGTCCGTCTTCCGAATAATAGGGGATGAGAAACAATGATAACGATATTGACGAAAATTGAATGAATACAAATTGGAAGTCCAAGGGCGATAATCACATACAAAGAGTTTTTAAAATTGATTATGGATTGAGATCCTATTCAACAATCATAATATCTATTCCTAATTTGCAGGCTCGCTTGGCACAGTCAGGTGACCAAGACGATTTTAATCGGACCTGCATGGGCCACCACAAAAATATGTCACGCTCCAGTCCCAAAATACGTAGGACCAGGAATACGTGACACGCCAGCTACACATTTGACCAGACTCTGGTCTGACTCGAATACGTATAAGTTGTAATATAAAAGGGCACTATCTAGATATCCCATACATGTAAACCTCTATATCTCAATCCATAATGTATAGCAGTATACAAGAAAGAGATATATATGCTAGAGTCGGCCGCCCAATAACACACTAACTCGAATAGACTTGAGAAGAAGTACGAGTCTATAAAAACTAGGCTATAACAACAGATGAAATAAATAATGTAAAATAACCATAATGCCGGTAGATATAATGTGAGTACCTGGTACCATGCCCGCAAGACATACAACTCCAATAGCAACTCCAAATGCTCCGTAATCACCTATGCTGCAAAACTGGTAGGGAACCAGGTCCTCAGAGGGACGTAACAAGGTACAAAAATACAACAAGCCAAGTAACAGAGAGTAAAAGTGCACGACAGGGTACTCTATCATAACCAAACAAGTGTGACACAGTTTAAAGACAATGTTCGACGCGTGGGCTGTCCAAAATAAAACCGTAGCTCCGAACACAGAGACACACGGGGCGTGCCGTATCTCCGAGCACAGAGACACACGGGTGATACCACTACACTATAATACAGGATCACTACATATACATATATAAGCGCGTGCAGAGGAGGCCAAGCGTCTAGTAACTATCTTTCCCTTCCCAAGTGGTCAACGATGGTGCGTTGAACATGAACCTCTATCTAACAGTCTCAACTCACGGAAGTAACTCAACAGACGCGACCCTAAGGTCATCCCAGTCTCTGGTCATGATGTCAGTATCAGGATACAGGAATCTGGCATGATCACAGTGTATGAGTGTGTCCTGGGGTATCGATGTACTCAGGTACGTGCATCGAGGTACTACAAAGCATATAACAATTATTCTAAGACATTACGACGAACGTCAGCACCCGGTTGTGATCCGGATATGAGGTATCGAATATCAACAAAAATACGTGCATAATATATATAACGAAACAATAAATATCTGTAAACTGAAATACAGGATGGCAAGGTACACTTGCCTGCGTCCAGCTGCTGATGACGGCGATCCGGTACCACGTCCAAGTCCGCAGGTCCCGTAGTACCTAGAGATGAGATACAAACCAATAATCAATAATCTGGTCCATAACAGATAGGGATGGGACACACATCTACACCCAAACTCAGTCTCAGCTACGACTTACTGGGACAAGACCCTAAGGGGTTGATCCAGGTTGACTCAGAGTAAGTTACATCTACTCAAACAAATCCCTTGTACAATATCATCAAACCCAACCTCATTTACGATATTCAGTTAATCAAATCCTGATCCAATCCTCAGTCTCCTCTGGCCTTTATAGACATTATCATCATGTTTAATTATGTCTTCCTTAAAATAATTACTTATTAAATACTAGGCCTTTCTTTATACCCTTTATTACTATTTTACCATATAAACTACTCCTCAATTAACTTATTGCTATTTTACCACTCTCAAAAGAATAATTATTATCTAGTTAAACCTTCACAGACAATTGTTCAGTATTCAAACACTCTCTCACAATTACAAATATGTATTCCTCCATCGATTCCGATATTAGTAATCAAATCCTCAATCTTATGAACGACATAATAATATCCCCCACTATCTCACCATAAATCACCTGCTCATCAATACTAGTTAATATGCTTATAAACAATGTGATAACCCTAAATCTCAATGCCTTCAAACCTTAAACTCAACATAGCATATGTCAGTCTCAACTAAATTGAAATCATTTACATCCAGCATATAAAAGCTCTAAGTATCACTCCTGTATTTAACCAACAATTTCATGCATTCGAAAAGTAACCAACCCTAAAACGAATACATATATAAACCCTATTTATGTTATAACCACAACTATATATGGAATTACTCCCTAAAACTAATAACCCAATACCAATGCATTACACAAAACATTAACACTAGACAAAACTCATTAAACAAAAATTATAGAGAGGGTGAGTGGTTCACCTTGGCGAGGTGACGATGCTGGCCGGTGGGGTCGACAGCGAGGTGGGGGAGGCCCGTCGGAGTCGGAGTCGTGGTGGTCCGGGGGGTGCTCGGCTGAGGGTGGTGGTAGCCGGGTGTGGATGGTGTTGATGATGATGGTGAAGGTGATGTGGTCGACAGCGGCCGAGGGGGGACGACATTAGCTCGCCGGTGTTAATAGCTGGGATGGTGGCTTGTCAGGAGGCTGGTCGAAGTGAAGGTGGTCGTGGGTGAAGCATTGCTAGGCCGGGATGAGCCATCGTCGGAGAAGGTTATGGCAGCATGAAGGTGACGGTGGCGTGCTGGAGGAGATACGGGTGGCTCGGGTGGAGCTCTGCCGAGCGTAGGGGGAGAGACTCGGCTGGGGATGGTGGTGCTGGTGGTGGTAGCAATTGTAGATGGTGATGACGATGAGGATGCGGATGGATAAGCTCGGTTGTGGCGAGTGTTGGAGGTGGTGTGTGGTAGTTTGAGAAGTCAGAGTGGAGGTAGGGTGATCGGCTGGGTGGTGGTCGTTGACTCCAGCAGCCGTGGTGGACTGCTCGTGGGAATGGCGGATGGAAGTCGAAATGGACGGGGTATTGCACTAGCCGGAGTCGGAGGGAAAAGCTGCAGTGGTGCGAGTGGTGGAGCTGTCAAAAATGTTGCAGCCGCGTGAAGGAGCTCCGAGGGAGGCTCGTAGAGCTCGAAGGGGACGTCGAGGCTCGCCGGAGATGGTAGGCCTGAGATGGGCAGTCGTGAGGGTGCTCGACTGATAATGCAGTGGAAGCAGGGGAGGTCGACTCGTGGCTGGAGAGGCTCGACGGCCGGAGTTCGTGGCCGCGGGGAATGTATCAGGCCGGTGAAACCGCTGTGGTTGCTCGACCAAGTAGAGAGTGCTCGGCCGGGAGCAGTGGCGGTGCGGTGGAAGGTCAACAGGCCGAGGGGCGAGGGGTTGGAGGCTGCACAGGAGTTGTGGCGCCAGAGAACAGGGAGTTGGCCGGAGCTCCGGTTCTCCAAGGAAGGAGAAGAAGAATGAAAGAAGAAGAAGAAGAGGAAAGGAAGGAGAAGAAGAAAGAAATATGGATTCGGTTTGAAATGTAGAGAAGGGAGGAGAGAGAGAGGGGGGTTTCAAAGCTTCCTTAGGATTAGGGCCTGCTTGGTATGTGTGCAATGAAAAGACATTAAATAGGGGAGGTGGTGTGGGAATGTGTGGTGGAGATTCTCCAATTCATATGAAGGGCCAGGATTGATCATGGAGAAATATGTTTCTTCATGAAAAAAATAAGGAGGAGATGGGTTGACTACGGTCAAAGGATGGTAAGCTCTCCATTTACTCATGGCCCATAAGGTGAGGACACCTAAATTAATAAATTGCAACTAAGCCCCTTAAATTCAAGAAATTGCACAAACACATGAAATGATACAAAAATTATGGAGGAAATTATGTTTGATGATTTGCATGGTGAGGGGGTATTGTGTGTGAGGTACGGGTTTAATTTAATGGCCATCGAAATTAATTGGGGATTAAAATAGGATTAGGCAAAATCGGTATCCTCGATTTAAATAGGATTTTAAGTGTCCCGTATTTTTAAATTAAACGGGGGCACTTGGGGTCAAAATTCAGAAATGACACAAAGGTCAAAAATGGTGGAGGCTTGGAGTCAGTCTTTGACCCTTTAGTTGGTCCGGCTCAATGGGTTAAGTTGGTATCTCAAAATTGAGGGTAACGACACAGGTGTCCGATACGGAATAAAATATGGATTTTAGGATACAGAAAGTTGTGCAATTAATTTAGGGCACAACGGATTTAATTTTGAGTGACGAAAAAGTCCAGTGCCTAAATTGGTGAGTCAAGTCAGAAGTACAATAGTCCGATAGAATTTATGGGCTGATATTGGGCTCCGAATAATTAAACAATGCTAGGGCGCACCAAGGGTTTAATTAAATAAAAATAACAGATAACTCTGCTCTAAACCTCAACATCTACTAAAAAAATCCAAATTTCCCAATCCTCACCTGGCTATCTATAGAATTAATCGAGGGGGTTTACATAGGCGGACCATAGACTATCGTGGTACGATAGTCCAATCCTTGCCCTTGTTTGGTTGTAAGGTTGGACTACTGTTCTAACGATAGACTATGAGCCAGAGTTACGGTGCTGCAGCGTAGTAGCTAAGGCGTGTTGTGGATACAACATGCATAGATCATTGGGCGGGGAGAACGACTAGTAGGCGTATTGGACACCCCACTTCTTTTACACTGATGCCACACTCGACGGAGTGATATGGACGATATATACTATACTGATGCCACACTCTTCGGGGAGATATGGACGTTATATTATACTGATGCCACGTTCTTCGGAGCGATATGGACGATATACTATACTGATGCCATGCTCTTTGGAGATGGACGTTATTATACAGTGCCCTCCTATGGGGGAATATATGGCATATACTAGCCAGTTGTCACGATTGGTGAATTATATCAGCATATGTCTAGCCTACACTTTCCCATACTCCCAAAGTTGTCCTCAAGTTGCATTTCACTTAGATGGTTAGGTCACCCTGGAGTTTTTACAGTTTTACTTTATGGCATGCTTTTATGTATCTTGTTATGTCCCTCTGAGGACCTGGTCCCTTTCCAGGTGTAGATGTTCATGAGTATACGCAGGAGCGCAGATCTGGACTGGTTACTTACATTCCGAGCAGGTCTTCTCTTTGAGTCTCAGTGGTTGATAGTTATTGTACTTATATTGTATTTATCTTGTTTATTCTATATTCTAGTTGGTAGTGGATTTGTTTTCATCCGACTATCTTCTTTAGATACTTCATATTGAGATCTAGTTTCATAGATATTGGTTATTTATTTCTATTTGATTTTTATGGATGAGCTTAGATTATACCCTGTGATTTATGATAGTTTATACCACTTGTGGATTTAATATTCATTATACAGCGTACGCATGTGTTATGGTTTCCATACATTGGAGTTGCCATATACATGCGGCTGGCATGCTTACGTGTCTTAGTCCTAAGTATTTTGGGACTAGGGCGTGACATATTTTTAGTAGTGGCCCATGCATGTCAAGAGCATATTGTCTCGGTTACGTTACTGTACCGAGCAAGCCTGCACCTAGGATTAGAGTATAGGATCTCATCCATAATTAACTATGATTAACATTCCTTTCAATATGTTCTATTTAAACTATTGCATCCTGCTTGATTTGTGTGCTTCCCTAATAGCTCTTTGAGTATAGCCCCTACTAGAATATAGAAATCCCTGTTGGTAGGATGATAATTAGGGTAACACTCATATTAAGAATACAACTAGGGCATTGACACGTCATTAAGTTTAGACTACCTAATGAACCCTAGCATCCCTCATCTATAGACTAGTTTACCATTATCCCTTGATATAATTATGAATGACTTGAGATGTAGTACAGACACTACTAGGGTTAGTTATAAATTTAACCCTACTGTTTTACCCTAGCATTAAGAAACCAATAGAAATCCAAGATTTAACATTAGGACTAAACCTAACTTTCATAGTAAGATAGTATTAGAACTATAAATTTAGATTATTGTCTTGGTATTAGTAGACAGCACCTAAGGAAACCTGGAGGAATGAATCTAATATTTCCCTTGATCATACCTCGAACACATATATTAGCATACCACCTCCCCTTAGGAAAACCATGATGTCATCTAGAGTCTTTCTATTTAGTTTATATCTTGTTCTCCTGAAAACTTAGCACTCGCGAATTGTGCGATGACTAATTATGCTTCTCTTCATCTTCCAACTCGTGCTACCTGACACTTCTGATTGTAGACCGAGTGATTCCTTGTATGTTAGGATATATATCTTTCTAGGGTTATAGTTGCAGCCTTGAACTTTAAATTTCTGTGCTTGGTAATTAGAACTTGATAGTTTTGAGTTATTCCTGTAGATTGTGACATGACGATTATCCCTTAGTTTTAAATTGCGTAACTTGTACCATACCTCGATACGAGTTATATTTCTCTTCTCCCTTGAAGGCCAGTAACTCTCCATTCTTAGGGTTAACACTTGTATTCTATGAACACTATGATTAAGACTTGAGATGACCATTACCTATATAAGACAATAAGATACCCTCATCAATACCAAGATCCTTCCCCCGTATATCCTAATAGTAGTTTCTACTTCAATTACAAAGACCAAGTAATTTTGTAGAATCTCCTTTAAGGCAGTTGCAGTATTAGTTTATTGTTATAAGTTGGGTAGTATGCCTCCCAACCTAATATCACATAGTCCTCTTGATATATTATTGTAGTATAATTGAATGAAATTAACTATATACTAGCATAAGATAATGGTGTTTATTCAGACGGTAGAACTTAAAGGCCCATACCCATATTTTGTCGACTAGCAACTTAGACAAGGAGTAGTATGACAACTATAGAGACTGTAGAGTCTTATTTTTGTTTTGTTTGTGAACTTGAATTATTTGTACCTTATTTTATCGTGATCTAACGCATTTATATTTTATATACTACCTTGACTTATGCTGTTATTTTATAGCCTAGTTTTGCAAGCTTAATCTTTTATCGAGCTTGTTCACGATATATGTATTAGTGGATGCATACATTTCAGAATCAGTGTATTAAGGTCTAGCTAACCTTGGTGCGCTTGGTTCGCCCTTTGCATAACTACTTTACGTAGATTGAGATATATAGTGTCTAGTAGACGATTGTACTTGCCCTCTAGACATGCTAGAGCATATCGTATCAGTTACATAACTGTACTGATATGAGCATGTGAATAGGAATTACCAAGATAGGATTTCAATCCACAACTGCCTTGACAATTCCCTTTAAAAATCTCTAATCGCCTTGATCTCTATACTCGTATTCTATTACCTTCACCTTGAATTCTTTATTATTGCTCTCCGTCTTCCCCTATCTCGGAAAGACGAAGGCTCATGCTTGGTATAAGTTTGATACATTAGTACTAGATATATCCCATAGGCCAATCACATTATTTGGTGACTATCTTTTATATTTGATTGAAGGCATATCATAGGTAATATGTTGGTGTTAAAACTTTTGAGGATCAAATAGCATGACTAAATAAGTTGAGGAATATTTTCTTAAGTATATAGCCTTATATGATAGATGGGTAAATTCTAAGTTGGGTAGGAGTTGCATTGTCAACTTGAGAGGAATTTCTTTTATATTGTGATCAAGCAAGATTAGATTGGGAGAGGTTCAAGCCATTTTAATTTTGAGAATTTTAGAATAATGACTAAGATGATGAGGATTTAATAGATTTTTAAATCTTGATATTGAGGGCCAAATATTTATACTTTAAGTACATAATTTAAAATTTGAATATTGAAGGTTGAATCATCGATTTAAATCTTAAGGAAAAATAAATAGAACTCTAAACATGAACATTGACGGATTGAATTCCAAATCAGATGATTTGAATTAAAAGTTAAAAATTTATTGTTGGATTACCTATTTGAAATATTGAGGATGTGAATTGAATTTAAAATTTTGAAGAATACAAAATTCATAAGTGAAAATAGGAATAATATTGGACTAGAATTATTTTCTGGAGGAGATTATGATAGTTGGAGATCATGATGTAAAATTTATATGCGTATTTAATTCTTGAAGATGTTTTAGGGATTTAACTTAAACTTGGATATTGATAATTTAAAAAAGTGAGAAGAGGTTACAATAGGTTGAATTTTGATTATAACAGTGATTATCTTAACCTTGAAGTGATGGCGATGTAATAGAATATATTTTAAATCTTTGTAGAGATTGTGATTGACTTGTCTTATATGCGAATGTGAAGAATTAACAAATTATGTCTTATTCTAACTTCGGGGATGAAATTATTTTTAAGATTATAAACTCCCTCACCCAAAATTAGACCTACTTGGCTTAGATAGTGAGACTAAGGCTAGTTTGAATCCAATTAGAAATAGAACACGATATTTTTATTTAATTTTTGTAATAATTAGATCACTTAGAGTACCATTACCATTGCTTCGATAATTGGAGCACCACACTAGCCATTGCCTTCCTACAAATTTTACAACCTTATCCTAGACGTACCCGCCTACTATTCTGACCTCGGTATAACTTATAATTATGCTTCTTGTGCTATATTTTAGTCGCACAATATTTGTCGCAGATATTTCTATTTTATTCTATAATTCCAACTTTGCACCTTGTGCGTTCCAATTGAAATGGAGACACAATCTTGACCCGTTTCGTGTAACCCAATTCAGAGTAATATCCTATTCTGAGTCCCCTATGCCCATGACACTTGTGTTCCACCTAATTTTAATCCCATGTACTTCTAATTAATTCAAGAACTCCTTGCGCATTAATTTTAATTAATTTAACCCAAATTCCATCTTTGTGAAATTTTCCAATTGTTGGGCGCTTTTATGCAAATGCAATAAGGTGTCCATACCATTGGACATGACACATAAAGAAATCTACTTTTCGTTCATGTGGATCTTCTCCATAAATTTTTGGAATGTGCAACGCAACATCGCCCCTCATATAAACCTAGCCTTGCATTTTAAACAATGCAAATTATAGCCCTCCAAATATCCCCATGACAATTAAAAAATCATGGAGGTAAGGATGAAGAAAGGTACAGAATAAGCTACAAATCTCTATCTTATATCATCCTTGACTTTCTATCATAGCGTAGTTTTAATTTCGAGGACAAAATTTTTATAAGTTGGGTAGAATATAAAATCCCTAATTCTAAAAACCGTATTAATTAATTTTAATTAATTCATTAATTTATTTATAGTAATTATGAGCTAATTAGAAGAAATAGGATTTATTTAATTTTTATTTTAGGTGTTTGTGCATCTAGGGGATTTTATGGAGCAACCGTAATTTTTTTTTAATTTATTTCCATGTAGAAGACCCTATGGCCGTTGATAGATTTATTGTATGTGCTAATAATAATTTCTAGAATTATATATATATATATATATATATATATATATAGAGAGAGAGAGAGAGAGAGAGAGAGTTTATTAAGAATAGAAGAGAAATTAGAAATGGAAATTAGAAAAGAAATAAAAGAATAAGAAAAAGAAAGAAAAGAAAAAGAAAGAATTAGAAAATAAAACCTTATTGAATCAAAACCCTTACTACCCTACCCAATATCAATCCAACCCGCTACCCTAGACCCGCCAATACCCATCCCACCCGTATTTATAAGAAACAGCAACCGCAACTACAGCGCAGTTCCCTCCCCCGCGCGCTGAGAAGACCCCCCCACCCCACTCGTTAATATTATATATATATATATATATATATATATATATATATATATATATATATATATACCTCATTGAGAAAACCCTAACCCTAATCCTCCCTCTCCCCAACCCAGCGCCGCCACGCGACCGCCGCCATCGACCTAGTCGCCGCCTCCGGCCGGTTGGACCGCCGCACTGCCGACAGCAACCCCGCGCACAACCCCGCAACTGCAGATTTGATCAACAGCGTACCTGTGTTCACGCTCTATTTTCTGCGCCCTCGCTGGACCAAACTCGATCCCGTCTTCACCGGTATGATCCTCACCTATCCACCTTTAATATCTGTATGATAGTTGACCTCGAACAGTGCATAAACCTAGGCGAAAATAGCGACCAAGTTGGCAAAAAATGACCACTTTTGGGTATCTCAGAAAATCTGTTGCAACCACCCATGTTCACGAATTCGTATCTCCCACCATAGAGATCCGAATTCGGTTTTTCTTGTTGGTATGCGAAGACCACCTAACCTAGTTTAATTTGTGTTATTTATATTAATTTATTAACTGCTGTATGTAGAATTAAACCAGTTAGAAAACCCCGAAAACCTACTTTTTTCATATTTCCAAAAATTTGCGATACGGAGTGCGCCCCGCCAAACAGGACCGCCTCGTCGCATACCGAGTGTACCAAAAGGTACGCACAGTATACACAGACGTGTGATATTTTACGAAAACTGATTTGGACGCGTTTGTGCGTTGGAATCAGCCCGTATCCGTAGAAAATCCTCCATGTCGCAACTTTTGTAAAAGCCCTGCGTATTTAGTGCACGCTAGTCAGAATACGATGAAACTTATGACATTGGACTCGTGGTATCGCGCTGGTCCTGTGACCCAAGTTCCACGCGATTTTGAGATAGTTGACCAAGTCGCCTATTGGCGGGCTCTACGGTTGACTTTTTGGGCGAAATTGTGTTCGACTCACCAGAATCCATATTTGGACATATCGTTGAGTTCGTACTAACATTTATAGTTTGTTTGACCTATAATTTATCCCATTTAGAGACCGTTACCCCTGGCAGCTTTTTGGTGCAAACTGGCCCACATGTGGAGCCCGCTTTGACCCAAAATTGTCGTTTTGCTCCTATGTCCAAATTGGACGAAAGGGGAGTGTTTTCTAGCTATTTTGCTTATTTTGGGAACGTTGGTGATATTTATTTCAGCATCCGGAGACGTTCATTCTGAGGCCGTAGTTTCTGACTCTTGGTGTTTGACATCCGGGCGTTACACTCTACAGCTCTTGCCAGGCAAGTATACCTTGCCTTTGTTGTACTATTTAAATTCAGTTATATATTTAGTTGCATGTTTATTATTTTAGATTATATAACTGTGCGCGTCCGAGAGAGACTCGGGTGAAATCAATGAATGCATTGACGTTAGGACTTACGTCTGACCTAGTGTCTAGTAGACCCACCTAAAGTTGCGGAGTTATTGGTATGACTCCCCAGGCCTTGACACAGTTCTTACACGTGTTGTAAGTCTCATGTAAGGTACGGACTAGCGTATGTGGTTGGCCACCTGTACGTGTAGGCGTGCGACGGATAGGGTATAACTACTAATAGTAATGCATGTTAGAAGACTTAGCAGTTATTAGTAGGCGGAGCATAGACTATCATGGTACGATGGTCCAATCCTTGTCCTTGTTTGGTTTTAAGGTTGGACTACTGTTCTAACGATAGACTATGAGCCAGAGTTACGACGCCGCGGCGTAGTAGCTAAGGCGTGTTGTAGATACAACATGCATAGATCATTGGGCGGGGAGGACGACTAGTAGGCGTATGGGACACCCCACTTCCTTTACACTGATGCCACACTCGACGAAGTGATATGGACGATATATACTACACTGATGCCACACTCTTCGGGGTGATATAGACGTTATATTATACTGATGCCACGTTCTTCGGAGCGATATGGACGATATACTATACTAATGCCATGCTCTTCGGAGATGGACGTTATTATACAGCGCCCTTCTATGGGGGCATATATGGCATACACTAGCCAGTTGTCACGATTGGTGAATTACGTCAGCATATGTCTAGCCTACACTTTCCCATACTCCCAAAGTTGTACTCAAGTTGCATTTCACTTAGATGGTTAGGTCACCCTGGAGTTTTTACAGTATTTACTTTATGGCATGCTTTTATGTATCTTGTTATGTCCCTCTGAGGACCTGGTCCCTTTCTAGGTGTAGATATTTATGAGTATACGCAGGAGCGCAGATCCGGACTGGTTACTTACATTCCGAGCAGGTCTTCTTTTCGAGTCTCAGTGGTTGATAGTTATTGTACTTATATTGTATTTATCTTATTTATTCTATATTCTAGTTGGAAGTGGATTTGTTTCCATCCGACTATCTTCTTTAGATACTTCATATTGAGATCTAGTTTCATAGATATTGGTTATTTATTTCTATTTGATTTCTGTGGCTGAGCTTAGATTATACCCTGTGATTTATGATAGTTTATACCACTTGTGGATTTGATATTCATTATACAGTGTACGCATGTGTTATGGTTTTCATACATTGAACTTACCATATACATGTGGCTGGCATGCTTACGTGTCTTAGTCCTACGTATTTTGGGACTGGGCATAACAGTTTGATTTTAGGGTTAGGGTTTTGTGGGTTTTATTTTCTTAAGTGATGGTGAGGATGATGTAAAAAATTAATGGGGAGGTGTTTGCATGTGGAAGATGATGATGATGATGACCTCCTAGGGATTAGGGCTGGCCATGATGGGGGATGGCTTTGGAAAAAGGGTTATATATATACATATATAGGAGTGTGGGTGGTTAGGATGTTGCTCCATTTAAATGGAGGGTCAAGATTAAACATGAAGGGAGTGTACAAACCAAAGGGGAGAGAGTGGACCGATCAATAAGGGAGGGGTTATTTTATTCATGGGTCTTGACTAATAGGATAGTGACACATTATTGCATTTTTGTAAATAAGTCCCCAACAATTGGAAAATTGCACAGAAAGTGGCTTTTTGGATTAAATGAGAGAAAACACCATGTTTGGTGTGATGTAGAGGATAAAAAGGGTGTGTAGTGTTTAGTATGGGTCTTGAGGGTGTGAATGGGGGTTTGGTTTGGTGTTGGGTCTAGTTTTGGGTCAAGTTGAGTCTTTACACTAATTTAATTAAAATTAATGTAAATGGTGTTCTAAAATTAATTGGAAGTACATAGGATTAAAATTAGGTGGGACACAAATACCATGAATGTAGAAGACTCATAATAGAATATTATCATAATTTGGGTTGCACAAAATGGGTCAAGATTGTATCTCCAATTTCGATTGGACGCACAAGGATACAAAGTTTAATTTATTTAAAATTAAATATAAACGTCTGTAACGAATATTGTGTGACTAAAATGAAGCACAATAGAGCATATTTATGAGTTACACAAAGGTCAGAATGGAAGACGGGCATATCTAGGACAAGGGTGTGAAATTTGTTGGAAGGCAAAAGCTAGGATAGCGCTCCAAATATCGAAGCAACGGTAAGGCACAATAATTAAATAAAATCATGGTAATTAATTACAACCTCCATAATTAAATCCCAAAATGCTAAAAAAATCCATGATCCTATAATTCGGTCAGGGCTTCATCTAGTGGGTATCTAGGTCTAGTCTACTAACTCATGCATTAAGAACACTACATATAATATATGTATAAATACACATATCATGCAATTATTTAAAATAAATAAAAAGAAAAAAAATACCCCTATTTTAGAATGTGGTAGTGACAAGTCTACCCTCCTTAGAAAAATTTTGTCCTCGAAATTTAAGATCCTCAATAGTTGTATTTACTTACCCCTTTTTTTTACCATCAAAATTTAAATTCAACAACCCATATAATCATGAAGTAAATCCATATTGTAATTTCAAAATTCAATAAAAAATATTATATTCTTGAAAATATTCAAAATTTAAAATTAAATTCCATTCTTATTACGATCTCCTCAAAATTTTAAGTTAATAACTAAATACTCAAAATTTAATATCCAATCCTCTAATTTAAATCCAATCAATGCATATTATAAATTTTAAATTTTATTACAAAAATTCAAATTCAAACTCTAATCCATTAGTGATCTTATTCCTCGATTTCTTTTTCCACACAATACTCAATGATGTAATACTTATGAAATCCTTAAATACCACATTCAAATATAATTTTAATTTTATATCTTGCAGTCAAATAAATATAATGATAATCTTCTTAATTTTCTCGAATTTTAATGACAAATTCAATCATATCATAATCTTCATAAAAATTTATAATTTAACAAAATTGTCAATTCTGCCATATTAAATACTCAGCTCTTTATTTAAATTAATGTTTAACCTTGAATTTTAAGGCACCTTGTCTCTCTCTGTCTAGTCATAACCTCTTCATTAATCTTCACTACAGTCAAACCCCCAGCAATCAAAGTCTAGGAAAATCTTACCTACAGTCATAGAACATGCAATCTAGAAAATATATGTGTATATGGTTTATGGTCTGTTTTGTCATGGTATTGCAGTCTCTGCCATGGTATACTACTAACTACATTCTAGCAAAAAAATTACTAATACAAGGTACGATACTAAGAAATCAATCAATCAACAGACGAAAAAGGAACAGAAGGAAGGAAAAGAACAGAACCTGCTAACACATCACCTGCAATATGGTCTCCTCGATCGTCATCGTAAATGCTCCTCCCTGCTAGGGTGGTTCCCTCCGCGGGTGCTGAGCAATCTGCGGTTCCATAGGTGGCCTAACTGGATCTCTATAATTTAGAGTTGCGCGTTGTCCGGGAAGATAAGGAACTATAGGACAATCCCTCATTCGATGTCCCGTATCGCCATAGCGTAAACAAAGTCCTAGCCTCAATCTACAGCTCTCCCAAAGGTGACGTAGCTTCTTACATAAATGACAAGTCTGTTGTGTCTCTCTCGGAGGCTGCTGCTGATCCTGCTGAACACGAACCGGTGCCTGGTGCTGCTGGTGGTTATACTGAAACATCCTTGGCTGCTACTGAATATGGAGACGCTTAGCCGGTCCCGCGCTACCACTCGTATCTCCAGAAATATTGTGACTCCTCTTAGGCCTGAGATCCAGATCCTCTTCTGCAATCTGGGCATCCATCAAGATATCCCCAAAGGTAGCGGTACGACGACCAAAAGTGAGCGACCTAATCTCTCTCATCAGCCCCTTTCTAAACTTTTAGGCTCGATCTCCTGGATCCCGAATCATAGACGATGCAAAACGGCTCAATCGACAGAATTCTGCGGCGTATCGTCGACCGACATGGTTCCTTGGACCAAGTCATGGAACTGACTCTCCAAAGCTCCCAGGGCCACGTCAGGAAATAACTTCTCCTTGAAAATCTCCTTGAAGGTCTCCCAAGTAAGTCCTTGTACAGTAAGTCTCGGCTCCGTGCAATACCACGTGAGTGCGATATCAAACATCTGACTACCGGCCGCCTCTATCTCTAAGCTCTCTAGAATCTGGGCCAATCGCAGGCTTCTCTCTATATCCTCTAACCAGTCATCAGCGTAGAGTATCCCTTCGGTGCCTTTGAACTCTCGAGGCATCATTCTCTTGAAATCAACTATAGTGCCTGGTCTCTGTTGTTGCTGCTGGCCAGGATACTGCTGGGCAACTCTCTCAACTGCCTATAGTTCCATCTGGTGAGCATTCTTCATGCTCTCTCTCATCAGTTCAGTCTATGGTTGGTGTGCCTCTGCCTTTACTCTCTGAGCCTCAGCTTGAACTCGCAGAGCTTTTGTCGTCACTCTCTGGGCATCTACCATGCCCTGGATCAAAGTAAACATCTGTGCCCCGTCAACGGGCATACTTCCGGGAAACGGAGTAGGTGGTTGAGGAAGGTTGTCTGTTATAGCTGGGGCAACCCTCGGAACATGTGGGAGAGAAGAAACTCCAGTTGTTTGTCCGTCAGGTAGAGAGGTGGCAGGACCTCTGAAGTTGATGCTCCCACTCTCATAGATCTTATCTTCGGCGGCATCCTGAAGACAGACCGAAAAGAATTAATTTAGGCAATAAATATGATATCATCAAGGAAGGACAGTAAAATTCTAAAGAAAGCAATTCAGAAGGAATAAGGATAACAAGATAGATAGATTGTAAATATTCCTAGTTGTGATTGAGTATTCGCTCTCTCCTAGTATGTTATATCCTAGATCCTATCGCAGGCACAGTAGTACAACTAAGTCGCCGCACTACCACGATATCATACTACTTGCGAAGTCTGACCTGCATGGGCCACCACTAAAAATGTGTCATAACCCACACCCAGAATTTGGGACACGAGTGCGTGGGTACGTCCAGCCTACACCGCAGTATCAGCGGTAAAACGATGTCTAGGTCACAATACTATCTAATCAATCTCACACGATTACCCAACTCCATAAGGAGGCACAGATATTATAATATAATATGTAAATACTTAATCACATAACTAAAGCATGATAAGATGTCGAAGATAATAAATGTAATGTAACACAAGTCTAAACAGAATAATTTAACTCAAACAATAACATCCAAGTCTCAAAGTATGCCGAAAATAAATCTGGTACCAATAATCTGCTAAAAACTAACTGAAATACTAGTAATCCCGACTAGACCTCCCAAAAATCACACCTGTGCTACGAGATCCAAGGCTGCAGCTACTCTCCATGTGGTCCATAAAATATCGGACACCAGTCCTCTAAGACGCAGTCTGGAAAAATATTTTCAGTCAGGATGGAATAAAGTACATCTCTAATAGCAGTTCTAAATCAATGATATAAACTATGTAGCAGTAAATAGATGTAAATATATAAGATACATATATATATATAAGAGATACACAATAAAGGAAATACTGGAAATAAATACGGGAATGAAATATGACAATGAACAAGAATACTAATGACTAAGTGTATGAGTACTAGCTTTAACATGTGATCGGCTTGGGAACTTATACATGAATAATGGCCTGGTTAGTCATACGTGCGGTGTATGACCAACACTAACATGAGAATAAGACTTGTACATGAAGGGTATGATCACATATCTACACTAAAATACTCCCCACCCCCGACTGGTATAGTAGATCCGACCATAGTATGTTATGGCACGGGATTCTCTAGGAAGGTAGCAAATCTCCCCGAGAATCAGTGTATGTACATGCACAAGATAATCAATGAACAAGACTTGTACAAGATACACCATATACAAGGAATAACATCTCATGATGAGATCCGGATATACCAATTCGTGTAACCATCGTGTCAAGAAATATGGATATCAACACTAAATACAATGAACATAGAGGATATCATAAACAAGAAACTATCAAAGAATGTACTCGTTTGGGGTCCTTAGATGGCAATACCAATGTCCTTCTCATGTAGTCTTGCAAAACAATCCAATGGTCCTATATACATATAATATAATACAATATAGCATCAGCCATTATACTAGCACATACACAACCATAATTACACTGAACTCAGGGCTACACTAGGGTGACACGGGTCAACTAACAGGGTCAAATGTGCATCTCACTGCACGGGTGGCAAGTCTGCAATTGCTGTGCAAAATTAAACAGTCAAACACTAACACAGGTCTCGCCAGTACGTCAGTGTACATAAGGCAGTCAACTCACAAGTCTCAGGGTCACATGGTCAATGTAATTACGGGATATCCATAATTAACACTACGGTCTCACAGTGCATATACAATTATATATATATATATATATAGTCCTAACTAGCATTTAATTACCTCACAGTATATATACACATACTAAATATATATCTATATATACCAAATTGAATACTATACACATACTATATATATATATATATATATATATATATATATATATATATATATATATATATATATATATACTAAATTGAATACTACACACATACGCGTATGTATACGCATACGAGTTTGGGTTCACCGACACGGGTCTGGAATCACATCCAACTAAATCTGTCATGAAGCAATACTAAACCCTACACTATCCACACATACGCACACATAAAATCACGAAGGAAGAGGGGACAGGTACGAACCTTGGCGTGCACGAACGGGGTCGACGATGACGGCGATGATGGTGATAATGATGATATCCTAGGGATTAGGGCTGGCCATGTGCCTCATTGGGATAGGGGATGGGTTTGGGAAAAGGGTTATATATATATACATATATAGGAGTATGGGTGGTTAGGATGTTGCTCCATTTAAATGGAGGGTCAAGATTAAACATGAAGGGAGTGCACAAACCAAAGGGGAGAGAGTGGACCGATCAATGAGGGAGGGGTTGTTTTCTTCATGGGTCTTGACCAATAGGATGGTGACACATCACTGCACTTTTGCAAATAAGTCCACAACAATTGGAAAATTGTACAAAAAGTAAGTTTTTGGATTGAATGAGGGAAAATACCATGTTTGGTGTGATGTAGAGGATGAAAAGGGTGTGTGGTGTTTAGTATGAGTCTTGAGGGTGTGAATGGAGGTTTGGTTTGGTATTGGATCTAGTTTTGGGTCAAGTTGGGTCTTTACACTAATTTAATTAAAATTAATGTAAATGGTATTCTAAAATTAATTGGAAGTACATGGGATTAAAATTAGGTGGGACACAAATATCATGAATGTAGAAGACTCATAATAGAATATTATTATAATTTGGGTTGCACAAAATGGGTCAAGATTGGGTCTTCAATTTCGATTGGAATGCACAAGGATACAAAGTTGGATTTACTTAGAATTAAGTATAAACATCCGTAACGAATATTATATGACTAAAATGAAGCACAAGAGATCATATTTATGAGTTACACAAAGGTCAGAATGGAAGACGGGCATATCTAGGACAAGGGTGTGAAATTTGTTGGAAGGCAAAAGCTAGGGTAGCGCTCCAAATATCGAAGCAACGGTAAGGCTCAATAATTAAATAAAATCACGATAATTAATTACAACCTCCATAATTAAATCCCAAAATGATAAAAAAATCCATGATCCTATAATTCGGTCAGGGCTTCATCTAGTGGGCATCTAGGTCTAGTCTACTAACTCATGCATTAATAACACTACATAAAATATATGTATAAATACACATATCATGCAATTATTTAAAATAAATAAAAAGAAAAAATACCCCTATTTCAGAATATGGTAATGACAGGATTGGAGTCTGAGTCCTTAACTGTAAGGTTGAATATACATAATGGTAATGGTATCATAGGAGTAGATAGAGTATATCCCTCGTGTATAGTTATAGTATGCGGAAGAGTTTCTCACGAGGCTGATAGAGTTTCCTATGGGCGATTATGATGTCGTCCTTGAGATGGATTGGTTGAGTGCGAGACACGCGACGATAGATTGCCATAGTGGCAAGGTTATCTTTCGTGTACCGGTGGAAAGTAGTTCTCATTCTTGAGAGGTGCAGTAGAGTCATCGGAGGTTACATCGATGATGGCAAAGACCGGGGAGCCACATTTTCCCAGAGTAGTTTGTGAGTATTCTGACGTATTTTTTAACAAGCTACCAGGTGTACCACCAGTTAGAGACATAGAGTTCTACATTAATTTTATCCTGGGAGTAGAGCCAGTATTAGAGAGGGTTTATAGGATGTCACCATCTGAGTTGGAGATCTTGTACTGGATAATTGAGGAGTTGAAAGCAAAGAAATTTATTAGACCTAGTGCATCATCTTGGGGAGCCCTGTTACTTCTTGTTAAAAAGAAGGATGGTTCATCGCGTTTAGTTATTGATTATAGAATACTAAATACGGTAACCATTAAGAACAAGTATCCCTTGTCCAGGATAGATGACTTATTTGATCAGCTCAGTGGGGCAGCTATATTTTCTAAGATCGATTTATGGTCTCGGTATCATCAGATCAGAGTCAGAGAGCATGATATACCCAAGACGGCATTCAGATCTAGATATGGTTATTAGGAGTTCCTAGTTATGCCATTTGGAGCAACCAATACACCAGCTATATTCATGTCACTCATGAATAGCATCTTCATGCCTTAACTAGACCAGTTTGTGATAGTGTTTATTAATGATATCTTGGTCTATAGTCGGAGTGAGGAAGAGCATGAGCAGCAACTTCGTGTAGTTCTTTATATTCTTTGAGAGCATCAGTTGTACGCGAAGTTTAGCAAGTATGAGTTCTGGCTTGATCGTATCTCATTCTTGGGACATATAATTTATGGTGGAGGAGTCAAAGTAGATCCCAAGAAGGTGGAGGCTATTAAGAGTTGGCCAGTACCCCATATAGCTTCAGATGTGCATAATTTTCTGGGTCTAGCTGGCTACTACAGGCAATTTATGGCAGACTTTGCTAGGATCTCTGCACCCTTGACATGGCTGACATGTAAGAATATGCGCTTTGAGTGGTCAGATACTTGTTAGACTTCTTTCGAGAAGCTCAAGCAAAGTTTGATTTAGGCTCATATTCTGACACTTCCAGTGGGATTAGGAGGGTTCTCAGTATATTGTGATGCTTCAGGAATGAGACTAGGGTATATTCTTATGCAGCATGGCAGAGTGATAGCTTATGCATCTTGACAGCTTTGAGACAATGAGAAGAGTTATCCAACACATAATCTTGAGTTGGCAGCAGTAGTGTTTGCACTTAAGCTCTGGAAGCATTACCTATATGGTGATTGAGTGAAGATTTTCACAGACCACAAGAGCTTGAGGAATGTGTTCACACAGAAGGAACTCAATATGCGTCAGAAGAGGTGGTACGAGTTATTATCGAACTATGATCTTGACCTTCAGTATCATCCAGGGAAGGCCAATATCATAGCAAACGCCTTAAGCAGGAGAGAAGGAGCTTACTTCTTGACAGAGCAGAACAAAATTTTGGAGGATCTCCAGGCGATGGGTATCGAGGTTGTATTACCTGGTGATATCGGTTTGATGGCGAGTCTGCAGGTTCAGTCTTCAATAGTTGAGAGGATCATAGTAGAGCAGACTGGAGATGTCATACTTCAGCAGCTCAGAGTAGAGTGTGAGTCAAGACATAGACCAGAATTGAGCATTCATGAGGATGGGACTCTCAGGTTTGGGTGTCGACTTTGTGTACTGAGAGAAGATATCCGGCAGAAGATTATATCAGAGGCCCACAGTTCTCAGTAATCAGTGCATCTAGGAGGGACGAAGATTGACGAGAACATAAAATATCATATTTTTATTCCTTAATATATAATCCTTTATGCTCATTTAATGTCTAAAGATACTCATTACTTTTATATTTTGATCTAGGATGCAATTGGAGTCACTAAAAGCAAAATGGAGCTAATTATCAATTCTGGACAGTTCTGACAACTTGTAGAAAAATGGTCATAACTTGCTCATCCGAAGTCCAATTGAGCTGATCCAAATTGATTCGGAAAGCTAAGTGAAAGAGGCACAATTATGCTGTTTTGAGTTTCCCGAGATTCTAGCTGTATCATGGACCAAAGCAAGCTTGAAGTTGAGTCAAATATGCTATGCACAAAAAGTGGAGTTGAAATAACCATTTCCCAACTTGTTCAAAGATTTTATTTTATTGTTTGGGTTGTTGTAACTATTAGAGGATTTGTGGGAAGATGTTATCTTCAAACAACTAATTTAGAGTCTATAAAAGGGGTAGAGATCAGGAGGAAATGAAGAACAACACACAACTCTTCTTCCTCTTCTCCAATATTCTTTTGAAGTTTTCTTGAACATGCGGAGCTAAAAGTCTTGTTGGTCAAAGAAAACGAAAGCCTCGGAATGAATAAAAACTTGTGAGATCTAATCTGTGTTTATATTTTTGATTTGTGCTTTGAGTATCGAATGTTTTCTTATGCATATTTTCATGATTATCTTGTTTAATGACTAGGATGCGTACTAGTTTATTATTCCTGACAATCTAATGCTAAATTAGATATCGAATCTGTAATTGTTTAATCCCTCTAATTTGTGAAGAAACCAAGATTTAATGAACTGCTTTATTTTATTAGATCTTAGGAGGAAAACTTTTGACAAAATTAAATACGACCGCTTGTGCTTGTGTTATTTTGCTTCATCGATCTCATCGAGTTTAATACGCTACTAGATTAAACCTTTAGCGCTTGTCTGGGGTTGTTTAGTAGTTAAGGTTAATTAGATCACTTGTTTTTAATTAATTGTGGCTAAAGGAGATAGGAAAATAATTCCAACGATGAATATTCAAAATATGAATTAATATATACTTGCATCGATGATCAGTTTTAAGATTCCAATGGTGGATGTTGACTGAGACCAACATTTTTTTCTTTTGATTATTTTAATACTTTAATTGTTTTTAGCTCTTTTTAATTTGCTTTGATCCAAAACTCTCCCCCCATCCTATTTCACATAGCATAAAGATTAACTAATTACTCTCCGTGGGAACGATCCTTACTCTCACTACTACATATTATTTCAAGAGTAAAGGTTTTATTTTTGGGTGCCTACGACAGCACGCTAAATTTTGGCACCGTTGCCGGGGAGTAATTTTAGTTAATTTTTTTACTTTTTGTGATCTTTATTTCTTTATTGTGATCAAATAATTTTCTGTCTATTGAACAAAAAATCGGTAACAGAAAATGGAGGCCATTTCTCAACTATTTGGCACTTGGCTAAATCTTCCATCTAGTCATGTTGATAAGGTAAATGTTTCTTCCCTAGAACAACAAATTTCTTGTTTAACTTCTCTTGTTCGTCAGATGGTTGTAGGTAACATGAAAACAACAAAGGCTTGTGAGATTTGTCTAGTATCAGGGCATCCAACTGATATGTGCCCAACTCTTCAATAGGAGCCCAATGAACAAGTGAATGCGGTATGTGGTTTTCCTGGACTACCATAAATGAAGAATAATCCTTATTCAGACACGTACAACCTAGGATGGAGAGATCATTCCAATTTTACCTATGAGAGTCCACAATTAAATCAGCTCACAACTCAAAATTGCCCAAGTTACCAGCAATACAAGCAGCAATACCTACAACCGAGCCAAACTTCTGATTCTGGTATGTCTTTAGAAGATATTATTAAGTCTATTGCCATTAATAACTTACAATTTCAACAGGAGACGAGGGCTAGTATCGAAAGTTTGAACAATCAAATGAGTCAAATGACAACTGCAATTAATAAGCTAGAGGCACAAAGCTTGGAGAACTTACCATCTGAAACGATAGTAAATCCAAAAGAAACTGTAAGTTTAATCATTTTGAGAAGTTGTAAAGAAGTTGAAATTCCAGAAAAAGAAGCACGTGCATCGTCAAAAGAAAAAGAAGAAGAAGAGAAAAATATCGTTGCAGACACAAACATTCGTAATGACGATGTAGTACCTAATGCAAAAGAAGTTTTTAAACTTGATGGAAAAGATGGAGTAAAAATTTCCATTAGTGAGAATTTTGACAAAGAACATGAGTTACCTTTGAGTACTAACTTACATAAAACTGTTGCAGTGTTGAACGAGCTTCCAAAAAGATAACAGTCAGGTAACGTTTCATATATTTTGTTACCAATTTATGACAATAGGTCTTTACCCTATGTTTTGCAGGCATCTATTCTAGACTTAAAATTTCTGCCTAGTTACATCAAGTGTGCATAGAGTCGAGCCAACGACAATATTAAACAAAGGCGCTGCTTGGGAGGCAACCCAAGGGAAGTTTATTTTTATTCTCGTATTTTAGTTTTAGTTATTTTGCCTTTTCTTTGCATTTAACCTTACATTGGGGACAATGTCAGTTTTAAGTGTGGGGGAGGGGATTTACTTTATTTTAAACATTTTTAGTTCGCTGTTTTCTAAAAATAATAATAATAATAAAAAAAAAAATTTAATAAAAGAATTTTGGTTTTCGGTTTTTAGTGATTTTTGGTGTGTATGTCATGAGTAAGATTCAACTAGATTTGAAAAATTCATAACATGATTGAATAAATAAATTTTTTTCAACTTAGAATTAATTAGTCTAGTTATTTTTTATTGAAAATGGTAGTATCTAAATTGGTAGACAAAAGCCAGTGAGGATTTGAGCCTTTAGACTGACACATCAGTCTCATTATTCTTTCATGAGAGATATTCTTCCACTGATTTATTTCTCTAGAACTTGCTTTGATTCTCTTCGAGGTCACATTGACACATGCATGCATGAACATGATTAAGGCCATCTTTGTTATGCGTTACATAAGCCAAATAGCCCACCTTGTAATTAATTTTCTTTTTGTTGAACCCCTTTGAGCTTTATTGCATTTTTCTTGGTATACCCACATTACAAGCTTTCAACCAATAATATTTATACCTTTACCCAAGTCGCAAAGCTAGTGGAGCATTGTTGATTATTATGATATGTATGGGTGTACGAAAAAAAATAAAAGTGAGGGTGTCAAAATTTTTGGTTTGGTTACAATCCACAAAATGGAACATAATTTTATCCTCAAATTTCCTAAGTTCCATTATTGTTATAAAAAAAAAAGAAAAAAAGAAGAAAAAAGAAAAAAGGATGGAAGTTGTTTTACATTATTTAAATGCTTTAAAAGACAAATTGAAGATGTTGCAAAATAGAGTGATTGATTTTACATATTTTATTTTGAGATTGAGTTAATTCAATTTTGCTCCACTAGTTTTGATGGCTTTTGAGCTACACTCCCAAATATATCCTACCTTAATCCTAAGCCACGTTACAACCCATGAAAAGTCCTTATGATTTATGTTATGCATGTGATCCCAGTGGTGGAGAATGAGAAGATATGCAAGCTTATGGTAGATCATTTCTTTTGGAATGAATTTTAGTGAAATATATACCTTTAAACACATGAGAGTTAAGTATTTATTCCGTGAGGGTCTACCTATTTAGTTTACTCCATTTTCAAGTAAAAATATCTACTAAGTAATTAGAAATTGTTTAAAAATATATGTTCATGATATGTTATGAGTTTTGAAGAGCTTGGTTATTTTTTTATTTATGATATTACAATCTTGATTTCTTTTTGGAAAAATAAATTAGAGTTTCGCCCGAGGATGAGCAAAGGTTAAGTGTGGGGGTATTTGATGAGAACATAAAATATTATATTTTTATTGCTTAATATATACTCCTTTATGCTCATTTAATGTCTAAAGATACTCATTACTTTTATATTTTGATCTAGGATGCAATTGGAGTCACTAAAAGCAAAATGGAGCTAATTATCAATTTTGGACAGTTCTGACAACTTGTAGAAAAATAGTCATAACTTGCACATCCAAAGTCCAATTTAGCTGATCCAAATTAATTCGGAAAGCTAAGTGATAGAGGCACAATTTTACTGTTTTGAGTTTCTCGAGATTCTAGCTGCATCATGGACCAAAGCATGCTTGAAGTTGAGTCAACTATGTTGTGCACAAAAAGTGGAGTTGAAATAACTATTTCCCAACTTGTTCAAAGATTTTATTTTATTGTTTGGGTTGTTGTAACTATTAGAGAATTTTTGGGAAGATGTTATCTTCAAACAACTAATTTAGAGTCTATAAAAGGGGTAGAGATCAGGAGGAAATGAAGAACAACACACAACTCTTCTTCCTCTTCTCCAATATTCTTTTGAAGTTTTCTTGAACATGCGGAGCTAAAAGTCTTGTTTGTCGAAGAAAATGGATGCCTCGGAATGAATAAAAACTTGTGAGATCTAATCTGTGTTTATATTTTTGATTTGTGCTTTGAGTATCGAATGTTTTCTTATGCATATTTTCATAATTATCTTGTTTAATGACTAGGATGCGTACTAGTTTATTATTCCTGACAATCTAATACTAAATTAGATATCGAATCCGTAATTGTTCGATCCCTCTAATTTGTGAAGCAACCAAGATTTAATGAACTTCTTTATTTTATTAGATCTTAGGAGGAAAACTTTTGACAAAATAAAATACGACCGCTTGTGCTTGTGTTGTTTTGCTTCATCGATCTCATCGAGTTTAATACGCTACTAGATTAAACCTTTAGCGCTTGTCTGGGGTTGTTTAGTAGTTAAGGTTAATTAGATCACTTATTTTTAATTAATTGTGGCTAAAGGAGATAGTAAAATAATTTCAACGATGAATATTCAAAATATAAATTAATATATACTTGCATCGATGATTAGTTTTAAGATTCCAATGGTGGATGTTGACTGAGACCAACATTTTTTTTCTTTTGATTATTTTAATACTTTAATTGTTTTTAGCTCTTTTTAATTTGCTTTGATCCAAAACTCTCCCTCCATCCTATTTCACATAGCATAAAAATTAACTAATTACTCTCCGTAGGAACGATCCTTACTCTCACTACTACATATTATTTCAAGAGTAAAGGTTTTATTTTTGGGTGCCTACGGTAACGACCCGCTCCGCTCAACCCGGAGGGTCGATTCAAAAAGCACAAGTATAGCTATTCAGTCTGCCTTTCTCAGCGAGATGGCTCGTTCGATGCAAATGGATTCATGCTGGGGTCTTAGTTGGAGTCAGACTTAGGCTATCAGAGGCGCGTCCGGAGTCTCGCTCTACCGATGCGATACATCGCTAAGGTGGGTGGCCCAGGTGAACCTGTCTCTACTTAGTTGCACACAAAGAAAATGGATATTACATGCTAGCTTACAGGCAATAACCTTTGCATGCTAATAAAAGAGATGAACGCACATAGCTAAGGGGATAACCCCGCCTTATCATTTTATAGAACATGGAGAATTTATTTGCTATATGCATAGTCGGGATTGTTGAGTTGGAATGTAGTCATTTCCTTCATATATGCCATAAAGTAGTGTGAGTTCATACTGAGGTGTTGCACCGTACGGAACATGACACGGGATGGAGTAAAATCAGGTTGCATGTATGGACGAGGAAGGCTATCAAGTAGTCGTTCCGAGTCAGGAGATGGAAGTAAATGAAGGTACTCGGGATATGCTGATCACCGAGGCAGTCTCTAATCAGAGAGCTGCGTGAAGAAGAAAAGATCCGAGTGTAGTCCTCAGCTAAGATAGATCCGAGAGTTGTCCTCGGCTAGGATTGGAATATGGGGGAGTAGTTGCATGGTCACGAACAACTGGTTGCGCACCAGGTAGAGAGAGTCCTTAACACGATTGCTGAGGCATCCGAATCGTATCGGCCCGGGAGGACAGTGCCAATGTAGTCCTAGAAATACGCTAGCTGATGACTAGCGGGCGAGGGCGAGAGATCGAGCAAGGCTTGCTACCGACCTGGATGGGCGTCGACTCGTTAGACGGCTAGGAGGCCCAGCAAGGCTCGCAACCGAGCTGGGAAGACGGTCGTCCATCACAGATTATGTCCAATATGGCTAGCAGAGCCAGTGACCTTCATATAGATAAGTCATGTTTGTATAGCGGCTATCCACATTGAGAAAAAATAGAAACGGGAAGGAGTGTGTTTGCACGATATTTATGCATAAGTAGAATGGATGCACGGTATCACATGTAGTTCTAGTAAAAATGGGTCTTGTGAGGCAGAGGCACGACATAACACTTGGGTTTCATAGTTGCTTCTTGATATTCCGTAGATTATTATTTATATTGCTGCATATGACAGGAAAGGCCGAATGATAAGAAAGGGTAAGATAAACTAAACTGTTCATTATTTTGACACTCTTGAGCTGACACGGAGATTACTTTCTTTATATTGCCATGTAACTGATCCTAAGGCAAAAGAATAGAAAGACAACAAAATCAGTCGGTGCACATAACTAATGAACGTGCTTATTTTATGGCGTAGGCGAGAGGCCTCTCCACCAGTGCATTCAATATACTGATACCCAACCAGTCTGCATGCAGGGTGCAGGGGGAACTCGTACGGATTCAGAGATCGCTTAAAGCAATGGGGCGCCGGACCGCACTTGGTGTCTTGGAGCGTGGCGCACGGACCCGGAGCTCGCATATATGAGACATAATGTATGTGAACATCATCATCCAGATCGTTTGTATCAGTTTTAAGCCTAAGGGAACATTCATTGTAAGAGAAAGAGAGAGAGCATAAGCGATTTGTAGTCTCGGCCTAGCGCCGCTTGTAATCTTTACTTTATATCAATAAAGAGCTTGATTTGGATTCAATACTTGTGTTCATTTTATGTTTCCGCTTTGTCGACTTTGTGAACTAGTTATCAACGGCCGTTTCGGTATTTGCCTTGCACGGACGCAACCCCAGGCTCGTGCGGCATCGCGTCCCGATGGAAACGTACGTCCCGCGGGAGCGCTGGCGGGTGATTCGCGCCTAGCGGGGACCGCCGATTCCGGCAGGAGATCGGGGCATGACATATTGGTATCAGAGCACGGCTTTACGTCCTTGGAATTCGTTTCGATTCTCTCAATTTTGAACTTGTGTTTTGGAAGAAGTGGTAGATGCTCTCTCTCGATGCTTCGATGGATGTTCCATACAATAAGTCTAAATATTTTTGAAAAGTGCGAGTGAATTATACGATTACTTGAGCGGGATTATGATGCGAGAGCTTTTGTCCCAACCTGTGAAAGGCATTGTGAGAGTAGAGTCGTGTTATAATCGGCAAGTTATATGTCTATATGAAAACACCAAGCGAGATAAGAATGTCGTTCAGACAATGGTCTTTGCACGTGGCCTTTTTGCCAAGTTGGGTAGAGTATCGGGCACCAAGACCCTTGTGGTGCTAGTGAGTTGCAGCGAGATTTGTGTATTGTTCGGATAAGAATAAGGTTTGACTTAGGAGGGAAATCGATAAAGACGTTATCGGAGTGCCGCTAAGGCGAGTATTGGGAATCGTGTATGGATTTTCAGATATAGTTTGGACGGCTATTCATAGCGATAAGTTATGATATTAAGCATAGTCTGTATGGAGGACTATGAATAGAGGTGTATACGAGTCTAAGATCGCTAAGGCGATAAACAGGGATCGTATTGGATTTTTAAGGAACAAATTGGGAATACGAGTGATGGATGCGAGCGCGATTCAGGAGTTATTAGGATGACTCGATTCCTGAGTGGTGTATACGATAAGTCCCTAGATCGAGTATGCGGATTGCGGGTATAATGAGTTATATAGATTTATGGAGTATGACTCGAACCCTGAGTGGTGTATTGGTCGGCTTAGAAGTACTCCAACGAAGTCGGAGATTCGGAGAATTAAGCGAGTCTAGCGGCAAGCGACGAGATTGGGTTAAGCCTTAGTATAAATAAACAATGCCTAACAAGTAAGCAAACTCGAAGGAAGCACGCAATATTTGGTTCGAATGAGTTACAATGAGTTGAATAAGGGATAAGGCTTACATTGAATAGGAATTCAGTGCAATTGAAATTGATTGCATAGTCGGGAAAACTTAAAGGATCGTACGAGCGATTTTGAGTTGAAACAAGAGAATTAAAAACTTGAGTTGAGATAGAATAATCAGGTATGCGATCGGAGTTAGTGCGATTGGAAGTAATGGCGCGAACGAATGATAGCGTGCATGGAAAATTTGGATTTGAGTAGGATATCGCTCGATAGAGTTCGGTTTGAGTACGAATGCGATGATTTCAAAATTTTGGAAGATTTTAGACCATAACAATGGTTGGAAGATAAGTATGGATTGATGCAAGTTAGTAAAGTGGTAATTTTGATGGATCGAGTTAAGCGGTAACAGATTTAGCTTGGAGTTTGGAAGAGCGATCCTGAAATCAAGTTCAGAAAGATAACATTCAAAATCTGTCCCAGCGAGAATGATTATCCTGCGGGAGCGCCGGTGTGGTGATTTCACGTACGGCGGGGATAATCGAACTCAAAGGGAACATGTTCGGTGATTATTCCAAACGAACTCGATGGATGGAACGTATCAAATGGGATAGATTTGGGTTTGAAATTTGAACTTAGTTGTTTGAGGAATGCTAAGAATTGATCAAATAGTAATATTAAAATTTGACACTTTGGCTAGACAAACTTGGATGGTGGTAAGAACGGTTGTTAGAAGACCATGGCTTGGTGGATCAATGTACAACTTGGGATAAAACGAAAGGTGATGATAAGGTGTCTGTTCGTTCGATGATAACCATAACGATTGACCTTCTTGTCTTGTGCGAGTACGACTTCTTGCTCGCATATGCGTCACGTCTGGATTAGGACAATCATTCCGTGGGAGCGTTGGCGTGGAGATATCACGTCCGACGGGGATGATTGAACTTACGGGAGACCGAAACGTGACAATCGAAGGATCATTTGACTTATGGTTCGGTACGATAAGACAAGTTTTAGGATACAGATGAACCTAAGGATTTTGGTGAGGAGTTAGTCTAGAAACGTAAAGTAAGAGATGTTGGATGACTTAGAGTTTATGATATACATCGATGATTTATAATGGAATTGTGGCTTAGTGATACAAGTGTAGAAAAGGATGGATTGGTGAATTCTATCAAACGTGATGTTAGAGATAATGTGTGCGAATCGATGGGTTGAACCTACGACGTGGGCGTATTATGGGTTCGGTTGAACGAACGTGTTGGTGTGATAGGATGATCTGTGCTCGATGTTAGAAATCTGAGTGAAGCGAGCTTGGGTAGAATACCCGTGTAAAGGAACAATGGTTTAACCTTAGGGTGTTTGGGGCGAGCGTTGTACAACTTGGTTGCACGATGGGTCGCAAACTTGAATTTGTACCTATGACTTTGTGAGCTAGCCTAGTGGCTAGGCAGGCGACCCTATGCCTTGAGTTAAAACTGGAGTGGCTGACTTCAGTGTATTGTTCGGGAAGAATGATAGAACTGGGGCAACGAGACTTAGATTTAGGATTCGGAATTGTGAGTGTATACTAGCAACGTTCGTGTTGAAACAAACGTAATGCGAGATAGGACTCGGTTAATAATTGATTTGGTTGGATCGGTTATGCGATGGTGAGGAATAAGACGGTACTAGAGAATTATCAAACGGAACTCTCACGATTTGAATTAGTGAATCGAAGATAAGTTGGCGTGATGAGTTGGATCGTTGCTTGGAAGATGTGTATTGCTATTAGTAATGCTAAACTTGAAATTGGGTGAGATTGGAGTAGACGATAACTAAATCGAACCAGAGTTCGGTTGTTCGTATAGCAGAATGATCCGCGTTTCGAAGGATTTTCATGAGTAGCTTGTCAGACTTAGCTGTCACTAAGCTTGGTTGAAATACACATATTTGGGGGACGCCTTGAATATGGGTACGATCCAGACTTAGCGATATGTATAACTCGGATGCAGCTGCAAATAAAAATGTTCGAACTCACATGAATGAGTATGGCAACTGAAATAGGTTAGCCTCAACCTAAATTTTCAAAAAGGAAAGATTGTATCGTTTCCCGTGCTACCGTGATAGTTCTGCGCTAAGGCGCAGTACGAGACTGAGTTTGGGAATACAATAGTTATACGAAGGGATCATTCGGATAAAATGATTAAGTACTCGTGCGAACGGAATGAGTAAAACGAATAGGGAGTTTAGTTCGGTTGAACCAAAGACTTGACGGATTAGAGCATACCCCAGGTGGGCAATTTAGCTCTGCGCTAAGGTGCAATATAGACTGAGTCCGAATACGTAGGTGATTGGGTGCGAATTATTTAGCGAGATTGGATGGTGACTCAGAGTGATTTGATGCAAAGGGGATTGCAAAAATATTAGCCGTGATTCAAACTTTTGGGTTTAGGCGTATCGATGGGTTTCGATAGGCGAGGTCAAGTAAACTGTCAAATGTGTTCGGATGCATTGGGTTCCTGTAATAGATAATATCACAAGTTGGGCAAGTCCACCCAATTATTAGTTGTAAGTGCCCATTGAGTTATAGAATACTCCTTGTTTGAGTAATACAGCCCTGCGCCAGGTGCGGTGGATTTGAGTCGGGAGTGCAACGATTGAGTTGAGTGTAGTTCGATAGTATAGAACGATAGAGTCGTTCGATGAGAATTGGCTAACGTTGGCATAACGCACGGTGAGAAAATGAATAATTGTGGTATTAAGACAGTCTTTGGAAGTTAGACAAGATGTATAGAGTTTGGTTTAGAAGTTGTGCGTTAGTACAAGTTGCGCTCAGGAAGTCTCGAGGACGAGACTTGTTCTGAGTGGTGTATAATGTAACGACCCATTCCGCTCAACCCGGAGGGCCGATTCAAACGGCACAAGTATAGCTATTCAGTCTGCCTTGCTCAGCGAGATGGCTCGTTCGATGCAAAGGGATTCATGCTGGGGTCTTAGTTGGAGTCAGACTTAGGCTATCAGAGGTGCGTCCGGAGTCTCGCTCTACCGATACGATACATCGCTAAGGTGTGTGGCCCCGGTGAACCTGTCTCTACTTAGCTGCACACTAAGAAAATGGATGTTACATGATAGCTTACAGGCAATAACCTTTGTATGCTAATAAAAGAGACGAACGCACATAGCTAAGGGGATAACCCCGCCTTATCATTTTATAGAACATGGAGAATTTACTTGCTATATGCATAGTCGGGATTGTTGAGTTAGAATATAGTCATTTCCTTCATATATGCCATAAAGTAGTGTGAGTTCATACTGAGGCGTTGCACCACACGGAACATGACATGGGATGGAGTAAAATCAGGTTGCATGCATGGACGAGGAAGGCTATCAAGTAGTCGTTCTGAGTCAGGAGATGGAAGTAAAGGAAGGTACTCGGGATATGCTGATCACCGAGGCAGTCTCTAATCAGAGAGCTGCATGAAGAAGAAAAGATCCGAGTGTAGTCCTCGGCTAAGATAGATCCGAGAGTTGTCCTCGGATAGGATTGGAATGTGGGGGAGTAGTTGCATGGTCACGGACAACTGGTTGCGCACCAGGTAGAGAGAGTCCTTGACACGATTGCTGAGGCATCCGAATCGTGTCGGCCCGGGAGGACAGTGCCAGTGTAGTCCTGGCAATACGCTAGCTGATGACTAGCGGGCGAGGGCGAGACATACAACAAGGCTTGCTACCGACCTGGATGGGCGTCGACTCGTTAGACGGCTAGGAGGCCCAGCAAGGCTAGCAACCGAGCTGGGAAGACGGCCGTCCATCGCAGATTATGTCCAATATGGCTAGCAGAGCCAATGACCTTCATATAGATAAGTCATGTTTGCATAGCGGCTATCCGCATTGAGAAAAAAGAGAAACGGGAAGGAGTGTGTTTGCACGATATTTTTGCATAAGTAGAATGGATGCACGGTATCACATGTAGTTCTAGTAAAAATGGGTCTTGTGAGGCAGAGGCACGACATAACACTTGGGTTTCATAGTTGCTTCTTGATATTTCGTAGATTATTGTTTATATTGCTGCATATGACAGGGAAGGCCGAATGGTAAGAAAGGGTAAGGTGAACTAAATTGTTCATTATTTTAATACTCTTGAGCTGACACGGAGATTACTTTCTTTATATTGCCATGTAACTGATCCTAAGGCAAAAGAATAGAAAGACAACAAAATCAGTCGGTGCACATAACTAATGAACGTGCTTGTTTTGTGGTGTGGGCGAGAGGCCTCCCCACCAGTGCATTCAATATACTGATACCCAACCAGTCTGCATGCAGGGTGCAGGGGAAACTCGTACGGATTCGGAGATCGCTTAACACAATGGGGTGTCGGACCGCACTTGGTGTCTTGGAGCGTGCCACACGGACACGGAGCTCGCATATATGAGACATAATGTATGTGAACATTATCATCCAGATCGTTTGTATCGGTTCTAAGCCTAAGGGCACATTCATTGTAAGAGAGAGAGAGAGAGCTTGAGCGATTTGTAATCTCGGCCTAGCGCCGCTTGTAATCTTTACTTCATATCAATAAAGAGCTTGATTTGGATTCAATACTTGTGTTCATTTTATGTTTCCGCTTTGTCGACTTTGTGAACTAGTTATCAACGGCCGTTTCGGTATTTGCCTTGCACGGGCACAACCCCAGGCTCGTGCGACATCGCGTCCCGATGGAAACGTACGTCCCGCGGGAGCGCTGTCACGATGATTTGCGCCTAGCAGGGATGGCCGATTCCGGCGGGAGATCGGGGCGTGTCACCTATGACAGCACGCCAAAGATGTATCAGGATATTCATCAGCACTTCTGGAGAAAATGGTAAAAAGATAAAAATATTTCAGTTTATTTCTTGATGTTTAGTCTGTCAGTAGGTTAAGACTGAACATCAGAGACCGACCATACTACTTCATCCTTTACCGATTCTGAAGTAGAAGTGGGACTATATTACAATAGACTTTGTGACAGTTCTTCTTGGATCTCCGTCTAGCAGAGATGCTATATGGGTTATAGTGGATCGACTCACGAATGTTACTCACTTTCTTCCTTTCAGAGTAGGCATATCTATAGAGCAGCTAACTGAGATATAAATAAAATAGATAGTCAGATTGCATGGTGTGCCAGTTAGCATAGTCTCAGAGAGATATTCGCAGTTTATGTCTTATTTCTGGCAGAGCCTACAACAGAGTCTGGGTACTAGGTTAAAGTTTAGTTCAGCCTACCATCCGCAGACAGATGGACAGTCAGAGCGTACTATTCAAACTTTGGAGGATATGCTTCGAGCTTGTACACTTAACTTCGTTGGATCTTGGGAGGATCACTTATATTTAGTAGAGTCCTCCCATAACAATAGCTTCCAAGAGAGCATTCAGATGGCACCCTTTGAGGCTTTGTATGGTAGGAGATACAGATCACTATTATTTTGGGATAACATTGGTGAGAGATAGATGCTTGGTCTAAAGATGATTGCTTAGTTGGTTGGAGTGATCAGATGGATCAGAGAGCATCTCAGAGTAGCTCAGGATCGCCAATATCATTGGGAAGATCAGCACCGTCGTCATCTTGAGTTCTCTGACGGCGATCATGTATTTCTGAGGATTTTGCCTACCTGTGGAGTTATCAGATTTGGCGTACGGAGAAATCTTAGTCCCCGATATATAGGCCCATTCGATATTCTCAAGCGAGTTGGAGATGTATCATATCGTCTAGCTCTTCCATCATCGCTTCATGAGGTACATAACTTTTTTTATGTATCTCAGTTGCGCCGGTATATTCCAGACCTGGGCCTTATCCTGGATCATTCTGAGTTGGTCGTTGGTACCGACCTATCGTATGAGGAGAGACTAATGTCTATTTTAGACCAGAGGAAGAAGGTTCTCAAGAACCGGACTATCAGATTAGTTCGTATTTTTTAGGGGCATTACTCACTGGACGAGTCAATGTGGGAGCGCGAGGACGATATGCATACTCGTTATCTATCTTTCTTTGACTTAGGAGGTATAATTATTCGTATACCCATGTCCTATCTTAGCCTATGCATATGATGGATTGTTAGCTTATTTTTTATATCTGTTATTGTTTTCCTTTCTGATTTCTTGTTGTTGCCCAGGAAATTTTATGCTCACAAGAGTTTCTTGCTTATTTTCAGTTTTGTTCTTGCTTTCTTAGATTTTCTTGTTAGTTGATTTTGGATCCTTATAGAAATTTCGAGGACAAAATTTTTATAAGGAGGGGAGAGTTGTGAGACTCGTCTCATGGTATTCGTATTTTATGCGGATACGTATTTTATACTAGTTATTGTATTTTATTGGATCTCGAGGAAGCCCTAAATTTCTTAAAATTAAAGCTTTACTACCTGACCGGTATACTGACGGTATACTACAGTATACCAATGATATACTGCTTGGCAGATATTTTTTTATTTTTTGAGATATTTCTCTATAAATTATACTTGATTCATTTCATTTCTTTCTTTCTCTTTCTCTTTCTCTTTCTCTTTCTCTCTTCCTTCTTCTCTCTTCTTTTTTTCTCTCTCGAGCTTGGAAGCGTATCTTTAGACCTGGAGTATGGTTTTTGAACCCATTCGTGGTGTTGGACTAGAAGGTTTAGCCTGGGAGCTAGCTTTAGGCAAGTACACCTTGTCGATTTCGTGAACTTCTTTTATTTTCTGTCATTTTACTTTTCTGGAGCTTGGTTGTTGCCCTTTAGCTTAGATTTGCTTTACTATTATTGTTCATATCATAATTTTTAGCCTAGTGACCGTCTCGATTTTGATTTCTGGTAGAATTATTTTTTATCCATTTTTGGTAACTCAGTAACAAAAACGGTACCGGAGTTGTGACCGTGAGATTTCGTCCATATTGTGATATAAGACTTACCCTAGACTTGACTTCTTGTTAGACTTGGTTCTTGTAATTTTTGGGGTTTGATTGGGATTCCAAAAATTAGACTTGACTATAACCATATTTATTCTTGAAAATCGACATACCAACGGTATACTACAGTATACCAACGGTATACTGATTTCAACCGACTTGGATTTCTAGATATTTTTCTATGAACCATATCGGCATACCGAAGGTGTACTATAGTATACCGATGGTATACCGATCTTGCCGACATTGTTAGATATTTGTCTTGGAATGGCATATCGACGGTATACTATAGTATACCGACGTTATACCAATTTGTTGGAATCAAGAACTTACTATAATTTTTTTATCTCTGGAACGGTGTACCAACAGTGTACGGACTGTACTGACGGTACACCGATCATGAACTTTCTTTAGGAATTCGTGGTTTTCGTGATTTTTGTTTTGATACTTCTGGCTTTTGCTTGGACAAGCGATGACTTGACCAGATTTGGAAATGAACTTACATGGCTTCAGATGACTTGACTTGGCTTTACTTGATTCCACCCGGCTTTGCCCGGCTACACGTGATGACATGATTGACTGGACTTGAATTGGCATGACTTTACATGGATTCATCGGACATGGCTTGACTTGGTTTTACTTGGCTTTATCTAGATTAACATGGCTTTCCATGGTTGTACATAGATTTACCTGGTTTTACATGGCTTTACCTGGCTTCACCTGGATTTATATGGCTTCACTTGGCTTTACCTGGCTTCACTTGGTTACACGTGGCTTGGTTGTTATCATGGCTTACATGAGTTCGTTTGTGCAATGTATATAAAATTTGTTTATATTACTAGTAGAATTTGTTTTGTTGTATCATATCTAGGATGGATTATGTGGAATACCACAACCGAATTTATACAAGAAACTGCTAGGGGTTAATAACTAGAGATTCACTTAGTAAATGGCTAGGGATTTTTCTTGATTACATGCACTCCGGGTTATTCATACAGTTATCTTGAGGAGTATCTAGTGGTTTATATTGTGGAGTATCTTGAGGAGTATCTGGTTTGTGCATATGGATATCCCAGACGGACTGCAGGGACATGCGATTAAAAGAAATCCTAGCATCGCGTTGCACTATAGATGTTAGTAATTAGAATTATGATAACCCTAGTTAGTTAATGTAAACCCCCTAATTCTTTCAAAATTTTCAAAACTGGATTTTTCACAATTTTCTGGAATTTTCTGGGATTTTTCTGAAAATTAAAAACAGGGTTTTAATATTTAAATGATTTTTAAATGATAATAAACAATATTAAAATATTATGAAAATAATATTTTTGGGTGTAAAATGAAAAACTGGACTTAGGGCAATTTTTCTGAAATTTATCGGACCCCGGACCTATTTTTAAAACCCCTAAAAGTATTTATTTAATTAAATATTTATTTAGTTAATTATTTAATAATTATTTATCTATTTAAATAGATTTTTTTTTAAAATATTTAACCGGCCCGCGGCCCATTGGGGCCCGGCCCGGCCCAGTGGGTCGAGCCCATTCATTCAGCCCAGCCCGGTCACCCTAGCGGGTCGGGCGAGTCCACTCACCCGGAGCCCGCCGCCCGACCCGACCCGCATACCCATCCCCTTCCCCACGTCCGGCGCGTGACCGCGTCCTCCGGCGACGCCCTGGAAATGCGCCGCCGCCGCCGGGGGAGGCCACGTCCTCCCCTCTGCCCGACTCCCCCGGCCACGAACCGCCCGGCGCCCCCTATAAATCTACCCCTCCTCCTCCGCCTCACTTCATCATCCCCTACCTACCCTCGCCGGAACCCTAGATCTCCTCACCGCCCAACCCCGGCCGACCTCCTCGCCGCCGTGCCCGCCCGGACCTCCTCCTCCCAGCGCCTCGCCCAGCCCGAGCCCCTCCTTCTTCCTCCCTCCTCTCCTCGACACCAGCTCCAGCCGCTCCTGCCGCCTCCGGCCCCTGCGCCACCTCCGCCCAGCCTCGCCGGCGCTGCCCGAGCCCCTCCGGCCGGCCTCCCCCACCGCAGCGCCTCCTCAGCGCCGTCCCCGCCGCCGGCCTACTCCCGAAAGCCCTAACCCTAACCCTAATCCTCCCCCGCGTGTCGGACACAGGACACGTGTCCTGTGTCGTGTCGGACACAGTTTTGTCTAGTTTTTGACCCAGTTCAGGTGCGTGTATCTTTTTGCTCGTAGCTCTATTTTTGATTCCGTAAATTGCGTTGCGAAGCCTGTATGACCCTCTCGGTGTCCGGACAAACTGTTCGGGGCATCGCGTCCTGTGGTGATCGCACACCGCGATCCAAAAACAGGAAAAAACCAGACCCTATTTCACCCCGGAACCGAGTCCGCCCCGCCAAACGGGACGACTTCGTCGCACGCGGTCTTCACAGATACGTGCGCATCGTCGATACGGACGTATGAGATTTCACGGAAGCTGATTCGGGTGTGCGTGCACACCGGAATCAACGCGTATCCGCGGACATCGCCCCGTATCTGACTTTTCTGCAATTCGACCTAACTTTGTGTACACACGTCGGATCGAGACGAAACTTGCGCCATCGGACTCGTAGTGATACGCTGGTCCTGTGGGTCAAGTTTGGTTCGATTCTGAGAACGTTGACGAAATCGCGTGTCGTGGGCCCCACAAGCCCCGCTCGACGGGCGATTTTGTGATCGGCTCATCGGAATCCAATTCTGGAAGTTCCGTTGGGTTCGTATCATCGTTCCTGACCTGTTGACACTAAGTTTGGTGAATTTGGAGACCGTTGACCCGGACGCATTTTTCGGTGCAAAGCGGGCCCACCGATGGACCCCGTTTTGACCCAAAACTGCCGTTTTTGCCCTTGTCTCCAAATTGGACCCAAGGATAGGCGTTTCTAGCTGATTGATATTTTCTGGATCTGATGGTGATATTTGTTTCAGCAACCGGAGTACCGCCTGCAAATCCAACCGAAGTCAGTACCGCAAACATAGCCGGAACCACAGGCAAGTGTACCTTGCCAAACCCTGCAGCTCGCTAATTATTTTCTGGATTTAATTATGCAATAATGGACAAGTAAAGCTTGCCAAATCTCAAAAATTCTTGACATAGTGTTTTAATGGATTTCTTGTGGAATTAAATATAAACATGTTTTAAACTGCTTAACCTAGGAAACGAGTGACGTGCTTAGTGTCCGATCATAGTCGGTGCCAACTCCGTACGCGGAGTTGTGTAACGTCACATAGACATGGATATCGAGACCCGATAATGCTCGTACTTGTCTTATCAAGTACTTCAGAACCCAGGACACTTGACACTATTTCATGAGACAGAGTCTTCCTGAGACATTCAAGGTGATTCTGTATAGGATGCATGTTTTATGACATAGACTCTACATTCTTAGACAATTGATTCATAGCTATCAGACTTGCTGTATTAGTTATAATCGTGCATGATATGGACATGAGACATCATGGACATGAGACGTGGGATTATATTGGGTGGGGAGAGACACACAGACTACAGGCTGATATTATATATAAAAACATAGTATATATCATAGTGTAATTCATAGTTATTGCCGCTACCGGCTCCCCGACAGAGAGCTTGTAGTGGCTTCAGCCTGAATTCTAGTGCTGCTCTCATATTGCATATCACTTAGCTGGTTACATAGCTTACCCTCTTGTTTAATTATCTGCTGCACTGTGTTTATTTTGGCTTATATTTTCTGTACCTTGCTGTCCCCTGAGGACCTGGATCCGGATTATGTCCCCAGGTACAGTTGAAGAGAATTACCCAGAGGTGTACGGTACCAGAGCACTCCTTAGAGCAGAACAAGGAACAGAGGACGAAGTAGTGGCCGAAGATTTCTTCTGAGCACCGGCTTCAACAACACAGTATTTCCATTTTCAGCATTTCAATTCCTGTCTATTTTTCCTTAAATGTAACAGAATAATTCTCGGATTTGTTTCCCGAGACAACCTTATTTGTTATTGCATATTTATTTCTGTTGCATTATTTCTGGCAATTAATCTGTGTTATTCTGTGGATGAGATTAGTAATACCTGAGACTTGTACTTAGTCCTGCTAGACTACAGCTTAAGCATGCCCTGATGGATCCATTAAATTGGGTTGTCCATCGGTGCGTGCTGCTGGCCATTGCGCACGCTTCTCTAGTCCCTCGGCATTTTGGGACTGGGGCGTGACAGTTAATGTATCAAGCCTTACTTATATGATATGCCATGATTTATGGTGATGGTTAGTCTAGGCTTTATATGATCACACTTTTATTTTCTACACTTGTTACCCTATTGATTATCAGTTCAGGATATGTCTCATTGTAGGTTTATAATATTTTCTTTATTATCCTGAGATCTTTTACATTCAGTCTTTACTTCAGTATTTGTATTGCTTGTGTTATTGGTTTAAGTTACTGGATTGGCTTTATTTATGGTACTTGTTATTTGGGGGTTTGACCCCACTGGTTTTGCATGGACAAATCCAGTAGCAGCACCGGAGGATCTTCCGTACTTTCCTGAGGATGGTGGCCACCAGGAGCACCAGACAGCTTGAGTGGATTTTCTTAGTTCCCCACTCTGATGTACATTCTACTTTTGTCGGCGTTTAGCCACCAAGCACGTATTTAGCTCGGGTTTTAGTTTGATCAATTAGCCTATGGGAATTACCATGATTGACATATCCTAGGGATGATCATGTATGACTTAGATTCTGGCTAGTTTATTCATTTCGTATTCACTAGCTTCATGATCATTTGTATATTATAGTTTGGGACGCTTTACTATTATATTTCAGCTGATCTTACATCTTGTTATTATTCATGTTGTTCTTGTGATTGAGACACTAGTGTTTGTTGGACCTAGGCTTGATTGTTAGTTTGTAGTAGTGAGCCCTCATGTCTTACAGCTTCACCGTATATGCAGAGTACCGAAGTGCTTTAAGTATATGTAGTTTGCATTATCAGTCCCACTTTCCAGTAATCTGGTTCTGGGACATGATAGTGAGGTAAAAAGGAGATCGACAGGTCGGCTGTGGGGGTTGCTAGGTCCGATCGGATGAGGGGTGGATGATGAGGCATCGGATCTTGGGAAAAAATGGTAGAAGTTTTACTAATTCCTCAATGGAAAAGTAGTGTGTAGAGAAGGAGATTGTGTGGGAAGGAAAAATAAGAAATAATAGGAGGAAAGAATAAGAGGCAGCTAAAGTGAAAGAAATAAAAGGGATTTTCTTAAGGCTTCTATTGTCTTATCCTAGGATAGAGAGATGATAGATGGAATGCCAAGATTAGGCATGTGATCCCTTTGGTTTTCTATCCCTACTATATATATTTATTATACAGTAAACAATATAGTTGTGCTTAGGAAATTACAAGGGAGAAGTGGCTGAAAGGAGAATGAAAAATTAGGTTTGGGCTCGAAAAACATATCAGGAGTTTAATTAAGGAGTTGGACTGGTAGCTCAGAAGAAATAAGATAATTATACTTGAAAATAATTCAGGAAAGAAATTGATGGCTTAGGAACCATATTAGGGATTATAGTTACATGGTTTTAGGTTCGGGCCAGACTATTATAAAGAATAAACATAGTCAAACAGGAAAGGGTTAGAGGGCCCAAATCAAATAAATATTATATATATGGGGTTCAAAGCTCTAACAAAACATTACCACATGCATATAGGTTTAGGGGCCAGAATAGATTATATATATATATATAATTCAATTATTTACAAATCTAGCTTAGTGAAATATTAGCAAGTTAAAACTTTATAGGAAACATTTTAGGAAGTATTATTATTATTAATAATAATAATAATAATAATAATAATAACATTGGGAGGGGGGTTTACAAATAATTGGTATCAGAGCTCTCAGGTTTTTCGAGAGGTAAGGTGCAGCCATCAATCAACTAGCGACGATGAATATGGTGATTGGGATTAAGCTTCAGACCTTGCTTCTTTTAAGTTATCTTCCAAAAAGTTGGGAGACGTTGGTGGTGTCAATAAGCAACTCCATGCTTGATGGATTTGTCACGACGGAGACAATCAAAAGTAGTTTATTTAATGAGGAGATCCAACATAAATAATTAGAATCATCGCAAGAGTCGGCTCTAGTTGTTTCCTACTGAAGGGAAGGCTCAAGTGATAGTCGGGAATAAAAGGGAGTTCTCGGACACTTGCGAAAGTAAACCATTGTAGAAGCATACAAAATCATCATAAGCAATCCATATGTGGGAAGCTATCTTGCATAAACACCCCTTCCTGCAAGAAGAAGTATTATAACAAAGAAACAGTACAAAGTAGACTCCCCGATGGAACATCCTTCCGACAAAGGAGATTCCCTGGCAAGAACAACCTTCTGGCAGGGCTTCCTCCCTACAAAGTTATCCAATCATATTTAATGCACCGTAAGCGTTGAAGCAGATGTGATAGATGACAGAGAATCTCGCAAAATTCAAAATAGACTGGCTAGTTGTGAAATATTGTCGAGTGGCTAACATAGAATGGCTATTACGTGCTGGAAGCTCCTTCCGGTGAGAAAGAGTTTAGTGTTGCATGTAGGAAGTTCCTTTCGACAAGGAAGAGCTTAGTGTTTCCTGCAGGAAGGGTCCTTCCAGCGAGGACGAGTGAAGTGTTTCCTGTAAGAAGCTTCTTCCAGCAAGGGAAAGCTTCTCTCGCAAGAACATCCATCAAGTGTAAAGATGTTCTTCACATAAACATTACTTCTTGTGAGGTCATACAATGTGACAGTCTGACATATCAGTACACAGAGAACATGGATAATAATACGGAGATCAAGACAACTCTTCGACAATGGTCAAAGATCGTGCTCATCATGGTTAGCAACTATGGTAGTGGGAAGCCATGTAAAAGAATATGGCTTTGACTGTGCAGGAGCGTGCCTTAATCCTTGCATAATTGCTGCCACACGGTAGCATATCCATACAAGATGCGTGAATGCGAAGCCACATGGTAGTATCTTCTTTAGCCCCGCATGAACGTGGGCTAACCAACTTCGCATTAAGATTTTATTCGAATGACAGTGCTTCCTGCGAGCAATCTTTTCTCATAGGACAATTCTTTTCGCGAAAACCCAGCATTTACTATTTTTGAGACTTTTTGCTATAAATAGTCTCAATTTTTATGCTACCAATACATAGAGCATACGTTGCATATTGCCACTTCGTAATCAGCATCCTTAGTATTTATTTTTGTGAGCACTTTGTCCAACAATATTTGTGTGCATTGAGAAGCTTCTGAAAGTTTTCCATATCGACAACGGACCAAAGGAATCATGTATCGGTTCGACCTCTATCGCTACACTCTTCAGAAGCTCAAGAATTTTCTTAGAATTTTTGTATTTAATGTAATCAAATTCTTTGCACATCAAAGTCTTATAAAGATTTTATTGAAAGAATAACACTTATTTTCTTTACAAAAATAATATGGAAACTCTGCTAGGAACTTCCTTTTCCAGTAATGAGAAGGTTGTGGTACAATCTGATGTAAACCTACTAGGCTCCATCGTCGACTCCTTTGTCATCAAATTTGACCAACAAAAGTCCGAGAAGATAATTTTTGAGGGCTACGCTAGTCCGGCCTCTTTGCACAGACCGTGGAAGGTCTCATACCGATCAAACTGTATTGCTAAGGTTGTTTCTCCAACCGTTAGCAACATATGGTTGCCCAAGTCTCGCATCCAATACCTCGCAGACATCAACAAAAAAGGCAAGGTTGTTCTATATGCCAAAGAGGAGGCCACACCCTTGGTAGCTTCCAAGGGCTACTCCAACATTCACAAGTCGATATATGATATTTTGAACAAGACGAAGGTCACGTCTCACGTGTCAAAAATATTATGATGCAACAAGTTTCAAAATCCTAATACAGGCAGGTTGCACAACGGTTTTGGCTAAGTGATTCAATATGATATCGAGTACAGTTGTAATACTTGCTTACACATCACTTTTTGTTGTTGCAACATTGCAGATCATGTTGAATCTGCTTCTTGCAGTCGTAAAGTCCAGAATACTACTATCCAGAATCAAAATTGGATGAAACCAATATCTCGCGAGAAGAATGACAGCCTCGCCATGAACAATACTGATATTATCATGGTCCAGAAGTCAAGGTTGGACAAATGAACAAATCTCTTGCGGGAAGATAATCTCCCACGAAAAGAAGAAGTCATATTCTCGACAAAATATGTTTTCTACGGCTGATTCTACTCTAGTGTTTGCTTCCAGCATGTCATGCCCCGATCTCCTGTAGGTAATTGGCCATCCCCGCTAGGCCCGAATTTATCGTGCCAGCGCTCCCGAGGGACGATCTTTCCCATTTGGACGTAATATCGTACGAGCAGAAGCTGCGCACGTGCAAGGCCATGATCCGAACAGGCGGTAAGATGTCTAGGCCATAGAATTTCACAGATAGTCTGAGTGCAGCAGAATAAAAAATGAACAAGCGATTGGTAACAAGTTCACAGAGTCGTCAGCAGTAGAAGCATTGAATAACACAAGTATAGAAGTAAAACAAGCACTTTATTGATATTGAACAAATGTTACAAGTGGCGCTAGGCCAAGATTACAAGTCGCTCAAGCCCTCTCTCTGGAAACAATAAAAATGTGCCAAGTTGCTACGTTTGTGGAATGATACATAGGCGATATTCCAATATTATGTCTTTTATATGTGCTTCAGTTCCGGACGTAACGCTCCAAGGCTCCAGAGCGAAGTCCATGCCTTAGCTCGCACGAAGGGGGTCCCGACACCGAACGAATTTCTTCCGCACCCTGCAAGCAATCTGGTGGGTTGTCAGTACATGAATGCACTGATGGGGAGGCTTCTCGCCTGTTCGATAAATTTAAACACGTTATATAGGTTTCGTGCATAATCTATCAAGTTATCTTTCTAGTCTTGACTTAGGATCAGTTTTATGGCATAATGAAAAGTCTATCTCGTGTGGCAGTGCGCCGTACGATATAAGAGTAACATGGCGAGACTTACCAACTTATCATTTGTCCTTCCCTGTCTAAGGCAAACCAAGTTAAATCAAACACGAGCATACATAATAAAATCCAGGGGCAATAGCATAAGAAAACACAAGTGTCATAAGCGAGGTTCTGTTTCAGGTGCACGAGTTATACGGATTACTCAAGCGTGTTACAATAGATTCTTAAGTATTTAATATGTATAGATGTCTTATATTCATAATCATTCAGGTGTTTCAGATTACTTGATGCGATGCAATGACTCGCACCCAGATTGTCGCTAAGCGAGGATGACTTATCTATATGAACAGGAGGTCACTGGCTTAGCCATAAAGGACCGATTTATAGTCCCGTAATGGAATGGAGTGCAACGCTTGATACATGATAAGCAATTCAAGGCGAACAGGTGATATAGAAGAGCCATTGCACGTTATCTTACCGATTCATGCGACTATCATGGGTAGACGGCTAGTCTAAGGTAGTATGCTCTACCAAGGCCCGAATACCGTATATTGTTCGGCCCCAAAGATGATGTCGCATACCATAACCGAATTTGGCACGCAATACACCAGACATTCCTCCTAGGCTGGTACGATCCTAGTGCCACTATGATCATCCAATGAATCAGATACCTAGTGCACAAGTTGTCTGTGACCATGCAAGTCTCTAGTCTTGGGTCTCTTGTCAGGTACATATTCGGGTCAGATTGAAGGTCAAGTCCAGGATTGTTCATAAATATATCGACTCCTCGAGCTGTTCGAATCATTGCAGGATGAGTGTTGTTAACTTGTCATAATGCAGTCCCTAGTTCGAAACTGCCTTGGCGACCTAATGGTCCCGAATACTTTCAGGTTCATTCTTGTGCAGAATAACTATTTGATAGCCTTACGGGAAACTTAGATGTATGCAAGGCAAGATAGTGTTACCGGGGTCGTGGCATGAATTACGTGACAAGCATTGAAACAAGGCAAACGAGTACAAGTTATAATATAAGCAAGCATGTATTTTTATTTAAAACATAAGTTTTACATTAGCACGGTCTATGGTGTAGTGCGAGGGGTAAAATAGTACATGAACATATCGAGCGACATAATCTTAGGGGACGAGCAGTGTAAACAAGTGAAGCAGTGTACTACGAAAAGTATATAATGATCTACTCGAGGCATAGCGGGGTCTACTTTCACAAAGCAAAGGTAGCATGCGATGGTCTAAGTTATAAGCCAAATTTTATTTCCATGTTCTAACATAAGCAATACTAGATGGGATTATTCCCTTAGCTAGGTGCATTATATTCTTTATTAGCATGCAAGGGGTGATTCACCTAGCAACTAGCATGTATCGTCCATATTTTAAGTGTGTTGGCTAAGCAAAGACAAGTTTATCGTAGCCACCCACCTTAGAGATAATTCGCCTGGGTCGAACGATACTCCGAGCGAGCCTTTGATAGTCTAAGTCTAAACTCCTGAAGGGCCAAGTCTGGAAATCCTTTGCCTCAAACGAGTCTTCTCAGTGAGCAAAGCGGGTCAGGTTGTTGTACTTGCGCCATTTGAATCAGCTGTCTGCTTGAGCGGAATGGGTCATTATATTATACACCACTCAGAAAAAATCTCATCCTCGAGACTTCCTGAGCGTAAATTATTTTATTGCACTATCGAATCTATCTCAAGCATAACAATTGGTACCACTAGATCCGTTCGAACATAATTTCCTACTCGTTCCTTATATCGTTTCGCGTGTATGCTAGGTATGTCTTATTGAATGACTCTATCATTCAATCCAAGCTCTGACTCGGTCTCTAATATGCCTTAGAGCGGAACATATATATTAACGCGGGGTACGTTACAATCCATCTTGAATAATGATCTAGGGCTGAGGCAAACTTATCTAAGTTATTATACTTGTCCATGCGAGTCTAGCATATTTACTTGCACTAGCATTCGAGATTAGCATATCGTGAGTCTGGATCGTGCACATATTCGAAGCGTCCCTCAAACATATGCATGTCAACCAATATAGCGATAGCGAAGTCTTTTCACTCGAGTTTAACATATCACTGGGTCTTGGATCATGCACACGTTCAAGGCATCCCTCAAACATATCTATTCAACCATACTTAGCGATAGTGAAATCGGACAAGCTACTTGCGAAAATTTTAAGGGTTCTCATCTTATGAATCACAATGATACCTCCAACAGGGTTAATAAAATTTTAAGTCATTTTCATTCCAACCAAGAATCAAGCATTGCACTATCGTTAAGCACGATCTATCAGATCAACTGACTAGCGTTCATATCCTATCGTACATTTTGCTTGTGTCAAACATAGCACACACTTACCGTTCCAAGTCTAACTCTAAGTCTTACTGTCCCAGTTCTATGGCTTGTTCAAGCAATATGCTAAAGTCAGTTACACAAGTTCTTTCACTCGGCAGGGTCGTCTGCCTAATTAGTAGGTCAGCTCACAAGGTCATAGGTACAAGTTCAAGCACACGATTCATCGTACAAATTTGTCGCATGATGCTCGCCCCAATTCCTAAGGTTAAACCATTATTCGTTTGCACGAGATATTCTACCCAAGCTTGTTTCACTCAGATTTCTAAACATCGAGGACAGATCATCCTACCCACAATAACACATTCGCTGCATAGGGTTCGAGTCTATTCAGTCAAATTTATGATATATCCAAGTTGTATGACAAGCCTAGAAATTCATATAGTCTATCTCCTTAAACATGTTTGATAGAACCCATATATACATTCTAAGTCTAGACCACCAAGCCATAATTCAATTTCTTATCTTGTCAAACCACTAGTCAAGATGATCCACTAGTTGTCACACTCCGGTCTCCCGCAAGTTTGATCATCCTCGTTGGACGTGAGATCACCACGCCAACGCTCCCGCTAGATAATCCTTCTAATCCGGACGTGACGCATGTATGAGCATGAAGTTATGCTCGTATAAGACAAGAACGTCGAACGTTATGGTTATCATCGAAACGATCGAGATACCTTATCATTTTACTTTGCTCCATCTAAGTTATATATATAATCCTTTAATTTATGTCCGTCCATGCCGTGATTATAATTTGTCTAGCAAAATTATCCAACTTCAATGTTACCGTTCGATAATTCCATAGTCTTACTTCTGGCATTCGTCAAACAACTAAGTTTAATACTCAAGCCAAAATCTATCCACTTTTGATACGTTATATTTTATCGATTTCTTTTGAATAATCATCGAGCATGTTCTCGTGAGTTCGATTATCCCCCTAGACGTAAAATTACAACGCTGGCGCTCCCGCAGGATAATCGTTCTCGCTGGGACTGATTTTCGAGAGTTATCTTTCAAACTAGATTTCAAGAAAGTTCTTCCAAACTCCAGTTTGAATCCGTTATCGCTTACCTCTTTCATCAAACCATAATATTTTATTTACTCAAGTTTTAATCCATTTGATTCAATTCAAAATCGCTCATACAATCCATCAAGTTTTCACCAAGTTTTCTTGACCAAGGTATCGATTTTATTTCCTTGAATCCCAATTCGATATAAGCCTTATCACTTGTTCAATATATTTCCAAATCGCTCAACTCAACTATCGCACGAGACCTATGAATTTGTTTAAATATTTTTAAAATGGTCCATACACCACTCAGGAATCGAGTCATCCAATTAAATCCTCAATCGTGTTTGCATCACTCGCTAGCATATTCACCAATTCGTTCCTTAGAATTCCTATGCAATACCTAAGAATCACCTGATAAATCTTAGTCTCTTATATATCCTTGTTGATAGTCATCCAAGTAAACCATATCTGATTTGCATCTGCCGACATGAAATACCGTTTGAGCTATTTCTCAAAATCCAAGCACGATCTCATGTATTCGCCTTAGCGATAAACTGATAAGGTTTCTATCGGTTTTTATTCTAAGTCTGACTTATCTTTTCCTGAACGATATCTCAATCTCGCCAACTAGCTTGCACCAAAAAGGATCTTGGCGCGTAATACACAACACAACTTAGCCGAAAGGCTGTATGCATAGCTAACCGTCCGAACGATATTCTATTTCGCACACTAACCAGTTGGGTAATCATGTATAGGTATTCGGGTTCGCACATAACTAATAAATTTCTAGCACGAGTCTATTCCCACAAAGTCTAACATAGGTCAGAATAAGGGTCTTCATATTACAATTGCATACAAGCAATCATATCATTCACATACACTTTTTAAAATTATTTAGACTCATTGTATAGAATATTCCAATGGGTCAACGAGAGAGAGTGTATGCACATAACCCACGAACGAGCTTTTGAAACTGAGAAAATCGATAAGAAGTCCAAAGGCGTAAAGTCATGCTTTGATACCAATATGTCACGCCCCAATCTCCTGCAGGTAATCGGTCATCCCCGCTAGGTGCGAATCACTGCGCCAACACTCCTACGGGATGATCTTTCCTATCTGGATGTGATATCGTATGAGCAGAAGCTATGCACGTGCAAGGCCATGATCCGAACAGGCGGTAAGATGTCTAAGCCACAGAGTCGCACAGATATCCAAGTGCAGCAGAATAAGAAATGAACAGGCGATTGGTAACAAGTTCACAGAGTCGTCGGTAGCGGAAGCATTGAATAACACAAGTATAAAAGTAAAATAAGCACTTTATTGATATTGAACAAATGTTACAAGCGGCGCTAGTCCGAGATTATAAGTCACTCAAACCCTCTCTCTCGAAATAATAAAAGCGTACCAAGTTGCTACATTTGTAGAATTATACATAGGTGATGTTCCAACATTATATTTTGTATATGTACTTTAGTTCCAAATGCAACGCTCCAAGGCTCCAGAGTGAACTCCATGACTTAGCTCACACGAAGGGGGTCTCCGCACTGAACGAGGTTCTCCCGTACCCTGCAAGCAATCTGGTGGGTTATCAGTACATGAATGTACTGGTGGGGAGGCTTCTCGCCCGTTCGATAAATCCAAACACGTTATAGAGGTTCCGTGCACCATTTGTTAAGTTATCTTTCTACTCTTTCTTTAGGATCAGTTTTATGGCATAATAAAAAGCCTAACTCGTGTGGCCGTGCGTCGTACGATATAAGAGTAACACGACGAGACTTACCAACTTACCATTTGTCCTTTCCTGTCCAAGGCAAACCAAGTTAAACCAAGCACGAGCATACATAATATAATCTAGGCACAATAGCATAAGTAAACACGAGTGTCATAACCGAGGTTCTATTTTAGGTGCACGAGTTACACGGATTACTCAGGCGTGTTGCAATAAATTCTTAAGTATTCAATATGTATGGATATCTTATATTCATAATCGTTCAAGTGTTTCATATTACTGGATGCGATGCAATAACTCGTACGTGGATTGCCGCTAAGCGAGGATGACTTATCTATATGAACAGGAGGTCACTGGCTTAGCCATAAAGGACCAATTTATAGTCTCGTGACGGAATAGGATGCAACGCTTGATACATGACAAGCAATTCAAGAAGAAAAGGTGATACAGAAGAGCTATTGCACGCCATCCCGCCGATTCATGCGACAATTATGGGTAGACGACCAGTCCAAGGTAGTATGCTCTACCAAGGCCTGAATACCGTGTATTATCCGGCCCCAATGACGGCGTCGCATACAATAACCGAATTTGGCACACAATACACCAGACATTCCTCCTAGGCCGGTATGATTCCAGTACCACGGTGATCGTCCGAGGAATCAGATATCTCGTACATGAGTTATCCGTGACCATGCAAGTCTCTAGTCTTGGGTTTCTTGTCAGGTACATATTCGGGTCAGATTCAAGTTCAAGTTCAAGATTGTTCATAAATATATCTTCGAGCTATTTAAATCAGTGCAGGACGAGTGTTGTTTAACTTATCATGGTACAGTCCTTAGTTTGGAACTGCCTTGGCGACCTAACAGTCCCAAATACTTTCAGGTTCATTCTTGTGTGGAACGACTATTTGATAGCCTTTCGGGAAACTTAGATAAATGCAAGTCAAGATAGTGTTAACGGGGTCATGACATGAATTATGTGACAAGCATTAAAATTAGGAAAATGAGTACAAGTTATAATATAAGCAGGCAAGCATGCATTTATATTCGAAACATAAGTTTTATGTTAGCACAGTCTATGGGGTAGTACGAGGGGTAAAAACGTACATGAACATATCGAGTGATATAATCTTAAGGGACGAGTAGTGTAAACAAGTGAAGCAGTGTACTATGAAGAGTATATGATAATCTAATTGAGGCATAGCGGGGTCTACTTGCACAAAGCAAAGGTAGCATACGAGGGTCCAACTTATAAAACAAATTTTATTTCCATGTTCTAACATAAACAATACAAGATCAGATTATTCCCTTAGCTAGGTGCATTTTATTCTTTATTAGCATGCAAGGGATGATTCACCTAGCGACTAGCACATATCGTCCATATTTTAAGTGTGCTGGCTAAGCAAAGACAAGTTCATCGTAGCCACCCACCTTAGCGATGATTCATCTCGGTCGAGTGATACTCCTAGAGAGCCTTTGATAGTCTAAGTATGAACTCCTGAAGGGCCAAGCCTGAAAATCCTTTGCCTCAAACGAGTCTTTTCGTTGAGCAAAGCGGGTCGGGTCGTTGCACTTGCACCATTTAAAAAAGCTGTTCGCTTAAGCGGAACGGGTCATTACACAGCACATGGTATATAACTTTAATATCGTTGTTAATGTTACTCTTGCGAGGGTTATTTCCTGCAGGAATTGTCATGACCCGCACCCGATATAGGGGCACGAGTACGTGGGTACGTCCAGCCTACGTCGTAGCATCAGTGGTAGAACGTTGTCTAGGTTACAATACTAACTAATCAATCTCACATGAATATCCAACTCCATAAGGAGACACAGATATCACAATATAACATGGAAATACTCAATCACAGAAATAAAAGCACGACGAGATATCAAAGAAAATAAATGAAATACAACCCAAGTCTAAACAACAAAATAGTCTAACCTGCAAACAATAACATCCAAATCTCCAAGTATGCCGAAAACAAGTCCTCTATGTCGTAGTCTGGAAAAAATATTCAGTCAGGATGGAGCGAAGTACAAGCATTAATAGCAGTTCCATGTATATTGACAAAACTATAATACAGTGTAAAGAAATACAAGATGGATATAAATAATGGCAATAAGAAATACTGGAGATAATAAAATACTGGAAATAGAAATACTGGAGCATATATCATCGTCAATGGTACACTAGCAATGAATAGAAATATAAGTGTATGCTAAAAAAATGAACTAGAATATAAGTGAATGCTAGAACAATAACTAGAATATAAGAAAATGCTATAACTATGATCTGGAAATACATGTATAGAATATCTAGCTAAGTGTGTGAAACATCAGCATATCATGTGATCGGCTTGGGACTGATTAGTCTTGCTATGTATGATTAACTATGATTCATGTAAGGTCAGGCTAACCATCCAGTTAGCTATGATGCGAGCAATAGTCAGGCTAATCATACATAACAGACTATGAGGCATGTAATGGTCAGGCTGCACCGACGTGAGGTATGGGTGAGCTATGATTCATGTAGAGTTGGGTATGATCACATAATCTACTAATATTTTCCCATCCCCAGCTAGCACAATGGATTCCAATCATGACTCCTCGTGACCGATCTCGATGATGCCAACTCGTGTATACATAGTGTCAGAATCATGTACGCTATATAACTAGAATCATAGAGATGATCAACATAATAAAAACTGTTAGAGAATGTACTCGCATGTGTTAATATTGCAAGATAATTATTTATATTTAATTGCTGTGATTTTATTTGATTGATTGTACCTTACCGTTGCTTCGATAATTGGAGCGCTACACTAGCCATTGCCTTCCTACAAATTTTACACCCTTGCCCTAGACGTGCCAGCCTTCTATTTTGATCTTTGTGTAACTCATAATTATGCCTTCTTGTGCTTTATTTTAGTCGCACAACATTCGTCGCAAACGATTGTATTTAATTCTAAATAAATCCAACTTTGTATCTTTGTGCATTCCAATCAAAATTGGAGACACAACATTGACTCTGTTTGTGCAACCCAAATTATGATAATATTCTATTCTGAGTCTTCTTCATTCATGACACTTGTGTCCCATCTTATTTTAACCCCATGTACTTCTAATTAATTTTAGAACACCAATTATATTAATTTTAATTAAATTAATCCCAAAACTCCATTTTGTGCAATTTTCTAATTGTTGGGCACTTTTATGCAAAAGTGCATCGAGGTGTCTACACTCCATAGACCAACACATGAAGAAACCCTATTTTCCTTCATGTTATTTTTATTCACAATTTTTGGAGTGTGTAGCACTCAACATCAACCCTCATTGAACTTTGGCCCTCTATTTTGAATCAATGCAATCCTAGCCCTCCAATACCTACATGACAAGCCAAGGCCCAATCCCAAGGAGGATGTTGACCAAGCCCAACTTTCTAGGTCAACCCAACCCTCCTTCATATATATATATATATATATATATATATATATATATATATATATATATATATATCACTTTTTCTTTCTTTATTTTTCCTTTCTTTTCATCCCTAATACCTAGCTCCCAGTTGACTCCCCCCTTTCCATCTCATGTTCTTCACCATCTTCTTCTTCTTCCCGCCGATCCCAGATAAGACTCACCGGAGCAGCCGAGTCTGGCCACCCCAGCCCCATTTCGGTCAGAACCCGACCGCCGAACCATCCCATCAACCTCCCTCGACCCACCTACATCATCTCCATGCCTGAAGCCGCTGCCAACCCGACCATGCTCCTCGACTGAACCGCTGTACCCCAGCCCGCGCCGGAGCCGACCCCGACCGCCTGAGCATGCCAGCACCCCGCTTCTCATCCCCAGAAGCCGACGACAGCCGCCTGCCGACTTCCTCACGACCGCTGAACTGCCATTAACGCCGGACTGAACGACAGCAAGCCATCTCGACGCCGCCTGTACTTCGTCATACCGAAGACCGAAGCAGCCGACACACCTGACATCACCGGACCCTCCTCGACTTCACCGACGGAACAGCAACCGACCATGCACCTCGACTGAACCCACTGAACCCCTGAATCGCTGAACCTCAACGACGTGACGGCACGCAGAACCATCGTTCTTCTTTGACAGCCCGCTGAACCGGACCGAGCTCGCCAGAACAGTAGCAACAGGAGCAGCCCACCTCGACGTCGAATACCCCATTCACGCGCACGAGCAGGTTTAAATTGTACTTTCATGTTGTGTACGTATACATATATATATGAAATGTTAGGATATAGCGTATTGTCATAACGTGTTCGTTAGTTGTTGATTGCTAGTCGTTATGCAAATAAACCCAACTCATATGCGTATACGTACGTGTATGCGTATATTATTTATTTTGGTGTATATAGATATATATTTAGTATGTGTATATATTCTGTGTAGTAATTAAATGCTAGTTAGGACTATATATATTGTATATATATATAGTATGCCCTAGTATTAATTATGGTTATCCCGTAGTTACATTGACCATGTGACCCTGAGAATTGTGAGTAGACTGCCTTATGTATACCGGCGTACAGGCGAGACCTGTGTTAGTGTTTGACTGTTTAATTTTGCACAGCAATTGCAGACTTGACACCCGTACAGTTAGATGCAAATTCGACCATGTTAGTTGACCAGTGTCATACCTAGCGTAGCCCTATGCTTAGTGTATTGATGATTGTGTGTATGTTAGTGTAATGACTGATAAAATATTATTATTAATTGATGTCTATAGGACTGTTGGATCATTCAGACAAGATCCCAAAAATAGGATAATTATATTTCCAACAGAGGACCACAGGCGAGTACATTCTCTGACAGTTTTTATTATATTGATTATCTCTATGATTCTAGTTGTATAGTGTACATGATTCTGATACTATGTATACACGAGTTGGCATCATCGAGACCGATCACGAGGAGTCATGATTTAGAATCCATCGTGCTAGCTGGAGACGGGGAGATATTATTACATTATGTGATCATACCCAACTCTACATGCATCATAGCTCACCCATACCTCACGTTGGTGCAGTCTGACCATTACATGCCTCATAGCCAGTTACATGTGATTAGCCTGACTATTGCTCGTATCATAGCTATTTGGATGGTTAGCCTGACCTTATATGAATCATAACTAATCATATATAACAAGCCTGATCAGCCCCAAGTCGATCACATGATATGTTGTTGTTTCACACACTTAGCTAGATATTCTATACATGTATTTCCATATCATAGTTCTAGCATTTTCTTATGTTCTAGTTATTGCTCTAGCTTTGACTTATATTCTAGTTCATTGGTCTAGCATGCACTTGTATTTCTGTTCATTATTAGATGTACCATTTATGATAACATTATTCCCGTATTTCTTATTTCAGTATTTATATTTCTAGTATTTCATTGTTCCATTATTATTTATTGCCTGTACTGATATCCATCTTATATTTCTTTACACTGTATTATAGCTTTTGTCAATATATGTGGAACTGTTGTTAGTGCTTGTACTTCGCTCTAATCCTGACTGGATATTTTTTCCAGAGGATCTTGAGGACTTCTTTCCTACACATTACGGACCAGGTATAGACGCAGACTACATACCAGAGACATTAGAAGAGTCTATTATATTAGAGGAGACACTACCTGCAGCTGTTTAGACAGCATTTATTTTATGCATTGAGACTTATTTTTGAGGTTTATTTTAGTTATGTTGAGACTTATGTGGAGTTTAATTTGAGACTTGTGGAGATTTTTATGTTAGACAGCTAGACTGTGGTTTATCTCCATTTTGAGACATTGTGTTGACTATGTCATTCTTTATTATCTTTTATCGTGCCATTTACATTCCTATAGCTATTGTGATTGAGTATACTTTATGAGATATTGAGAGATGTTTATTTCATTGTACTCCTTATGGAGTTGATATCATTGACAGGTTGTGAGTTATGTTAGTATTATTGAGACCGAGATAGCGTTCTACCGCCGATGCTGCGGCGTAGGCTGGATGTACCCACGACTCATGCCCAAATTCTGGGTACAAGTCGTGACACACACGCACACTAGCTACTAGGTTCACTGACACGGGTCTTGAAATCAACCAACTAAACTATCATGAAGCAACACGCTAGCCCAAATTACTATTCACACATGCATATATACACAATATAAAAGGGATGTAAGTTGAACCTGCGTGTTAGCGTGCACGTGCACGGGATCAAGGGTGACTGTTGTAGGTCGTCTCTAGCAAGGTGGGACGGGTCGACGATGATGATGATGATGATGGTGATGATATTGATGATGATGGTAATGATGATGATGATGATGATAATGTTGATAATGATGATGATGAAGAAGGTGATGATGATGGTGGTGATGATGATGATGATGATGATGGTTTGCCGTTGTTGTCGGAGTCCGACGGCTCAGGCGAGCAGGGCTGCTGGATGAGTGGAGAACGAGGACGATGAAGGAGGATGTCGGGGTCGTGACATGGTGGTGGTGAGCGGCTTGCTCAGCCGAGGAGGAGGAGAGAAAGTCAGGGCTGCCGTGATCGAAGGAGAGAAGATGATGGTGGTGGTGGTCCGGCTGTGACGAGGACGGGGACGTCAAGGGATCGGGGTTATGGAGGGAGATGAAGGAAGAGGTCGTGGTGGTGGAGGAGAATGGTGTGTCGACTGGCTGCTGATGGTCGACGGTGGAGTCGGGTGGAAGGAGATTGGGTTCAGGCGAGGGAAGGCTCGGGACTTGCTGTCGGGGTTCAGATGCTCAGGCGGGTGGGAGCTTATGTCAAGATGACCTGGGACATCAGCTCAGACGGTCGGGACGAGCGGTCATGGCCGTGGAGAAGTCTGGAATGGTGGTTGCAGTAGGGTTGCTGGGGAGTTGCTCTGAGTAGGGGATGGCCGAAGAACAGGGAAGAAGGAAAGAGGATGGGGAGGTCGACGGTAGGTTGTCGCTCGACGGGGGTGAGTTCTGGCAGAATGGGGTATTGGAGGCTGGTGGTGTCGATGGTCGGTGCAGTCGGTGCTCTGGTGGAGGACTGGTCGGGGATGGCCACCGGAGATGGGAAGCCGGGAAGAGGTAAGAAGGAGGAAGGAGATGATATTGAGTTAGGTTTAGGGTTTGTGGGTTGAGGTGTAGGTGGAGGTGATGAGAATTATGGAGAAAAATGTTGTATATATATGTGGGAAGAAAAGGGTGGTGTAGCCCTAGGGATCTGGGGACTTCTGTCCTATACATTATGGACCAGGTATAGACGCAGACGACACACCAGAGATATTAGAGGAGTCTATTCCATTAGAGGAGACACTACCTGCAGCTGTTTAGACAACATTTATTTTATGCATTGAGACTTATTTTTTAGGTTTATTTTAGTTATGTTGAGACTTATGTGGAGTTTAATTTGAGACTTGTCGAGACTTTTATGTTGGACAGCTAGACTGTAGTTTATCTCCATTTTGAGACATTGTGTTGACTATGTCATTCTTTCTTATCTTTTATCGTGCCATTTATATTCCTATAGCTATTGTGATTGAGTATACATTATGAGATATTAAGAGATGTTTATTTCATTGTACTCCTTATGGAGTTGATATCATTGACAGGTTGTGAGTTATATTAGTATTATTGAGACCTAGACAGCATTCTACCGCCGATGCTACGGCGTAGGCTAGACGTACCCATGACTCATGCCCAAATTCTGGGTGCGGGTCATGACACATTTTTAGTGGTGGCCCATGCAGGTCGAGATTTGCAAGTTGTGCGATGTCGTGGTAGTGCGACAACTTAGTTGTACTACTGCGAGCCTGCAATAGGATATAGAAAATAGGATTTAGGATGAGAGTATGCTCAATTACACTAGAAAAATTCTCATCTTTACAATGCTATTCTAAATAATTATTTCCTTTAGAATTTTATTGTCCTTCCTTGATGATATCTTATTTATTGCCCTTATTGATTCTTTTCGATCTGTCTTCAGGATGCCGCCGAAGACTAGGTCTTTGAGACTGGGAGCAGCAACTTCAGAGAGGTCTGCCACCTCTCGACCTGACGAACAGACATCTGGAGTTCCTCCTACATCCCCTGTTCATGTGGGAGTATCTGCAGCTAATGGGATTCCTCTTCCACCTATTCAGAGGATTGCCCAGCTGTGACGGACAACCTTCTACCTCCACCGACTCCAATTTTCGGGGGTATGCCTACTGACGGGGCACAGATGTTCGCGCTTATCCAAGGCATGTTAGAGGCCCAGAGAGTGACAGCAGAAGCTCAGCATATTCAAGATGAGGCACAGAGGGTGCAAGCAGAGGCGCACCAGGCACAGACAGAGCTGATGAGAGACAGCATGGAGAATGCTCATCAGGTGGCTCTCCAGGCTGTGGAGAGAGTAGCACGACAACAGCAGCATCCTGGCCAGCAGCACCAAAGGCCGGGTACTATAGTCAACTTTAAGAGGATGATGCCTTGAGAGTTTAAAGACACAGAGGGGATACTCTACGCTGACAACTGGCTAGATGACATAGAGAGGAACTTGCGTTTGGCGCAGATTCCGGAGATTCTTCAAATCGAGGCCGCTGGCTGTCAGATATTTGATATCGCGCTAACGTGGTATCGTACAGAGCCGAGACTCACTGACGAAGGACTTACTTGGGAGAACTTCAAGGAGCTCTTCAAGGAGAAGTTCTTTCCTGACGTAGCTTTGGGAGCATTGGAAAGTCAGTTCTATGACTTGGTCCAAGGAAGCATGTCAGTTGACGAATATGTCGCAAAGTTTTGCCGTTTGAGTTAATTCGCGCCATCGATGATTCGAGACCCAAGAGACAGAGCCCAAAAATTCAGGAAGGGGTTGAATAGAGAGATCAAGTCTCGTACTTTGGGACGACGCACTGCTACATTTGAGGGTAATCTGATAGATGCCCAGATTGCTGAAGATGACTTGGACCTCATGCCCAAGAGAGGATATGACACTTCTGGAGGAACAAATAAGAACACAGGACCGGCCAAGCACCCACACTTTCAACAAAAATAAAGGTCGTACCAGCAGCAGCATCAACAGCACCAGGCACCAGTTCGAGGATACATCTAGCAACAGCAGCCACAGAGACAGAATCAGCCCGTTGCCCAGTGTGCATATTGCGGAAATGGGACATACCAGAGACATCCGTTAGAAGAGGTTGGGTACATGCTTGTCCTGTGGATCGTCAACACATCAGCTGAGGGACTGTCCATCTATTCAGACTCGTTAAGGTGGAACAACCGCTTAGAGAGGACCAGCCAGAGTACCTACTGTACTAGGAGGCCAGCAGAGGGGACCTCCACTTCAACCACAGCAGCAGAGGTTTGCTCAGCACCAGCAGCAGCAGAGAGGAGCACCACAGGGACGCACATACGCCATAACGATTGAGGAGGCCGAGCTAGCTGGAGACGTGATTTCAGGTTCAGTTTCTATCGATTCTATTCCAGTGCTTGCATTATTTGATTCGGGCGCTTCCCAAAGTTTCGTATTTGTATCTTATGCTCTTAAGCACCATTTAGAAATGGAACCATTAGATAGGACTTGCAAGATCATGACTGGAGGAGGCATTATCCTAGTCCATGATTATTGCAAGGATCAGAGAGTATCATTGGGAGGCCGAGAGTTGAGCATGAGTTTACTCATCATGCCACTTCCGGGATACGATATTGTACTCGGAATGGACTGGTTGAGTAGGCATCATGCTACTATAGATTGTCACAGAGGCAGAGTAATATTTCGACCACCAGGAGAGCTAGAGTTTAAGGTCGCCAGAGGAGCAGCAAAGCAGAGTAGAGGCACTTTTTATGGAGCTAGAAAGGAAGCAGAGGAGTTACCACATCCTCTGATAGCGGAGTTCCTAGATGTATTTCCAGAGGAGTTGCCAGGCTTACCGCCAGACAGAGATGTTGAATTCTCTATAGACTTGGTACCATAAGCGGAGCCTATTTCACAACATGTCTATAGAGTCAACAATAGCGAGCTGGTAGAACTGAAGAAGAAAGTTGAGGATCTACAGGACAAAGGTTTCATTAGATCCAGTTCATCGCCAGGGGGAGCTCCAGTATTGTTTGTACCGAAGAAGGATGGTACGGTACGCATGTGTATCAATTATAGAGCTCTAAACAACCTCACTATCAAGAACAAATACCCGCTGCCGAGGATAGATGATCTTTTTGAACAATTGAGCGGAGCAAAGGTATTTTCAAAGATAGACTTGAGGTCAAGCTATCACCAGGTGAAGGTGAAAAAAGAAGACATATCGAAGACAGCTTTTCGGACCAAATATGGCCAGTTTGAATTCACGGTAATGCCGTTTGGTTTAACCAATGCACCAGCAGTGTTCATAAACTTGATGAACAAGATATTCCACCAGTACCTTGACAAGTTCGTAGTGGTGTTCAACAACGACATTCTTGTGTATTCGAAGACCCCAGAGGAGCACGAAGAGCACCTGAGGATGGTTTTGGAGACTCTCAGGAAGGAATAGCTGTATGGGAAACTTTCAAAGTGTGAGTTCTTCCTTGACAAGGTTGAATTCCTTGGACATATGGTAACGGGTGACGGAATTTCAGTTAACCCAAAGAAGATAGAGGCAGTAGAATCATGGGCTACCCCCAGTTCGGTAGCTGAAATCAAGAGCTTTCTCGGACTAGTAGGATACTATAGGAGGTTTGTATAAGACTTCTCCAAGATTGTAGAGCTAATGACTTGTCACGACCCGCACCCGGTTTATGATTCAAGCCAATAAATATTCGAAGCTAGAGTATTATATTTACATCATTATTCATCTATTTATTTTATAAGAAAGCGACATTTAGGAAAAATGATTTTTATAAAAGATTTTAAATCACCTTCTAAAATCAAACATTGTTAAAAATCAAATACAAGAATTCAAGGAGAAAATATTTTAAAAACTTGGTATTAAAAATAAATTAAAAATCTAATTATTTCGGAAATTGGAAATCGGAGGTTACAAGTCTACCCACCTTAGAAAATTTCGTCCTCGAAATTTAAAATCCTCAATTGTTTTTTTTTTTTTTTAACCATCAAAATTAAATTCATCAAATCATACAATCATGAACTAATCCATATTGTTTTTTTCACAACTTTTCAAAATTCTAGAAGTATCATATTCCCTCAAACCTTTAAAATTAAAAAAATCAAATTTCATTCTTATCAAAATCTCCTCAAAAATTTATGCTAATCACTAAATATAAAACTTAATATTCAATCTTCTTATTTTTAAATCCACTCAATGTATATTTATAAAATTTAAAAATCTCGTCCAAAAAGTTTGTATTCAAATACTAACCCATTAATCATCTTACTCCTCAAATTTTGAGTAAATCACTAAATACAAAATTTACTATCCAATCCTTTAATTGAAATCCAGTAAATGCATATTTATAAATTTTTAAAAATCTTATCCCAAAATTTGAATTCAAACACTAATCCATTAATGATCTTACTCCTTGATTCTTTTTCCACACAATGCTCAAATAATATAATACTCGCAAAATCTTCAATTATAATATTCAAAATAAATCTATATCTTGTAGTCAAATAAATACAATGATAATCTTCTTAATTTCCTCAAATGTTAGTGACATTCAATCATACCACAATCTTCATAAAAATTTATGATTTTAACAAATCATCAATTCTGTCATTTTAAATTCTCAACTCTCTTCATTTACATAAATATTTATCCTCAAAATTTAAAATACATTGTCTCTCTTTGTCAATTCATAACCTCTTCATTAATTCTTCACCACGGTCAAACCCCCAACAATCAAGGTCTAAGAAAATCCTACCTACCGTCATACAATATACAATCTAGAGAAAACATACATAGTTATGGTCACTTTTGTCATGGTATTGCAGTATCTGTCGGGTGTACTACCAGCTACATTCTAGCAAGAGAATTATTGATACAAACTACGATACTAAGAAATCAATTAATCAATCAAATAGACGAAAAATGAACAGAAGGAAAGAACAGAACATAGCCTTCTAACCTATTACTTGGACATCTTCAACTTCTATCGTACACTTAACTCTGGCACATTTATTCACAAATTTCTGTCCCTATACATTGTTACCCATATCAACTAATCATTAGTCCACAACATCCATGAATACATCCTCATTGCATACACCTATCTATTGATACTTAGATATGATACCAAGAATCTCTAACACAACCATAGTTCAAGGATGCATCCAAAGTTTGATACTTGTATCCCTTAGTACCATACCCTCTGTCAGTTCCCGTTCCTACTACAATTGTCCATACTATTTTCTCATCACTCCAGTGCACACCAAGTGTAACACCATACTAAGTGCTAAACCCTTTCTAATACAACTCTAGATGGACACCCCAAGTCAGTCTGCGGTGCCATCTCAACTATGCTCAAGTCATCAGGTCCTTACACATGTATATCATCTACTCATATATTAATATTCATATCTCGCATCTACCATAAAATTAATCCTCAAAATAATCGTCAAGGTTTAACTTCTCGATCAATCAAAAAATAATTTGCATATACCTCCTCAAAATCAGATACTCCACATCAAATTAAATTTAATCACTTCTAAAATCTTTGTAGCCTTAACCATGTTTATTGAATCAATATTTGAATCCTCAAAAAAAAAATTTTTTTTTTGACACAATCTCTACTCCTCAATTATTCTAAAAATAAAATTTTATTTCCACCTTTTAATTTATAATTCCACAAGTGTACATATCAGTGCTCACGGTCTCTGATACTCAAGGTGCACTCAATGCATCTAGTGTCTATAATTGTGTAATAAAATTGTACTGCCTGAATCACTTGTGCTATTACCTCCAATGATCAAAGTTATCATCCTTGTATTTTTCTTTCATGATTTCAATTTATGTCAACTAGTATATCATCTAATTATCATCACACAGAGTGCTTACTGTTATTAATGTCATCCTCGACTAATCCTCGATATAGAATCATTAGCACTCTTGGTATTATATCACTAGCTTCATTAATGCATCATCTCTTCAAGCTCATTATAACTCATGATTACATGTATCTACTATAACACTCATGTTTCTTTACTCTCGTGGGTATGTGTATGGTTCCTCATCTCGATTGTTGTATATGTATTTCCCTGTAATCTTTTACAGCCTGTTAAACTGCTCTGTGATACGCCTCACCAATTTCATTACCAATTCTGATATTTCTCCACTCATGACAGCTCATTAACTCTTTTATGCATATATAATTCCTTACCTTTAACACACCCGATATCAATCATCAAATTGAACATCATGCTCCATAAATCCATAACACAATTCCTGAATACTTAATTGTTCACGTAGATCATCCAATTGCATAATCATGATTATCCAGGACGGGTATGTTAGCTCTGATACTAACTCTGAGAACTATCACTGATACTCTTACTCCTCTTTCTATAATATCAATACTAATTATAATAACACCTATCATAGAACTATTGCTACAAGGTACTATGCTATGGGTATCTCTAGATTAATGCCTAATGCTCCCATGTCCAACTAAGAAACACTTACAACTCACAAGTCACACTCAGTCAACTAATACGAGTCACAACCAAAATTGTAAGTCACTAATTATCACACTAACAAGGATCCTTAAAGAAATAAGGCTCAAAAGAACTGGGTTAAGGACTGAAGATATCTTTACTGCTAGTAAAGAAAAGAAGCGATGGAACAAAGTCCTGGAATAACATAAATAGATAAGTCTTGAGATGATACCTTAAGAACCAATTTAAGATACAACCTGATAATCATACACGTCTGTCTGAAATTATGACACTCAGAATCCTCGCCACGCCAGTAAGCATAGATACGATAAACGATAGGTTTCGTAACTAAGGTATGCAACTCTATAATCATGTCGTCTAGAATCTTCGCCACGCCAACCGGTATGGCTACGAGAAACTCTAAATCTCATAACTAAAGTATGTACATCCAAGTTAGGTTCCTACGTTCTCGTCACGACAGCTAATATGGCTGCGATAAACTCTAGGTTCCATAACCAAAGTAGACATTTTACCTTTTTTACTGTCCTCATCAATATATGTTATCAGATGAAACCATAAATTCTAGTCCGTAAAATTCATCTCAATATGAAATTAACTCAACAACGATACCAGGAATTAAAGTTAACAACTGGTCAACAAGAATCAAACTCAATATCAACGAGTGAGGACGGACGAAAACAAGGGCGAAGGAATTAAATTGGAAATTATAATAAGATTCTCATGGGGTCATCCCAGGAAATCTCTCAAGAATTTGTGATTGAGTATCCTTCTCTCATCCTAGTATCCTATGTCCTATATTCTATAACAGGCACGCAGTAGTACAACCAAGACGTCGCACTACCACGACATCGCACAACTTGCGAAGTCAGACCTGCATGGGCCACCACTAAAATGTGTTACGACCCGCACCCGGTTTAGGGGCACGAGTGCGTGGGTACGTCCAGCCTACGCCGCAGCATCGGCGGTAGAACACTGTCTAGGTCATGTAACTATCTAATCAAACTCACGTGAATACCCAACTCCATAAGGAGACGTGGATATCATAAAATAAGGCTAGAAATACTCAATCACATAAACAAAAGCACGATGAGATATCAAGGCAAGCAAGACATACAAGACAAATCTAATGACAAAATAATCATACCTGCAATCATTAACTTCCAATCCTCAAGTGTGTCAGAAACCAGTCTACTAAGGTCACAGTTTGGAAAAATATTTTCCAGTCAGGAAGGAGCAAAGTACAACTCTAAATAGCAGTTCTATATTAATGATATAAACTATGTAGCAGTTCTAGATAGAAATATACTAGAAACATGTATAGGTACGAGAAATAAAAGAAATACTGAAAATACTGTAAGTAAATGCAGGAGAAGAAACAATATGTCCATGAGCAAGAACCTATGACTAAGTGTATAAGTACTAGCTTTAACATGTGATTGGCTTGGGAACTTGATCAGGCTGGTTACATGTGATTAGCTATGATTCATGAAGGTCAGGCTAACCGTTGGTTAGCTATGATGCATGTATAGGTCAGGCTAATCACACGTAACAGCTATGAAGCATGGAGATGGTCAGGCCGCACCCGACATGAGATATGGGATGAGCTATGATGCATGAAAAGTGGGGTATGATCACATATCTACACTAAAATACTCCCCAACCCCCGACTGGTATAGTAGATCTAATCATGGTACGCTATGGCACAGGATTCCCTAGGAAGGTAGCAAATCTCCCCGGGAATCAGTGTCTGTACATGCACAAGATAACAAAGAAAATAAGTCTTGTATAAGCTACACCATGAATAAGGAATAACATCTCATGACGAGATCCGTGTATACCAATCCGTGTAACCAGCGTGTCAAGAGCATAGATATTTACACTAGATACAGTGAACATAGGAGATATCATAAATTAGAAACTAATCAGAGAATGTACTCGCCTTGGGTCCTTAGCTGGTAATTATTGATGTCCTGTTCCAGAGTATCCCCTGGGTAAACCAACAGTCCTATAACATATCACAAGCAAAACCACATTTGCATCAGATGTTACACTAACACAGTCTAAAAAATACTGAGTTTGGGACTCCTCTAGGTATGATACTGGTCACCTAGGATCACCTAGTAGGGATACGTAAAACACATTACACTTATTAAGACTTACAATAATTATACATGCACCAATTTAAATATATTTACAATATATATATATATATGCCTTTTAAATACATATCTGATTTATGCTAGTTGAACATTATATATGTATACTCACTATGCTAACAATACATTTTTAAAAATATATATATATATTGTCAATGTTATTATTAAAATATATACTAATACTAGTACATCACATTAAATACAAATACAATACATTAATTGTATGTACAAGATATATATATATACATTTATACTAATTATACATATTAGAAAATATATTAAGTACATATATATATACAAAATATATACATATACTAAACATTATATATTTTTATACCAAAATACCTATATATATATATTAAAGGAAATACACATATACATATTATACTATACCAATTGAACGATAAGGAGATATATATATATATCAAAATAGTACGTATACTATTATATTTTATATACCAAAATACGTATTTGCATATATATATCAATCAACATTATATATATAACTAATCAAAGAATGTGTATAATGCCACCCTCCTCAAGGTGATCCCAAATGAAATAGCAGTTAGTTCCAATAGGTCCGGAGCAGTCCAAATAGCTAGAATCTATATAAAGAAGTCCAAGATCGGAGTTCGGCACGAAAACCGAGATAAGGATTCCAGGCTAATAAGAGAAGGGTCGTTGTTTGTAATTAAGGTAACATCTTAATTGAATGAAAATCATTTCGAAGTTATTTTGAACAATAATTACAAGTAAAAGTTTATTTATAAAAATCTAGGATTTATGTAAAAGCCAATATATTTTTATGTCTATAGTAAATTCAGTTACTAGTCCAAATAACCAATTTGAACAAATTTATTATTGAAACTATTCCTTAATTAATGATATAAACCAGAAATTATTATTTTTACATAGTCAAAACCCTTATATTTATTACGTAAAAATAAACTAATTACATAAAATTACTAAACTAATTATATATAAACTAATTGATTATGAAATTAATTAACTATTACATATAAATTAACTAAATTGATTAAATAAACTAACTACATATTATATAATACTACTGATTATAATTTAATTACTGATTAATAACTTAATTAACTGATTATTAAATAATTAATCAAACTAACTAATATAATTAACCAATTACTTATATAACTAAACCAAATCTAAAATTTACAGAGCTGAAAAAAAGAAAGGGGAAGGGGAAAGGCTCACGATGGGGGGTTTCCGTCGTCGACGGAGGAGGTCTCGCCGGGGTCGGCGTTCATCTCGGGCGACGGCGGCGTCCCGGATCTGCTGTGGCGGCGGCGGTCGAAGGTCGAGAGCGGCGGCGGTGGAAATCCGAGAGCGGCGGCGTCGGCTCCAGATCTGAGGCGACGGTCGACTCGGCTCGGGGGAAGGAGATCCGCGGCGGCGGCGGTCGACGGCTCGACGGAGGAGATCCACGGCGACGGCGGTCGACGGCTCGACGGAGGCGGCCACGGCTCGACGGCTCTGAGGCGGATCCGAGGCGGATCTCCGAGCTCGACGCGGCGGTGCTCGGCTCGAGGAGGAAGTCCTAGTCGCCGGTGACAGCGGGATCTAGGTTAGGGTTTTGGGGTTCTGTACGAGTCGGGTGGGTCGTGTCCGAGGCTGGACACGGGGATTCGATGTTGTGTGGTATGGGGGTGGACGTGTCCGGGGCTGGACACAGGGATGGTGTACTGCTGGGGTGGAGGTGGATGTGTCCGGGTGTGTCGAACACGAAAATCTATTTTGTAATATTGTAACCGGACACAGGAAATGAATGGATACGGTGGGACACCCGGGGTCGGACCCGAGGCCAACACGGCTGACATGGTAGTGCTGGACACACGGACACGGGCACACAAAATGGTGGTGGTTGTTGGCTTGTGGGAATTTGTGAGGGCTAGCTAGGGTTTCTTGGGAATGGTGATGAGAGACTTAAATAGGCAAAGAGGGTATGGGATGAAGGGTGCGGATTGGCCCAATAATGAATGGTCAGGATTATATAAATGGGTTTTTCATGTGAAAAAAATGAGGGTGTAAATGGGAGACGGTAACCTGGTAAATTTAATAGAAAAAATATAATTTAAGAAAAATGTTTTAAGAGGCTTCCAAGGCTAACTGATTCCGAATAGCTACTAATTAATGCATATTGCAAAAATCTCAGAAAGTATGAAATTTATTTATTTACTATCCCAATAAATATAAAAATTTATTATATTTTATCAACTAGTCCTTCAAATAAAATTTTATTTAAAACAATAATTTTATGATTCAAGCCAATAAATATTCGAAGCTAGAGTATTATATTTACATCATTATTCATCTATTTATTTTATAAGAAAGCGACATTTAGGAAAAATAATTTTTATAAAAGATTTTAAATCACCTTCTAAAATCAAACATTGTTAAAAATCAAATACAAGAATTCAAGGAGAAAATATTTTAAAAACTTGGTATTAAAAATAAATTAAAAATCTAATTATTTCAAAAATTGGAAATCGGAGGTTACATGACTAGGCTGACCAAGAAAGATGTGGATTTTGTCTGGACAGAGGAATGTCAGGCCACGTTTGATGAGATGAAGAAGAGATTGATGACAGCTCCAGTTTTGACGTTACCGTCAGGGACAGGTGGATTCACTATCTACAGTGATGCTTCAGGAAAAGGTTTGGGATGCGTTCTTCAGCAGCACAGAAAAGTAATTGCCTATGCTTCAAGACAATTACGCCCTCATGAAAAGAACTACCCCACTCACGATTTGGAGTTAGCAGCAGTTATCTTTGCTCTAAAGCTGTGGAAATACTATCTGTACGAAGAGCGTGTGGAAATCTTCACGGACCACAAGAGCTTAAAGTACATGTTTACACAGAAGGAGTTGAACATAAGGCAAAGAAGGTGGTTAGAGTTGATGAAAGACTTCGATATCTCATTACAGTACCACCCAGGAAAGGCCAACATAGTCATCGATATCTTGAGCAGGTATCCGATGGCTATGTACTTGACTACATATAGACATTTATTGGCTGATCTTAAGAGCTTAGGAATTAAAATGCTAGTTCCAGGTGTCAAGATTTAGATGTGGGGATTGCAGATACAATCAGAGCTGATGGACAGAATTAGAGTAGCACAGTATGATGATGAGACTCTGAGGAGGATCAAGGCACAGGTTCGGACAGGATTGACAGATGACTTCACTATTGCGAATGATGGATCTTTACGACATGGGACGAGGATGTGTATGCCAAGTAGAGAGCTGCGCGAAGAGGTTTTATAGGAGGCATATCGCTCACAGTACTCGATGCATCCCGGTGCCAACAAGATGTATCGAGATTTGAGGGAGCATGTATGGTGGTATGGTATGAAGCGCGAGGTAGCACGCTTTGTATCCCGATGTTTAGTGCGCCAGCAGGTAAAGGAAGACCGACAGAGGCCAAGTGGATTTCTTCAACCTTTACCTATTCCATAATAGAAGTGGGAGCACGTGACTATGGACTTTGTTTTAGGGCTTCCACGTTCCCCAAGAGAAAAGGACGCAATTTGGGTCATCGTAGATAGGTTAACCAAGTCAGCCCACTTCTTACCTTCAAAGTAGGTACATCGACAAAGAAGCTAGCAGAGATGTACATGCGACAGATTTTCAGATTACATGGAGTTCCTGTGAGTATCGTCTCAGATCGGGATAGTCGTTTCACTTCCCATTTCTGGAGGAGTCTGCAGGCTAGCTTGGGCACTCAGCTCAAGTTCAGTACCGCATACCACCCCCAGACAGACGGGCAGTCTGAAAGGACTATTCAGACTCTCGAAGATATGTTACGCACTTGCATTTTGGATCTCGGAGGTTCTTGGGAGGATCATCTACACCTAGTAGAGTTTGCTTACAACAACATCTACCAGGCTAGCATTGAGATGTCACCATTCGAGGCTTTATATGGACGAAGGTGTCGTACACTGTTATCTTGGGATAATGTTGGAGAGAGAGCTTTGTTAGGACCAGAAATGGTCGTAGATACAGCAGAAAAAGTAAAACTCATTAGAGACAGACTGCGAGTGGCGCAGGACAGACAGCGGCATTGGGCCGATAGCCACCGTAGACCCCCAGAGTTTTAGGTATAGGTTTTGTTATTTTGGTTTATGATTATTTTGTTTTAGATTGCAGTTAAGACTGTTTGTTCTAGGTTGGTAATTTGGTGTCCCTACAGATTTCTTCGACATGGGGCACGATTCATTTTGGTAGAGGTGAAAAGATTAGTCCATGATACATCGGACCTTTCGGTATTCTTGCAAGGGTCGGTGTAGTGGCCTATAGACTGGACTTGCCGCCTGTTCTAGCTAGAGTGCATGATGTGTTACATGTGTCACAGCTGAGACGGTACGTGGCAGATCCTAGTCACGTACTAGATCACTCGGAGATCGAGGTTGGACCGACTCTCAGCTATCCCGAACAACCTGTGAAGATCTTGGATCGTAGAGAGAAGGTATTACGGAACAAGACTATTCCCTTGGTTCGTGTTGCATGGAGACATCACTCTCTAGGCAAGTTAACCTGGGAGAGAGAGGACGAAATACGCGAGCAGTATCCGTATCTCTTCGAGACTTGAGGTATAATTCTTTGTTTGATTGTTTATTCTTGTGCTAGTTTATTTTTAATTTTGAGGACAAAATTCTTTTAAGGAGGGTAGACTTGTCACTACCACATTCCAGAATAGGGGTATTTTCATCTTTTTATTTATTTAATTTAATGTGTTAATATTGCATGATAATTATTTATATTTAATTGCTATGATTTTATTTGATTGATTGTACCTTATCATTGTTTCGATAATTGGAGCGCTACACTAGCCATTGTCTTCCTACAAATTTTACACCCTTGCCCTAGATGTGCCAGCCTTCTATTTTAATCTTTGTGTAACTCATAATTATGCCTTTTTGTGCTTTATTTTAGTCACACAACATTCACCGCAAACGATTGTATTTAATTCTAAATAAATCCAACTTTGTATCTTTGTGCGTTTCAATCGAAATTGGAGACACAACCTCGACCCTGTTTGTGCAACCCAAATTATGATAATATTCTATTCTGAGTCTTCTTTATTCATGACACTTGTGTCCCACCTTATTTTAACCCCATGTACTTCTAATTGATTTTAGAACACCAATTATATTAATTTTAATTAAATTAATCCAAAAACCCCACTTTGTTTAATTTTCCAATTGTTGGGCACTTTTATGCAAAAGTGCATCGAGGTGTCTACACCCCATTGGACCAACACATGAAGAAACCCCATTTTCCTTCATGTGATTTTTCTTCATAATTTTTTGAGTGTGTAGCACTCAATATCAACTCTCATTGAACTTTGGCCCTCCATTTTGAATCATTGCAATCCTAGCCCTCCAATACCTACATGACAAGCCAAGGCCCAATCCCAAGGAGGATGTTGACCAAGCCCAACTTTCTAGGTCAACCCAACCCTCATATATATATATATATATATATATATATATATATATATATATATATATATATATATATATATATATATATATCACTTTTCCTTTCTTTATTTTTCCTTTCTTTTCATCCCTAATACCTAGCTCCCAGCCGACTCCCCCCTTCCCATCTCCTGTTCTTCGCCATCTTCTTCTTCTTCCCGCCGATCCCAACCGAGACTCACCGGAGCAGTCAAATCCGGCCACCCCAGCCCCGTTCTGGTCAGAACCCGAACGCTGAACCATCCTATCATCCCCCCTCGACCCGTCTGCATTATCTCCACGCTTGAAGCCGCTGCCAACCCGACCGTGCACCTCGACTGAACCGCTGTACCCCAACCCGCACCGGAGCCGACCCCGACCGCCTGAGCATGCCAGCACCCCGCTTCTCATTGCCTGAAGCTGACGACAGCCGCCTGCCGACTTCCTCACGACCGTTGAACTGCCATTAACGCCGGACTGAACGACAGTAAGCCATCCCGACACTGCCTGCACTTTATCACGCCGAAGACCGAAGCAACCGACCCGTCTGACATCATCGGACCCTCCTTGACTTTACCGACGAAATAACAACCGACCGTGCACCTCGACTGAACCCGCTGAACTGCTGAACCCCTGAATCGCTGAACCTCGACAACGTGACGGTACGCTGAACCGCTGTTCTTCCTCGACAGCCCGTTGAACCGGACCGAGCTCGCCTGAACAGTAGCAGCAGGAACAGCCCATCTCGATGTCGAATACCCCGTTCACGTGCACAAGCAGGTTCAAATTGTAGCTTTATATTGTGTACGTATACGTATGTGTGAAATGTTAGGATATAGCGTATTGTCATAACGTGTTCGTTAGTTGTTGATTGCTAGTCATTATGCAAATGAACCCAACTCGTATGTGTATACGTACGCATATGCGTATATTATTCATTTTGGTATATATAGATATATATTTAGTATGTGTATATATACTGTGTAGTAATTAAATGCTAAATGCTAGTTAGGACTATATATATTGTATATATATATACAGTATGCCCTAGTGTTAATTACGGATATCCCGTAGTAACATTGACCATGTGATCCTGAGAATTATGAGTAGACTGCCTTATGTACACTGACGTACTGGCGAGACCTGTGTTAGTGTTTGACAGTTTAATTTTGTACAGCAATTATAGACTTGACACCCATGCAGTTAGATGCACATTTGACCATGTTAGTTGACCAGTGTCATACCTAGCGTAGCCCTGAGCTCAGTGTATTAATGATTGTGTGTATATTAGTGTAATGACTGATATAATATTATTATTAATTGATGTCTATAGGACTGTTGGATCATTCAGACAAGACCCCGGAAATAGGACAATTATATTTCCAACAGAGGACCACAGGCGAGTACATTCTCTGATAGTTTTCATTATATTGATTATCTCTATGATTCTAGTTGTATAGCGTACATGATTCTGACACTATGTATACACGAGTTGGCATCATCGAGACAGATCACGAAGAGTCATGATTTGGAATCCATCGTGCTAACTGGGAACGGAGAGATATTAGTACATTATGTGATCATACCAAACTCTACATGAATCATAGCTCATCCATATCTTACGTCGGTACAGCCTGACCATTACATGCCTCATAGCATATTACATGTGATTAGCCTGACTATTGCTCGCATCATAGCTATCTGGATGGTTAGCCTGACCTTACATGAATTATAACTAATCATATGTAACAAGCCTGATCAGTCCCAAGCCGATCACATGATATGCCGATATTTCATATACTTAGCTAGATATTCTATACATGTATTTCCATATCATAGTTCTAGCATTTCCTTATGTTGTAGTTATTGCTCTATCTTTCACTTATATTCTAGTTTATTGATCTAGCATGCACTTGTATTTCTGTTCATTGCTAGATGTACCATTTATGATGACATTATTCACGTAGTTCTTATTCCAGTATTTCTATTTCCAGCATTTTATTGTTCCATTATTGTTTATTGCCAGTATTGATATCCATCATGTATTTCTTTACACTGTATTATAGTTTTTGTTAATATATGTGGAACTGCTGTTAGTGCTTGTACTTCGCTCCAATCCTGACTGGATATTTTTTTCCAGAGGATCTTGAGGACTTCTGTCCTACATATTATGGACCAGGTATAGATGCAGACTACACACCAGAGATATTAGAGGAGTCTTTTCCATTAGAGGAGACACTACCTGCAGCTATTTAGACAGTATTTATTTTATGCATTGAGACTTATTTTTGAGGTTTATTTTAGTTATGTTGAGACTTATGTGGAGTTTTATTTGAGACTTGTCGAGACTTTTATGTTGGACAGCTAGACTGTGGTTTATCTCCATTTTGAGACATTGTGTTGACTATGTCATTCTTTTTTATCTTTTATTGTGCCATTTATATTCCTATAGCTATTGTGATTGAGTATACATTATGAGATATAGAGAGATGTTTATTTCATTGTACTCCTTATGGAGTTGATATCATTGACAGGTTGTGAGTTATGTTAGTATTATTGAGACCTAGACAGCGTTCTACCGTCGATGCTGCGGCGTAGGCTGGACGTACCCACGACTCATATCCAAATTTTGGGTGTGGGTCGTGACACACACGCACACTAGCTACTAGGTTCACCGACACGAGTCTTGAAATCAACCAACTATACTATCATGAAGCAACACGCTAGCCCTAATTACTATTCACACATGCACATATACACAATATAAAAGGGAGGCAAGTCGAACCTGCGCGTTAGTGTGCACGTGCACGGGATCGAGGGTGACTACTGCAGGTCATCTCTAGCGAGGTGGGATGGCTCGACGATGATGATGATGATGATGTTGATGGTGATGATGTTGATGATGACGATGATGGTGATGATGATGGTGATGATAATGATGTTGATGATGATGATGATGAAGGTGATGATGATGGTGATGATGATGATAATGGTTTGCCGTTGCTGTCGGAGTCCGGGGGCTCAGGCGAGGAGGGGTGCTGGACGAGTGGAGAATAGGGACGATGAAGGAGGATGACAGGGTTGTGACGTGGTGGTGGTGAGCGGCTTGCTCAGCCAAGGAGGAGGAGGAGAGAAAGTCGGGGTTGTCGTCATCGAAGAAGAGGAGACGATGGTGGTGGTGGTCCGGCTGTGACGAGGGCGGGGACGTCGAAGGATTGTGGTTGTGGAGGGAGATAAAGGGAGAGGTCATGGTGGTGGAGGAGAATGGTGTATCGATGGGCTGTTGATGGTCGACGGTGGACTCGGGTGGAAGGAGGTTGGGTTCAGGCGAGGGAAGGCTCGGGACTTGCTGTCGGGGTTCAGACGCTCAGGCGGGTGGGATGAGCGGTCGTGGATGAGCGGTCGTGGCGGTCGGGATTAGCGGTCGTGGCCACGGGGAAGTCTAGAATGGTGGTTGCAGTGGGGTTGCTGGGGAGTTGCTTAGCGTGGGGGATGGCCGGAGTCAAGGGGAGGAGAACAGGGAAGAAGGAAAGAGGATGGGGAGGTCGGCGGTGGGCTACCGCTCGACGGGGGTGAGTTCAGGCAGAATGGGGTATTGGAGGCTGGTGGTGTCGATGGTCGGTGCAGTCGGTGCTCTGGTGGAGGACTGGCCGGGGATGGTCACCGGAGATGGGAGGCCGGGAAGAGGTGAGGAGGAGGAAGGAGATGATATTGGGTTAGGTTTAGGGTTTGTGGGTTGAGGTATAGGTGGAGGTGATGAGAATTATGGAGAAAAATGTTGTATATATATGTGGGGAGAAAAGGGTAATGTAGCCCTAGGGATTTGGGCCGCCCAAGTACACCTTGGGATGGGGTTGCTTTTGGAAAAGGGTTTACTTTTCTACATGTAGAATTTTAAAGGGTTAGGATGTGTTGTTTGAAATGGATGGCTAGGATTTGATGAGAGGTTGATGTTGAGTGTTGCACACCCCAAAATTATGGAGAAAAGTCAATAAAGGAAATTTGTGTTTCTACATGTGTTTGGTCCAATGGGGTGTGGACACCTCAATGCACTTTTGCATAAAAGTCCTCAATAATTGGAAAATTGCACAAAAAGTAGAAATTTGGATTAAATGGGAGAAAATACCATATTTTGTGTGAAGTAGTGGATGAAAAGGGTGTGTGGTGTTTAGTATGAGTCTTGAGGGTGTGAATGGGGGTTTGGTTTGGTGTTGGGTCTAGTTTTGGGTCAAGTTGGGTCCTTACACTAATTTAATTAAAATTAATGTAAATGGTGTTCTAAAATTAATTAAAAATACATGAGATTAAAATTAGGTGGGACACAAGTGTCATGGACGTAGAAGACTCATAATAGAATATTATCATAATTTGGGTTGCGCAAAATGGATCAAGATTGTATTTCCAATTTTGATTGGAACGCACAAAGATACAAAGTTGGATTTATTTAGAATTAAAAATAACGTCTGCAATGAATATTGTGCGACTAAAATGAAGCACAAGATAGCATATTTATGAGTTACACAAAGGTCAGAATGGAAGACGAGCACGTCTAGGACAAGGATGTAAAATTTGTTGGAAGGCAAAAGCTAGTGTAGCGCTCTAAATATCGAAGCAACGGTAAGGTGTAACAATTAAATAAAATCACAATAATAAATCATAACCCTAAATAATTAATCCTGAAATAATTAAAATTAAATCCATAACCCTATATTTTGATCAGAGGTTCAACTAGTGGGCTTCTAGGTCTAGTCCACTAACTCATGCATTAAAGAATACTATACATATAATATATATATATATATATATATATATATATATATATATATATATATATATATATATATATATATATATATACACATATCATGCAATTATTTAAAATAAATACACACAATACTTATAATAAATAAAAATGTCAAAATTACCCCTATTTTAGAATGTGGTAGTGACAAGTCTACCCTCCTTAAAAAAAATTTGTCCTCGAAATTTAAGATCCTCAATAGTTGTATTTATTTATTCCTTTTTTTTTTTTACCATCGAAATTTAAATTCATCAGACCATATAATCATGAAGTAAATCCATATTATCCTTTCACAAAATTTTCAAAATTCTATAAATATCATATTCCTGAAAATCTTCAAGTTTAAAATCAAATTCCATTCTTATTACAATCTCCTCCAAAATTTTAAGTTAATAACTAAATACAAGAATTTAATACCCAATCCTCTAATTTAAATCCAATCAATGCATATTTATAAAATTTAAAATCTCATCCACAAATTTGAATTCAAACTTCTAATCCATTAGTGATCTTAATCCTCGATTTCTTTTTCCACACAATACTCAAACAATGTAATACTTATGAAATCTTCCAATACAACAGAAAATATAAATTTATATCTTGCAGTCAAATAAATATAATGATAATCTCCTTAATTTTCTCAAATTTTAATGACAAATTCAATCATATCATAATCTTCATAAAAATCAATGATCTAACAAAATCGTTAATTCTGCCATATTAAATTCTCAACTCTTTATTTAAATTAATGTTTATCCTTAAAATTTAAGGCACCTTGTCTCTTTCTGTCCAGTCATATCTTCTTCATTAATCTTCACTACGGTCAAACCCCCAACAATCAAGGTCTAAGAAATCCTACCTACAGTTATACAACATGCAATCTAGAGAAAACATGCATGGTTATGGTCTATTTTGTCATGGTATTGTAGTCTCTGTCAGGGTGTACTACTAACTATATTCTAGCAAAAAAGCATTGATACAAGCTATGGTACTAAGAAATCAATCAATCAATAAAATAGACAAAAAAGGAATATAAGGAAAGAACAGAACAGAACCTGCTAACATATCACCTGGACATCTTCATCCTCTAACATACCCTTAACTCTGGCACATTCACTCACTAATTTCTATTCCTATACACTGATACCCATATCAACTAATCATCAGTCCATGTCACTACCACGTTCCAGAAATAGGGATATTTTTAACTTTTTATAATATTTAATATTATGGTAGATTCAATTAAATAATTGCATGATAATATTTTTAATTTAAATAATTATGTGTGATGTGTAATTTAAATATAGTATTATATACAGTGATCATTTGTGTTTGAGCTAGTAGACTTGACCTAGAAGCCCAGTAGATGACCACCTGTCCGAATTATAGAATTCTGGATTTTAATATTTTTATTTAGAATTTATTTATTGAAGATTGTAATTAATTACAGTATTTTAATTAATTATTGCGCATTGCCTTTGCTTCGATAATTGGAGCAGTATCCTGACTTTTATCTTCCAACAAATTTCACAATCTTGCCCTAGACATGCCCGCCTTCCATTCTGCTATTTTTGTAACTCATAATTTTGCTCCCTGTGCATTATTTCTGGCCGCACAAAAATCGTCGCGAACGTTATTTTAAATTCTTATTTTTGTATCGTTGTGCGTTCCAATCAAAATTGGGGACAATCTTGACCTATTTTTCGTGCGGCCCAAATTAGGGTAATATTCTGTTCTGAGTCTTCTTCATTATTGGTATTGATGACCTGACCTGATTTTGGCCCCATGTACTCTTAATTAATTTTTGAACACAACTTGCATTTATTTCTAATTAATTTGAGGATACCATTTTATCTGATTCCGTAAATCCCAAATTAATTCCAGTGCCCTGCTAAGTGAGCCCGTACCAGTCTTACAGTGCCCCCTGGCCCTACAAAACACCGGACCCCGAATCGCCTGCCAAATTTCGTTATTTTATGTGTTTGTGCAATTTTCCGAATTTAAGGGGCTAAGTTGCAATTATTCAAATTGTAGGTGTTATCACCCCATTGTCCAAGACCTAATGGAAAGATTATTTACTTGTGGACCAAATTGCATTTTTTCCCACATAAATTATTTTCCCATGTCCAATCTGGACCACTCATTCAATGAGTGCATCCTCACCCTCCATCAAAATCCCCTCATCCTATTTAATGTCTTGTACCCTCAAACCCTAATCCCTAGACAACCTAGGTTTTCCCCCACCTCACAAGCATCCATCCTCAACTCCAAACCGTAGGAATTCTTCTTCCTTTCATTTTCTTTTTCTTCTTCTCTTCTTCTCTTTCTTTTTCTTCTTCTTCCTTCTTCTTTATTTCTTTCGAATTCAAATCCATAGGGGAGGGGGAATATTGTTCACCATTCCCCCTTACTGTGCCCGGTCGACATCTCCCAGCCGATCCTCCGGCGGCCCACGTTCAGCACCCCGGCGGCCTCTACAGTCTCCGGCGGTCCAGCCAGCCTGCTCCCCCATTCCTCCACCGGCCCGCTGACTGCTGCCCAGGCCGACCCGACTCCGGCGCTGCACTGATCTCCGGCCCCTCTCCATCTCCTCCTACCACCTACCACCACCACCTACAAGATTCGGCGGCTCTCCCCATCAGCCTCCTCCACCTCTCCTTGCTCCCTGCTGTTCGGCCGACCCTACTCCGACGGCCACCCCGAGGGCCGCTGCACCCTGCAGCCGACCACCGCTGCTCCTCCCTGCTGCATCCCACCGGCCGGCGAGCCTCCGTCGACACCCCAGTAAGTTCTCTTCTCTTCCCTTCCTTCTCTTTATATATATATATATATACATATATATATATGTATATATATACGTACGTATACGTCTGAGCATATATACTATATGTATATGTATAATAGTTATCTAACTAATGCTTTAAATACATGAATATGTATTGTATATAAAGAAGATTGGTAATGTATAATTTAATATATGTACATGTATAAATCATTTTTATTAAATGTATAAGCATAGTACATATATATATATATATATACTTTAGTATATATATATATATATTTCGTATATATATACTTAAAATGTTTTTAATATATACAATGAGCATACATGTATATATATATATATTTAGTAATCCTTGTTTGGTATATGTATATATATATATATTTAGTCTATATATACATTGTTAATTCGTATGTGCATATATATTTTGTATGAACCCTTAGTATATTTTTAATATATATATATATATGTACTGTATATGTATATATATGCATTTTGTATACGTACTTAGTATATTTTAATATACAAAATTAATGTATGTAGTAAATATATTGTTCAACCTGTGTATATATTATACATATAATTAAATGATACATATAAATATTGTATATACTTAATCAATGTGTAGGTATTGTAAGTATTAATAAGTGTAATGTGTTTTACGAACCCCTGCTAGGTGGTCCTAGGTGACCAGTATCATACCTAGAGAAGTCCCGAACTCAGTATTTTTTACTGTGTTAGTGTAGCATCTGATGCAAATGTTATACTGTGATGTATTTTTAGGACTGTTAGTTCACCCAGGGGATACTCTGGAACAGGACATCCAATAATTACCAGCTAAGGACCCAAGGCAAGTACATTCTCCGATAATTTCCAATTTCTTGATAATTTCTATAAATTCAATAATCTTGAAATGTTACAACTGAATCCTTGACACTGTGCTACGCGGACTAGTATAGCTTGGATCTGCAGTCATGAGATGTTATCTTGATTATCGTATTGACATTGTACACGACATGTATATTAAACATCGTACATGATAGACTTGACTTGCTCGTGTATCGTGACGTGTCATGGTTGGATCCACAGTACTAGTTGGGGGCGGGGAAGTAGTTAGTAAGAAATGTGATCATAACCTCTTATTGTAGTATAGAAAATTATAAGTGTTAATCATGCTCTTCACCCATGATTAGCCAGGCCCTGTAGCTATCGTACATGTTCCCAAGCCGATCACATTTTGAAACTACTATTTCAAACACTTAGAATAGATTACAGTTCCCTATTTAAATCATATACTACATCACCCGTATATGATACTGTTCCTTGTTCTTTTCACTTTCATACATGCACTGACTGTATCATATTGCCTATTGCTGTCTCTTTACATTGCCTCTCTCTCTTTAATTGCCATTGCATTTATTTCACTGTCTTCTCAGTAGCTAGCATGACATGTTTATTGTATTATAGACCTTATCAATTTAATGGAACTGTTATTTGAGATTTGTACTTTGCTCCTTCCTGACTGAAAACATTTTTCCAGACTATGCCTTAGAGGACCGCTGTCCGACACTGTATGGACCATATGGTGAGTAGCTGCAGACTTGGTAGTCTAGTTGTGATTCCGGGAGGACTAGCTGGAAATTTCTATTTTTAGTTGTTCTTTAAGTAGACTATTTGGTACCGGATTTGTCTCCGGCATTTTTTATGAGACTTGGTTATTTGTTGAGTTAGATTATTACTTTGACTTGTGTTGTATTTAACTAAATTTCTGTTCGTTATCTTATCGTGCTGTAATCCTGTGATTGAGTATGTGCTCTTTTATTTGTGCCATCCGTGCCTCCTTATGGAGATTGGATGTTGTGTGACATTAGCTAGATAGTATCAAGACCTTGACAGCGTTCTACCGCCGATGCTGCGGCGTAGGCTGGACGTACCCACGCACTCGTGCCCCTAAACCGGGTGCGGGTCGTGACAGGCCACAAGATATCCATGGATACATCCACGTTGCACACACCTGTCTATTAATACCAAAATCTGATACCACGAACCTCTAACACAACCATAGGTCAAATGATGCATCCAAAGTTTGATACCTCTATCCCTTTAGGTACCACTGTTTCTACTACAAGCACACCCACTGCTAGCTCTCTTACCTACTACAATTGTTTATACTAGTTGTTCTTATCACTCAAGTGCATATCAAGTGCAACACAACACACTAAGTACTACTCCCTCTAATACAACTCTAGATGGACACCCAGTTTGTTGTGCCATCCCAGGCATGCTCAAGCCAACAGATCCTTACACATACACTTTATCCACTCATATAATGTTATATATTTCTTACCCACCATAAATTTTATCCTCAAAATAAAACCCTAAAAATTTAACTTCTCGAATAATTTAAAATAAAATTCATATACTTTCCTCAAAAGTCAAATATTAAAATAAAATTTTAATCACTTCCAAAAATCTTTATAGCTTTGACTATGTTTATTGAATTGAATTTGAATCCTCAAAAATTTTAATAACATAAATCTCAACTCCTCAAAATTCTTAAAAATTGAAATTTATTTCCAATCTTCAAATTATAAATTTAAATCCACATCTATCTAAGTATACTTATATATTCACAGTCTCTAACACTCAAGGTACATACAAATACACCAATTGTCTACAACCCTCAACTGTGTACTTAATATTGCACTGCTTGGATTACTTGCACTATTACTCCCAATAATTTTTTATTCATATTAACTGATACACCAATCTAATATCATCACACGAGGTACTTCTGTTACTATCATATTTCTTAACTAATCCTTGATATAGAAATACTAGCACTCTTGGTATAGTAACACTAGCTTCCTCACTACACAACATATGCCCTTAATGTTCTAGGATACTGGCTTTATCATTAGATCGCCTTATCACACTCTCTAGAATCATGATCACTTGCACTTTTTATAATACACATATTTTACTTCACTCTCAAAGGCAGGCATATGGTTACATATCTCGATTGATGTATACGTATCTCCCCTTAACCTTTTACAGACTGGTACACTAATCAGTGATACACTTCACACCTTTTATGACCAATCTTGATATTTCTCTACCCATTGTATCTCATTAAAATCCTTTATGCATATATATTTCTTTACTCTTGGCATACCCAAGTAATCAACCATCAAATTGAATATCATTCTCCATTAATTTTTAATATAATTTTCTCGATACTTAATTGTTTACATGGATCACCCAACTATATGAATTCACGACTATCCAGGACTGGCATGCTAACTCTGATACTAACTTCTGGAACCATCACTGATACTCTTTACTCCTCCTTCTACCTATAGTACTAACTATAATGACACATATTATAGAACTATTGCTACAAGGTACTATGCTACGATTATCTCTAGATTGATGCCTATTGCTCACATGTCCTACCAAGAACACTTACAAACTCACAAGCCATACTCAGTCAACATTGATATAAGACACAAACCTAATTACAAGTCACCAATTATCATACTAATAAGGAATCCTAATGGAAAGAAGCTCAAGAAGGAACTAGACTAAGGACTGAAGGTAACTCTACTGCTAGCAAAGAAAATAATGGAATAAGGTCCTATAATAACAGAAGTAGATAAGTATTGAGATGATACTTTAAGAACTAATTTAAGATACAACCTGATAATCATACACGTCTATCCGAAATTATGACACTCAGAATCCTCGCCACGCCAGTAAGCATAGCTACGATAAACGATAGATTCCATAACTAAGATATGCAACTCTATAATCATGTCCTCTAGAATCCTCGCCACGCCAACCGGTATGGCTGCAAAAAACTCTAAATTTCATAACTAAAATATGTACATCTAAGGTCAGGTTCCTACGTTTTTGTCACGATAGCTAATATGGCTGCGATAAACTCTAGGCTCCATTACTAAAGCAGACGTTTCACCTTTCTCACTATCCTCATCAACGTATGTCATCAGGTGATACCGTAATTTAGTCCATAAAATTCATCTTGATATGAAATCAAACTCAACAACTGTCACACCCCGATCTCCCGCAGGCTATTTCGGCCGTCCCCGCTAGGCGGGAATCACCCTCGCCAGCGCTCCCGCGGGACGATCGCTTTGACCCATCCGGGCATGATGCCGCATGTCACGCCCCAGTCCCAAAATATATGGGACCAGGCCATGTGGCATTGGCCAGCTAACACATCTTCGAGGATATCCCAATTTAATGGATCCTGATGAAGCGTGCTACGCTGTCCTAAATCTAACAAGTCTAATATCATAAACAGGCAATGACTAATCTCATCCACAGATAACAAGTAAATACTGAAATGAAAGACTGGAATATAAGAAACATAGTCGACTGACATAGTACAACTGAAATATGTCTGGTGGGGACAAACCCACTGAAATACAGAAATAAAAATACAGTGCAGGAAGAAGTAAGATAACTAGACTAGAGTATCAACTAACTAGATATGAAAACTTTAGTCCAATGCAGCTGCGTACTCAGATCACGGGAACTCTCCGGGATATGCCTCGTAGTCCTCAATCAGGAATCCTGTCTCTACTCCTGCTCCGTAGATGGTAGGGTACAAGTGCTCGTCCGGATCTGGAAGAGAACCAGGTCCTCAGAGGGACGTAACAAGTATACAGAAATGCATGCCATAAAGTAAATGCTGTGTAAACTCAAGGGTAATCTAACCAGCTAAGTGAAATGCACTTTGAAGACAACCCTGGTACGTATGGGTAGGTGAAAGGTATAAAGCATAGCGTCGAGCCAGAGGCTAAGTACCTGGCATTAGCTGTAAACTGAACGCCAGGAATACATGCTGACTACATCACCGATCATGATAGCGCGCAGCTAGTAACCTCTGCCGGATGTATCGTCACGCATATATGCCCATAACAGGGAACCTGAGCCCATAACCGGGTAACACATGGCCCATACCCGGGTAACACTGAGGCTCACGGCCCCGCAGTTTACTCTGAAACTACGGTGGCCAAATGTCTGTCCCATACGCCTACTAATTGTCTTTCCCGCCCAATATCAATGTACAAGTCGCAAATGCGACGTGGACACCTCACACTAAGATGCAAGTCGCTACAGAAATAAATAACTAAACTAAATGCCGTCATACGTGCTGCTCATGCTGATGGCCAGTCGATCATGAAGCACGCATCCCTACATGAACTCACTATGTGACGTATTGAGATACGTGTCAAGGCCTGGGAAGTCATATTGATAACTCCTCAACTTTAGGTGGGTCCACTAGACACTAAGTCAGACACAAGTCCTAACGTCAACGCCTTCGTTGACTGCACCCGAGTATTCTCGGACGCGCACAGTTTAATATTAAAACAACAAGATGAGCAACTAGATAAATATCTGAATTTAGACAGCAATAACAAGGCGAGGTATACTTGCCTGGAACTCTGGTGTGCACAAGCAATGCTCCGGAACCAGCAGTCAAGGTAGCACCGTCTCGGATGCCTACGAACAGATAACAATAAATATAAATCACAAATTTATACTATGCTTAATTATCTATGTTAACATAGAGCAGGCATACATACATCACACCTATACATGTATCTATATTAAATAGTTTAATAACATATATACTTATGTACCCTAATACATATTTAAAGTAATAATAAAAATATGTATGCTTAATATTACACATTAAAATAGCTTTTATAGATATACTCCAATAATAAACCAATAAATATGTACATATACATATTTCCATAAAATATATTTACATAATACCATATATATTAATTCAATACATAGACATATATTTACATATATTTATATAAGCATTTATATATATAATAGTATCATATATACAACAGGTATATATACATAGTATACATATTTATTTAGGTGTACCTAAAATAGAAAGTGTAGTCATATATAATATATATTAACATATTTTCTATTAATACCCAAGTATATATATATATATAATACTCTAATATGCTAAAATGCACCATATATATACATATATATTTATATATATACATACACACATCTTTACATATATTTAAATAATAAAACATATACATAAGTACATATATGCACTATATATTTACATTCATTTATTAATACATATATTATACACTAATATAGAGTACATAATTATTTATATATTTATATACACATATATATATCTACACACATTATATATTTATATATTCACACACAAAATAATAATTACAACAAATATATATATATTTATATATATTTGTATGTATACATATATTCATTATGTATTATATACCAATATATTTACTATATATATATTCACATATATATACACAATATATATTTTATTATACACTATATACATATAAAATCAATTATTTATATATAAGTACATACACTATTTTAAGTAAATACATATATATATTACTATGTGTTATATACTAATATATTTACCACATATATATATACAATTATATATAGATACATATACATATACAATTATACATATATACTATATATTATATAATAGATTTTTACATACAGGAAATAATACCCATATATATATATATATTCATACATTATACAATTATACATATATATAAATACATATACAATTTTATATATAACCCCATATACACCTTATACATAATTATATACATAAAAATTATTTGTACACTAATATACTAAATACATAGTATATATAGATTTATATATATATACATATCTTTATATATATAACCCAATATATATCACTATCTATTATATACTAAATACACAAAAATACAGTATATATATAGAAGTATATACGTAAATACGAAAATAGTATACATATACACATATGCTTATTTAGTATAGAAATAATGCAGACCATGTATACTAAGTATAATGTACTGTATACGGATAATTATACCTCACCGGAGTGCAGGAGAGGTCAAGGGGAGTCTGTCGGTCGATCGTCGCCGACGGAGGTGGCCGGGCGGCGCTCCGGCGTCGCGCGGGGGGGTCGGCAACAGCAGCCGCGGGTCTGGAGTAGTGGCACTGCGGGGGCGAGCACGGGTGGCTGAGGCGTCGATCGGCGGCGAGACTCGGCGGGGAGGAAGGGGACTGGCCGGGGAAGAGGGGGGCTGAGTTGGGCGGTCGACGGTGCAGTGGTGGCTGAGTTGGGCGGTCGACGGTGCAGTGGTGGCTGAGTACGAGGCGATGGGGTGGTCGGCTGTGCACTCGGGGGAGGGAGCAGCCGGGTTGGGGATGTCGGTGGGGGGAGCTGCTCCGGCGTCGTGGTGGCGGATGGCGGTGGTGGCAGGTGGAGGACGGTCCGGCGAAGGTGTCGGGTGGCTATGGGGGGTGGCCGGAGGCAGAGGTTGGCCGGTAGGAGTGGTCGGGTGGCTGGGGGTTGGGGTAGGGCTCGGTTAGGGAGTTTTGAGAAAATAGGGTTTTTTATGTATTGTTTTGGGTTTTTGGGTTTCTCCTTGGTTTGTGTGTAATAAATGATGTATATATAAGAGAGAGAGTGGGGGGGGCTGCCTAGGGGTTAGGGCCGGCTGTGCAAATTGTTTAGGGAGTTGGGGAGGCTCCATCAAGATGAGGGGAGGGCTAGGAATAGGCCATTCCAAATGTAGGGTGGAGATGTAACCAAATAAAGTTGTGTAGGTACATAAAATAGGGGGGGAAAATTAATGCATACGGTTTAGGCATGACATTCTTTTCTCCATGATGGTTTGGGCCAATGAGAGAGGGACACCACATTGCAATTTTGCAATTAGGCCCCTGAACAATTTGGTATTTGCACAATAACTGAATTTGAGGATTTAATGTAACAAAACACCATGTTTGGCATTTTTCATTGGACGAGGATGGTGCATGGTGTTTTGTATGAGGCTTGTGGGTGTGGATGTGGGTTTGGGTTGGAGTTGCGTCTATTTCCATTGAGGTTGGGTCACTACATTAATTAATTCATAATTAATGTGCTAGGTGTTATTTAATTAATTAAAAATAACCGGGGATCTAAATTGGGTGGCACAAGCGTCATTAGTGTGGTAGGCTCGGGGTACAATAATATCGTGATCTGGGTTGGTCAAGACGGATCGAGGTGGGGTCTTAATTACGATTGGAACGGACAACGAACGTAATTACGCAATTTAATTAATTTGCGTACGGACGTTTGTAACGAATTTTGTGCGACTAAAATTAGGCACGAAAATCGGTATCTGGGGTTTGCTCAAGGTTCATTATGATAGGTTAGTATGTCTCGGCCAAGTGTATGTAATTTGTTTCAGGGTAACAGCTAGTGTAGTGTCCTAAATATCGGGACAACGGTAAGGTGTCCTAACTAACAAACACTGCACAATTATTTAATACTAAATAATAAATTCTAATTAGGACCAAAACCCTAATCATGCTATCTAGGTTAGTTAAAATAAAAAATTTGGTCTAGGGGGTTTACAATCTACCCAACTTATAAGAATTCCGTCCTCGAAATTAAAATAACACATAATAAGCTATAATCAAGTAATGCTACGGACATACCTAGAGTTGGTGTTTGTACTATCTCCCGGGCTCTATCGCTATACTGGGAACACTCCTGAGCTTGATGTTGGGTTGAGCCGCACCTCAAGCATTGTCCTAGTCTTCTTCTGCAATCCTTCTGGACATGTCCCTTCTTTCTGCAAAAGTGACACGTCGGTGGCTCTCTCTGCTGATACGGCACAATCTTCTGTTGCGTCTGCGCTCCTGGATGACGAATCGGTCCTCCTGCTCCGGGCTGAGCTCTGGCTGGTGCATTCATGCTGGATTGCCTCGATCCTCTGCTAATAGCCTCCTGGATCCTCGCCTCTGATAGGACTTCCTCGTATGAGATTCTCGCCTGAGTAGTAGTGTACCTCTGCAGCTCGAAAGAGAGGCCATGGTGGAATCCCTTGGCCTTCTCCAGGTCGTTGGGGATCAGGGCTGCACCTAATCGGCTGAGTCTGCTGAACTCTCCGTCGTAGGCGTCCACAGTCAGGTTCCCTTGCTCTAGGTGCAGGAACTGAGAGTACAGGGCATTCCTCACCGTAGCTGGGAAATACTTCGTGTTGAAGTGCTCTAGGAATTCCTCCCAAGTCTGCCGTCGGCCAATGCTGCGCTCTATAGAGTCCCACCAGTGATGGGCGTTGCCGGTGAGTTGGGCCCTCACTGCGTTCATCCAGAGATCGGGGTGCAGCTGCGAACCCTCTAGCAGCATCTCAGTGTTGGAGACCCAGTCTGAGATCTCCTCAGCCGTCTCCTTGCCCGAGAAGGTTCCCGGGCCCATCTGTCTGAAGCCTTTTACAGTGCCTGTTAGCTGGACAAGAGCATATGCTGGGGCTGGTGCTGGTGCTGGTGCTTGGGCAGGTGCCCTCTCCAATACTGCCATCAATCCCTGTCTAAGGGCCTCCGTCTGCTGCATCTGAGCCTGCATCATCATTTGAAAGAACTGCATCATCTGGGGCTGTTCTCCTGCTGGTGGCATCTGCGGTGGAAACGGTGGAGGTGGTGGTAGCGGTATCTCTGGCTGCCTCCTCGGTGTTTCCTCTGGTACCGGCCTCTCGTACTGCAGCATCGGGGTCGCCCTCGAGGTCTGTCCCTCGAAGTACTGTCTAGGGATCGTCCGCGACGTCTGGCCCTCGGGCTGCTGCGTCTCCTCGTCGGGAGAGACCTGATGCCAGTGCATCATCTGGGCCTGATGGATCACCTCTGCCTCTGGCTGAGGCTGCTGTCTGGGTGGTCCCTGAGTCGTATCCTCCCTCGGTGCTGCAGGTGGCACTATGGTACCAAGTATCTCACGTCGGCTCCGAAGGTTCATCTCGCTGTAAGAGATAGAACGATATTTAGAAGAGTATAGAATTACAAGCAAGATGCAGATATCTAATTAAATCAAATACGAAGGAGGTTCAAAGACGGAAAGTGGATGAGATCTATTAACTTCTATCCTATTGCAGGCTCGCTGGGCATGATACCATACCACAAGCGATTAACTGGACCTGCATGGGCCACCACTAAAACCATGTCATGCCCCAGTCCCAAAATATATGGGACCAGGCCACGTGGCATTGGCCAGCTGACACGTCTTCGAGGATATCCCAATTTAATGGATCCTGATGAAGCGTGCTACGCTGTCCTAAATCTAACAAGTCTAATATCATAAACAGGCAATGACTAATCTTATCCACAGATAACAAGTAAATACTGAAATGAAAGACTGGAATATAAGAAACATAGTCGACTGACATAGTACAACTGAAATATGTCTGGTGGGGACAAACCCACTGAAATACAGAAATGAAAATACAGTGCAGGAAGAAGTAAGATAACTAGACTAGAGTATCAACTAGCAAGATATGAAAACTCTAGTCCAATGCAGCTGCGTACTCAGATCACGGGAACTCTCCGGGATATGCCTCGTAGTCCTCAATCAGGAATCCTGTCTCTACTCCTGCTCCGTAGATGGTAGGGTACAAGTGCTCGTCCGGAACTGTAAGAGAACCAGGTCCTCAGAGGGACGTAACAAGTATACAGAAATGCATGCCATAAAGTAAATACTGTGTAAACTCAAGGGTAATCTAACCAGCTAAGTGAAATGCACTTTGAAGACAACCCTGGTACGTATGGGTAGGTGAAAGGTATAAAGCATAGCGTCGAGCCAGAGGCTAAGTACCTGGCATTAGCTGTAAACTGAATGCCAGGAATACATGCTGACTACATCATCGATCATGATAGCGCGCAGCTAGTAACCTCTGCCGGATGTATCGTCACGCATATATGCCCATAACAGGGAACCTGAGCCCATAACCGGGTAACACATGGCCCATACCCGGGTAACACTGAGGCTCACGGCCCCGCAGTTTACTCTGAAACTACGACGGCCAAATGTCTGTCCCATACGCCTACTAATTGTCTTCCCCGCCCAATGTCAATATACAAGTCACAAATGCGACGTGGACACCTCACACTAAGATGCAAGTCGCTACAGAAATAAACAACTAAACTAAATGCCGTCACACGTGCTGCTCATGCTGATGGCCAGTCGATCATGAAGCACGCATCCCTACATGAACTCACTATGTGATGTATTGAGATACGTGTCAAGGCCTGGGAAGTCATATTGATAACTCCTCAACTTTAGGTGGGTCCACTAGACACTAAGTCAGACACAAGTCCTAACGTCAATGCCTTCGTTGACTGCACCCGAGTATTCTCGGACGCGCACAGTTTAATATTAAAACAACAAGATGAGCAACTAGATAAATATCTGAATTTAGACAGCAATAACAAGGCGAGGTATACTTGCCTGGAACTCTGGTGTGCACAAGCAATGCTCCGGAACCAGCAGTCAAGGTAGCACCGTCTCGGATGCCTACGAACAGATAACAATAAATATAAATCACAAATTTACACTATGCTTAATTATCTATGTTAACATAGAGCAGGCATACATACATCACACCTATACATGTATCTATATTAAATAGTTTAATAACATATATACTTATGTACCCTAATACATATTTAAAGTAATAATAAAAATATGTATGCTTAATATTACACATTAAAATAGCTTTTATAGATATACTCCAATAATAAACCAATAAATATGTACATATACATATTTCCATAAAATATATTTACATATTTAATACATAATACCATATATATTAATTCAATACATAGACATATATTTACATATATTTATATAAGCATTTATATATATAATAGTACCATATATACAACAGGTATATATACATAGTATACATATTTATTTAGGTGTACCTAAAATAGAAAGTGTAGTCATATATAATATATATTAACATATTTTCTATTAATACCCAAGTATATATATATATATATATAATACTCTAATATGCTAAAATGCACCATATATATACATATATATTTATATATATACATACACACATCTTTACATATATTTAAATAATAAAACATATACATAAGTACATATATGCACTATATATTTACATTCATTTATTAATACATATATTATACACTAATATAGAGTACATAATTATTTATATATTTATATACACATATATATATCTACACACATTATATATTTATATATTCACACACAAAATAATAATTACAACAAATATATATATATATATTTATATATATTTGTATGTATACATATATTCATTATGTATTATATACCAATATATTTACTATATATATATTCACATATATATACACAATATATATTTTATTATACACTATATACATATAAAATCAATTATTTATATATAAGTACATACACTATTTTAAGTAAATACATATATATATTACTATGTGTTATATACTAATATATTTACCACATATATATATACAATTATATAGATACATATACATATACAATTATACATATATACTATATATTATATAATAGATTTTTACATACAGGAAATAATACCCATATATATATATATTCATACATTATACAATTATACATATATATAAATACATATACAATTTTATATATAACCCCATATACACCTTATACATAATTATATACATAAAAATTATTTGTACACTAATATACTAAATACATAGTATATATAGATTTATATATATATACATATCTTTATATATATAACCCAATATATATCACTATCTATTATATACTAAATACACAAAAATACAGTATATATATAGAAGTATATACGTAAATACGAAAACAGTATACATATACACATATGCTTATTTAGTATAGAAACAATGCAGACCATGTATACTAAGTATAATGTACTGTATACGTATAATTATACCTCACCGGAGTGCAGGAGAGGTCGAGGGGAGTCTGCCGGTCGATCGTCGCCGACGGAGGTGGCCGGGCGGCGCTCCGGCGTCGCGCGGGGGGGTCGGCAACAGCAGCCGCGGGTCTGGAGTAGTGGCACTGCGGGGGCGAGCACGGGTGGCTGAGGCGTCGATCGGCGGCGAGACTCGACGGGGAGGAAGGGGACTGGCCGGGGAAGAGGGGGGCTGAGTTGGGCGGTCGACGGTGCAGTGGGGGCTGAGTACGATGGGGTGGTCGGCTGTGCACTCGGGGGAGGGAGCAGCCGGGTTGGGGATGTCGGTGGGGGGAGCTGCTTCGGCGTCGTGGTGGCGGATGGCGGTGGTGGCAGGTGGAGGACGGTCCGGCGAAGGTGTCGGGTGGCTATGGGGGGTGGCCGGAGGCAGAGGTTGGCCGGTAGGAGTGGTCGGGTGGCTGGGGGTTGGGGTAGGGCTCGGTTAGGGAGTTTTGAGAAAATAGGGTTTTTTATGTATTGTTTTGGGTTTTTGGGTTTCTCCTTGGTTTGTGTGTAATAAATGATGTATATATAAGAGAGAGAGTGGGGGGGGCTGCCTAGGGGTTAGGGCCGGCTGTGCAAATTGTTTAGGGAGTTGGGGAGGCTCCATCAAGATGAGGGGAGGGCTAGGAATAGGCCATTCCAAATGTAGGGTGGAGATGTAACCAAATAAAGTTGTGTAGGTACATAAAATAGGGGGGGGAATTAATGCATACGGTTTAGGCATGACATTCTTTTCTCCATGATGGTTTGGGCCAATGAGAGAGGGACACCACATTGCAATTTTGCAATTAGGCCCCTGAATAATTTGGTATTTGCACAATAACTGAATTTGAGGATTTAATGTAACAAAACACCATGTTTGGCATTTTTCATTGGACGAGGATGGTGCATGGTGTTTTGTATGAGGCTTGTGGGTGTGGATGTGGGTTTGGGTTGGAGTTGCGTCTATTTCCATTGAGGTTGGGTCACTACATTAATTAATTCATAATTAATGTGCTAGGTGTTATTTAATTAATTAAAAATAACCGGGGATCTAAATTGGGTGGCACAAGCGTCATTAGTGTGGTAGGCTCGGGGTACAATAATATCGTGATCTGGGTTGGTCAAGACGGATCGAGGTGGGGTCTTAATTACGATTGGAACGGACAACGAACGTAATTACGCAATTTAATTAATTTGCGTACGGACGTTTGTAACAACTTTTGTGCGACTAAAATTAGGCACGAAAATCGATATCCGGGGTTTGCTCAAGGTTCATTATGATAGGTTAGTATGTCTCGGCCAAGTGTATGTAATTTGTTTCAGGGTAACAGCTAGTGTAGTGTCCTAAATATCGGGACAACGGTAAGGTGTCCTAACTAACAAACACTGCACAATTATTTAATACTAAATAATAAATTCTAATTAGGACCAAAACCCTAATCATGCTATCTAGGTTAGTTAAAATAAAATTTTTGGTCTAGGGGGTTTACACCGCACGAGCGTGAGCCACGCCCGTGCAAGGCCGTGGTCCGTTGGCTCTTTTATTGATATGAACAAGTATTACAGGCGGCATATAGCCGAGATTACAAGTCGCTCAAGCCTCTCTCTCTGAAACAGAAAAAGTATGCCAAGTGGCTACAATTGTGGAATGATTGTACAGGCGATGTTCAGGCGATATTCACAATATTATGTCTTGTATATGTGCTTCAGTCCCGGACGTACCGTAGCAAGGCTTCAGAGGAAACTCCTGGCCTTAGCACGCACGAAGGAGGCATCCGCACCCAACGAGGTTCTCCCGCACCCTGCATACAGACTGGTGGATTATCAGTACATTGAATGTACTGGTGGGGAAACTACTCGCCCGCTCGACAAATCCAAACACGTAGTATAAGTTCCGTGCACCAACTATTTAGTTGTCTTTCTAGTTGCCTTAGGATCAGTTTTATGCAAACATTGAATAGCCTAACGTGTCGAGCAGTGCGCCGTGCAACATGAGAGAAAACACGGCGAGACTTACCACTTACCCTTTCTCCTTCCTTGTCCAAGGCAAACATTATAATTTCAAGCACGGGCAAGTATAACATTCAGGAGGCATAGCATATGCAACACGAGTACTGTTATTTCAAGATCGTTCAGGTGTTCAGTTAATGCGATACAATGACTCGCACGCGGATAGCTGCTAAGCGAGGATGACTTAGCTATATGAACATGAGTCGCTGGCATAGCCATAAAGGACCAATCTAGTCATTGACAAGGATGGTTTGCTACGTGCAAGAACGTGAGGCACCGCATACCACCCTGTCCAAGTACGTGAGACTATACGTGCATTCAGTCTGTGACGAAGATGGAATGCAGCCAAGAACGTGAGTGCTACAAACCATCCCGTCCAAGAACGTGAGACTGAACGATGAGTTCCATCCGGATCGGATCGGCCCCAGTGCCCCAGAACCGTCCGTGGAACTTTACCTCATTTTTGAGTTGTCTGCGACATGCACTTATTTGGTTTCTTTTCTAATTCCATTATTTTGCCAAGCAGGCTACGTGATTACGTTTCCACCAAGTAGGCTACGTGATTACGTTTCCGCCAAGCAGGCTACGTGATTATATTTCCGCCAAGCAGGCTACATGAGTACATTTTTTCCAAGCATGCTACGTGAGTACACGAGAACACGTGAACACGGATACTTGCAGGGTCAATCATGCACGGAGCGACTACTTAGTAGTCTCCCGGGGTTTGGATGAAAACAAGGCAACATTCAAGCAGACAAGCATGCGTTTCTAAGGAACATAAGCAGGCACGTTTGCTCGGACCCGAAGGTAAGCCGAGAGATGAAACCGTTAGGGACTTAGCATGCGAGGGTCTGAGTATAAGCAGTATTTTATTTCCATGTTCTAGCAAGCAATACAAGTTGGGATTATTCTCTTATCTAGGTGCGTTGGATTTATTAGCATGCAGGGGTGATTCACCTTGCGACTAGCATGAACATTCCAGATTTTATGTGTGCTGGCTAAGCAAAGACAAGTTCACCGTAGCCACCCACCTTAGCGATGATTCGCCTCGGTAGAGCGATACGTCAAGAGAGCCTCTGAAAGCCTAAGCCGGATTCCTGTAGGGACAAGTCTGGATATCATTTGCTTCTTGTTTGAGGCAAAGCGGGTCGGGACAGTTGCACTATTGCCGTTTAAGACGGCAGTCCGCTAGAGCAGAACGGGGTGTTACATCCTACCCAACTCAGAAAAAGTCTCGTCCTCGAGACTTATTGAGGACAAGCAGTAATCTAGGGTTGAGGCAATCCTAGAAAAGTTGTTGTACTTGTTTATTTGGATATTCACTTGCACAAGCGTCGAAATCAGCATATCGCTTAGACTGGATCGTGCGCACTTTCGAAGTACACTTCTAGTGTGAACACGTCAACCAGCTTAGTGATAGCGAAGTCTTAGCACTCGAGTTCACCTTTTCTTAAGTCTTGGATGGTACACTAGTTCAAGGCGTCCCTCGAATAGATGCATTCAACCAAACTTAGAGTCAGTAAAATCGGACAAGCTACTAGCGATACTCTCAAGGGTTCGCACAGGTTGGCACAAAGGCCACTCGTAGCACAGCATCATACAAGCAAGCATATCAATCAAAACATATTTTGAAAGTATTTAGACTTATTGTTGGAACATTCCATCGAGGCATTGAGAGAGAGCATGCACATAACCCATGAACGAGCTTTCAAAACAGAGATATCGAATCGAAGTCCAAAGGCGTAGAAGCCAAGCTCTGATACCAACATGTCACTCTCCGATCTCCCGCAGGCTATTTTGGCCGTCCCCGCTAGGCGGGAATCACCCTCTCCAGCGCTCCCGCGGGACGATCGCTTTGACCCATCCGGGCGTGATGTCGCACGAGCGTGAGCCACGCCCGTGCAAGGCCGTGGTCCATTGGTTGGCGGTAAGAGTTCTAAGCCACAGAGTCGCACAGGTTGTCCGAGTGCAGCGGAGTCATGAACGCATAGGCGATCGGTAACAAGTTCACTGAGTTGACAATGTAACGGAAGCATTGAAACACAAGTTGAAGTAAAGCAAGCTCTTTTATTGATATGAACAAGTATTACAGGCGACGTATAGCCGAGATTATAAGTCGCTCAAGCCTCTCTCTCTGAAACAGAAAAAGTGTGCCAAGTGGCTACAATTGTGGACTGATTGTACAGGCGATGTTCAAGCGATGTTCACAATATTATGTCTTGTATATGAGCTTCAGTCCCGGACGCACCGTTGCAAGGCTTTAGAGGGAACTCCTGGCCTTAGCACGCACGAAGGAGGCATCCGCACCGAACGAGGTTCTCCCGCACCCTGCATACAGACTGGTGGATTATCAATACATTGAATGCACTGGTGGGGAAGCTACTCGCCCGCTCGATAAATCCAAACACGTAGTATAAGTTCCGTGCACCAACTATTTAGTTGTCTTTCTAGTTGCCTTAGGATCAGTTTTATGCAAACATTGAATAGACTAACGTGTCGAGCAGTGCGCCGTGCAACATGAGAGGAAACACGGCGAGACTTACCACTTACCCTTTCTCCTTCCCTGTCCAAGGCAAACATTATAATTTCAAGCACGGGCAAGTATAACATTCAGGAGGCATAGCATATGCAACACGAGTACTGTTATTTCAAGATCGTTCAGGTGTTCAGTTAATGCGATGCAATGACTCGCACGCGGATAGCCGCTAAGTGAGGATGACTTAGCTATATGAACATGAGTCGCTGGCATAGCCATAAAGGACCAATCTAGTCAATGACAAGGATGGTTTGCTACGTGCAAGAACGTGAGGCACCGCATACCACCCTGTCCAAGTACGTGAGACTATACGTGCATTCAGTCTGTGACGAAGATGGAATGCAGCCAAGAATGTGAGTGCTACAAACCATCCCGTCCAAGAATGTGAGACTGAACGATGAGTTCCATCCGGATCGGATCAGCCCCAGTGCCCCGGAACCATCCGTGGAACTTTACCTCATTTCCGAGTTGTCCACGACATGCACTTATTTGGTTTCTTTTCTAATTCCATTATTTCGCCAAGCAGGCTAGGTGATTACGTTTCCACCAAGTAGGGTACGTGATTACGTTTCCGCCAAGCAGGCTATGTGATTACATTTTCGCCAAGCAGGCTACATGAGTACGTTTTTGCCAAGCAGGCTACGTGAGTACACGAGAACACGTGAACACGGATACTTGCAGGGTCAATCATGCACGGAACGACTACTTAGTAGTCTCCCGGGGTTTGGATGAAAATAAGGCAACATTCAAGCAGACAAGCATGCGTTTCTAAGGAACATAAGCAGGCACGTTTGCTCGCACCCGAAGGTAAGCCGAGAGATGAAACCGTTAGGGACTTAGCATGCGAGGGTCTGAGTATAAGCAGTATTTTATTTCCATGTTCTAGCAAGCAATACAAGTTGGGATTATTCCCTTAGCTAGGTACGTTGGATTTATTAGCATGCAGGGGTGATTCATCTAGCGACTAGCATGAACATTCCAGATTTTATGTGTGCTAGCTAAGCAAAGACAAGTTCACCGTAGCCACCCACCTTAGCGATGATTCGCCTCGGTAGAGCGATACGTCAAGCGAGCCTCTGAAAGACTAAGCCGGATTCCTGTAGGAACAAGTCTGGATATTATTTGCTTCTTGTTTGAGGTAAAGCGGGTCGAGACAGTTTCACTATTGCCGTTTGAGATGGCAGTCCGCTAGAGCAGAATGGGGTGTTACAACAACGACACCAAGAATTAAATTTAACAACTGATCAACAAGAATCAAATTCAATAACAACAAGTGAGAACGGACTGAAATAAGGGAAAATATTTAAATTGGAAATTATAATGAGATTCTCAAGGGTCGTCCCAGGAATCTCTCAAGAATTTGTGATTGAGTATCCTCTCTCATCCTAGTATCCTATGTCCTATATCCTATCGTAGGCTCATAGTAGTACAACTAAGTCGTTACACTACCATGACATCGCTCTAATTGCAAAGTCTGACCTGCATGGGCCATCACTAAAAATGTGTCATGACCCGCACCGGATATAGGGGCACGAGTACGTGGGTATATCCAGCCTACGCCGCAGCATCGGCGGTAAAACGTTGTCTAGGTTACAATACTATCTAATCAATCTCATATGAATATCCAACTCAATAAGGAGACACAGATATCACAATATAATATGGAAATACTCAATCACAGAAACTAAAGCACGATGAGATATCGAAGAAAATAAACGAAATACAACACAAGTCTAAACAACAAAATAGTCTAACCTGCAAACAATAACATCCAAATCTCCAAGTATGCCGGAAATAAGTCCTCAATGTCGCAGTCTGAAAAAATATTTCCAGTCAGGATGGAGCGAAGTACAAGCACTAACTGCAGTTCCATGTATATTGACAAAAACTATAATACAGTGTAAAGAAATACAAAATGGATATAAATACTGGCAATAAGAAATACTGGAGATAATAAAATACTGGAAATAAAAATACTGGAGCATATGTCTTCATCAATGGTACACTAGCAATGAACAGAAATACAAGTGCATGCTAGAACAATGAATTGGAATATAAGTGAATGCTAGAACTATGATCTGGAAATACATGTATAGAATATCTAGCTAAGTGTGTGAAATATCAGCATATCATGTGATCGACTTGGGACTGATCAGGCTTCCTATGTATAATTGGCTATGATTCATGTAAGGTCAGACTAACCATCCAGTTAGCTATGATGCGAGCAATAGTTAGGCTAATCATACATAACAGGTTATGAGGCATGTAATGGTCAGGCTGCACCGACGTGAGGTGTGGGTGAGCTATGATTCATGTAGAGTTGGGTATGATCACATAATCTACTAATATTTCCACGTCCCCAACTAGCACAATGGATTCCAATTACGGATCCTCGTGACCGATCTCGATGATGCCAACTCGTGTATACATAGTGTCAGAATCATGTACACTATACAACTAGAATCATAGAGATGATCAACATAATAAAAACTGTCAGAGAATGTACTCACATGTGGTCCTCTGCTAGCAATACCAATATCCTATTTTCAAAGTCTTGTCTGAACAATTCAACTGTCCTATAGACATCATTTCATAATAGTACAGCATCCTGGGACTAGCTGGCTACTATCGAAAGTTTGTGAAGGACTTTGCAAGAATTGCGGAGCCCATGACAAAATTAACAAGAAAGGATGAAGAGTTCACCTGGACTGATGAATGTCAGCATGCTTTTGAGGAATTGAAGAAAAGACTGACTACTGCCCCTATTCTGACCTTACCTTCTGGAACCGGAGATTTCGCTATTTATAGTGATGCTTCTGGAAAAGGTCTAGGTTGTGTATTGGAGCAGAACAAGAAGGTAATAGCATATGCCTCTAGACAGCTTCGACCTCATGAAAAGAACTATCCAACTCATGATTTAGAATTGGCAGCTGTCATTTTTGCTCTTAAACTATGGAAGCACAATCTTTATGGAGAAAGGATGGAAATAGTTACGGACCATAAAAGTTTAAAATATATCTTCACCCAGAAAGAGCTGAACATGAGGCAAAGAAGGTGGCTGGAACTAATGAAAGACTTTGATATCACCCTTCAATATCATCCTGGGAAGGCCAATGTAGTTGCTGATGCTCTAAGCAGATATCCTATGGCGATGTACTTGACTATGGACAGACACCTGCTAGAGGACTTGGAAAGTTTAGGTATTGAAGTAATCATCCCAGGAAAAGAACGCCAAATGATAAACTTGCAGATTCAGTCTACTTTAATAGACAAGATCAAGGAGATTCAGTTTTAAGACAAAGGCCTGCGAAGCCTTCGAGGTCAAGTGCAAGCTGGATTAGTGGAAGATTTCAGAATTCATGAAGATGGATCACTGAGGCATGGCGATAGATTATGTGTACCTCAAGGAGACATAAGAGAAGAAATTATGCAAGAGACGCACAGATCGCAATACTCTATACATCCAGGAGCCAACAAGATGTACAAGGACCTGAGGACGCATGTTTGGTGGCATGGCATGAAAAGAGAAGTAGCCAGGTTCGTATCTCGTTGTTTAGTGTGCCAGCAAGTCAAGGCAGAAAGACAAAGACCTGGAGGATTACTTCAACCACTACCCATTCCGGAGTGGAAGTGGGAACATATCACAATGGATTTTGTTTCCGGACTTCCAAGGACACCTAGTGGAAAGGATGCAATCTGGGTGATAGTAGATAGACTGACCAAGTCTGCACATTTTCTACCCTTCAAAGTAGGGCTATCTACAGAGAAGCTGGCAGATTTATATATCAGACACATCGTCAGGCTGTATGGAGTTCCAGTAAGTATTGTCTCCGACCGAGATTCAAGGTTCACCTCTCACTTCTGGAAAAGCTTACAAGCCAGCTTGGGGACGCAACTCAAATTCAGCACAGCTTATCATCCCCAAACCGATGGACAATCGGAACGTACAATCCAGACACTTGAAGATATGCTCCGTACATGTGTTCTGGATTTTGGAGGATCCTGGGAAGACTATCTACATCTTGTGGAGTTCTCTTATAATAACAGTTACCAAGCAAGTATTGAGATGACTCCATTTGAAGCTCTGTATGGACGAAGATGTCGTACCCCGCTATCATGGGACGACGTTGGAGAAAGAGCCCTGCTGGGACCAGAGATGGTGATCGATTCAGCTGAGAAGGTAAAGCAAATAAGGGACAGACTTCGAGTGGCTCAAGACAGGCAATGACATTGGGCAAATAGCCACCGAAGGCCCTTGGAATTTGAGGTAATTAAAATTATAAAATTCAAGTCAATTTAAATATTTTGATTATGGAACTAAGACTTGATTATAACTTTGTTAAAGGTTGGAGAACTGGTATTCTTAAAGATTTCCCCGACACGTGGCACCATTAGGTTCGGAAGGAGTGGAAAACTCAGCCCAAGATTTATTGGACCTTTTGGCATTCAGGAGAAAATCGGAGAAGTGGCATACCGTCTGGCATTGCCACCCGCTCTGGATGGAGTCCATAACGTCTTCCACGTGTCGCAGCTGAGAAAGTACGTGTCAGACCCCAGCCATATTTTGGATCACTCAGAGCTCGAAGTAGGCCCAAGTTTGACTTACCAAGAGCAACCCGTGGAGATACTGGATCGATCGGAGAAAGTTCTACGGAACCAGGTTATCTCCCTGGTTCGCGTAGCTTGGAAGCACCATTCTCCCGGCGAATCCACCTGGGAGCGAGAAGACGAGATTAGAGAGCGATACCCCTATCTTTTTGAACCCTGAGGTATATTTTATTTCTCGGCCTTTCCTTTCGTGCCTTGTTATTCTTAAATTTTGAGAACAAAATTTTTGTAAGTTGGGTAGGTTGTAAATCCCCTGAATTTTCAAATTATTAAATCTTGAATTTTTCCCAATTTTCTGGAATTTTCTGGGAATTTTCTGTAATTAAAATCAAGGCTCTTAATAATTAAATGATTTTTAATTGTTAATAAATAATATTAAAATATCATAAAAAATAATATTTTTGGGTGTAAAATGGAAAACTGGACTTAGGGTAATTTTTCTGAATTTTTTTGGGCCTCAGACCTATTTTTAAATGCCTAAAAATTAATTTTAATTAATTAAATTAAAATTGTTTTTATTATTATTATTATATTTATTATTACTTTTTTTTCTTTGGGCCCGGCCCGGCCCAGTGGGCCGAGCCCAGCAGCCCAGCCGCTAACCCGGCCCAGCCCCAACCCGCTACCGGGTCGGGTCGGGTCAGACAGACCCGACCCGCGAGCCGCCCGACCCGCCTAACCCGGCCTCCCCACGACCCCGCGTCCAGCGCCGGTCGCCGCGCGTTCCGCGCCCTCGCCCCCACGTCGACCTCTCCGCTCCGCCCTTCCCGGCTGACCTAACCGCCCGCTCCCCCTTTAAAACCCCCTCTTCTTCCTCCTCCTCCACCTCACCCTAACCCTAACCCTAACTCTCCGCTCCGCCTCGCCGTGCTCGGCCTCCCTCTACTGCAGCTCCTCCTCCCTCTCCCCTCGCCGGACCCGACCGCCCTCGACCACCCAGCCAGCGCCCCCTCCTTCTCCCCTCTCCTCCTTCTTCTTCTTTCCAGAACGCCGCCGCCGCCTCCCAGAGCTCCGCCGACCGGCCAGCGCCTCTGCACCGTCGACCCCAGCAGCCGGCGAACCTCCCCCGGCCCTCTCCGGCACCCCTCCGGCGAACACCGACACAGGAGTCAGACACAGTAAACCCTAGCCCCTTTTACTGTGCAGTGGACACAGTAACAGTGTCGTGTCGGACACGGCTCGACCCTGATTTTCGGGTCCCCTTCAGGTACGTGTAACTTTTTGTTCGTAGCTCCGTTTTCAATTCCGCAAATTGCGTTGTGAAGCCTGTATGACCCTCTCGGTGCCCGGACAAACCGTTCGGGGCATCGCATCCTGTGGTGATTGCATACCGCGATCCAAAAATAGGAAAAACTAGACCCTGTTTTACCTCGGAACTGAGTGCGCCCCGCCAAACGGGATGACTTGGTCGCGTGCGGTCTTCACAGACACGTGCGCGTCGTCGATACGGACGTGTAAGATTTTATGGAAGCTGATTCGGGTGTGCGTGCACACCGGAATCAACGCGTATCCGCGGACATCGCCCCGTATCCAACTTTTCTGCAATTTGCCCTAATTTTTTGTATACTCGTCAGATCGAGACGAAACTTGCGCCATCGGACTAGTAGTGATACGCTGGTCCTGTGGGTCAAGTTTGGTTCGATTCTGAGAATATTGACAAAATCGCGTGTCGTGGGCCCCATAGGCCCCGCTCGACGGGCGATTTTGTGTTCGGCTCATCGGAATCCAAATCTGGAAGTTCCATTGGGTTCGTATCAGCGTTCCTGACCTGTTGACACTAAGTTTGGTAAAGATAGCGACTGTACCTCAGTCGGATCTCGATTTCCCCTGTTTAATAGCCGTTCATGACGGCCGGATTAGCCTTATAAACCCCTACATGCCAACTATGTATTCTAAAAACAAACACAAGTTCACACAGATAGTTTCTGGTCATGTTATATATCTTGCTGACTGTTGTAGTTTCATTTTCTGTTTCATTTATTTTTGCTTTCTCATATTCCTGCTTACAGCTTTAACTCTGAGATAATGATGTTCTGTTATGCAGTTTCTTAACTTGATATTCAATATTAATTGTCATAAATATTTAGTTTAACCTTGTTGTGCACTGTGTACATTGCTCCTTTCCTGACTGGATCTGTTGATTTAGGCGATGATGAGGATCTTGCCCCTACTTATTATGGTCCCTATGAGGGGACTGATGATACCTATGAGGAGCCAGAACCCACCCGGGAGACCCTTGCTGCAGAATAGCTAGCAGTAGCTATCTTTTATTTCTGTTTCTTATCTTAGTAATCGGATTTATCCCCGATTTCATTCTGAATTGCTGTACTAAAATATTTGAATCTGTGGTCGCATTTATTTCAATTGCAATCTTAAGTTTCTGTTCTCATTATTATCTTGCCTATGTTAATTGTGAATGAGCTAGTTTAGTAAATATGGATTTGACCTAGACAGCGTACTACCGCCGACTCTGCGGCGTAGGCTGGACGTACCCACGCACTCGTGTCCGAATTTCTGGGTGCGGGTCGTGACAGCTAGCAATACTAATATCCTATTTTTGAAGTCTTGTCTGAACAATTCAACTGTCCTATAGACATCATTTAATAATAGTACAGCATCAGTCATTATACTAACACACAATCATAAATACAATAAACTCAGAGACTACGCTAGGGGTGACACTGGTCAACTAGTAGGATCGAATGTGCGTCTAACTGCACGGGTGTCACGTCCTCAAATATTGTGCATAATTAGACAGTCAATCACTAACACATGTCTAGCTAGTACGTCGGTATACACAAGGCAGTCAACTCACAAATTCTCAGGGTCATACAGTCAATGTAAATACGGGATACCTACTACCAACACTTATGGCCATACATCATGTATATATATTACAGTCATACCTAGTACTAGCATTTAATTTTCCATAAAATATATATATATATATATATAACAACTAAATATTATACGCATACACGCACGCACATGCACACTAGCTACTAGGTTTACCGACACTGGTCTTGAAATTAACCAACTAAACTATCATGAAGCAACACGCCAGCCCTAATTACTATTCACATATGCACATATACACAATATAAAAGGGAGGTAAGTCAAACCTGTGCGTTAGCGTGCACGTGCACGGTATCGAGGGTGACTGCTGCAGGTCGTCTCTGGCGAGGTGGGACGGGTCAACGATGACGACAATGATGATGGTGATGATGATGGTGATGATGATGTTGATGATGATGATGGTAATAATGATGGTAATGATGATGGTGATGATGATGATGATGATGATGTTGATGATGATGATGATGATGAAGGTGATGATGATGGTGATGATGATGATGATGGTTTTCCGTTGCTGTCGGAGTCCGGCAGCTCAGGCGAGGAGGGCTGCTGGACGAGTGGAGAACGGGGACGGTGAAGGAGGATGTCGGGGTTGTGACGTGGTGGTGGTGGTGAGCGGCTTGCTCAGCCGAGGAGGAGGAGAGAAAGTCAGGGCTGCCGTGATCGAAGGAGAGGAGACGATGGTGGTGGTGGTCCAGCTGTGACGAGGGCGGGGACGTCGAGGGATCGTGGCTGTGGGGGGAGATGAAGGGAGAGGTCATGGTGGTGGAGGAGAACGGTGTGTCGACGGGCTGCTGATGGTCGACAGTAGAGTCGGGTAGAAGGAGGTCGGGTTCAGGCGAGGGAAGGATCGGGACTTGCTGCCGGGGTTCAGACGCTCAGGCGGGTGGGAGCTATGTCTAGATGACCAGGGACGTCGACTCAGGCGGTCGGGACAAGCGGTCGTGGCCGCAGGAAAGTCTGGAATGGTGGTTGCAGTGGGGTTACTGGGGAGTTGCTCGGCTTGGGGGATGGCCGGAGTCAGGGAGGAGGAGAACAGGGAAGAAGGGAAGAGGATGGGGAGGTCGACGGTGGGCTGCTGCTCGACGGGGGTGAGTTCAGGCGGAGTGGGGTGTTGGAGGCTGGTGGTATCGATGGTCGGTACAGTCGATGCTCCGGTGGAGGACTGGCCGGGGATGGTCACCGGAGATGGGAGGTCGGGAAGAGGTGAGGAGGAGGAAGGAGATGATGTTGGGTTAGGTTTAGGGTATGTGGGTTGAGGTGTAGGTGGAGGTGATGAGAATTATGGAGAAAATATTGTATATATATGTGGGGATAAAAGGGTGATGTAGCCCTAGGGATTTGGGCCGCCCTAGTACACCTTGGGATGGGGTTGCTTTTTGGGAAAGGGTTTACTTTTCTACATATAGAATTTTAAAGGGCTAGGATGGTGTTGTTTGAAATGGATGGCTAGGATTTGATGAGAGGTTGATGTTGAGTGTTGCACACTCCAAAATTATGGAGAAAAGTCAATGAAGGAAATGGGTGTTTCTATATGTGTTTGGTCCAATGGGGTGTGGACACCTCAATGCACTTTTGCATAAAAGTCCTCAACAATTGGGAAATTGCACAGAAAGTGGGAATTTGAATTAAATGGGGGAAACACCATATTTGGTGTGATGTAGTGGATGAAAAGGGTGTGTAGTATTTAGTATGAGTCTTGAGGGTGTGAATGGGGGTTTGGTTTGGTGTTGGGTCTAGTTTTGGATCAAGTTGGGTCCTTACACTAATTTAATTAAAATTAATATAAATGGTGTTCTAAAATTAATTGGAAATACATGGGATTAAAATTAGGTGGGACAAAAGTGTCATGGACGTAGAAGACTCATAATAGAATATTATCATAATTTGGGTTGCACAAAATGGGTCAAGATTGTGTCTCCAATTTCGATTGGAACTCACAAAGATACAAAGTTTAATTTATTTAGAATTAAAAATAACGTCTGCGACGAATATTGTGTGACTAAAATGAAGCACAAGAGAGCATATTTATGAGTTACACAAATATCAGGATGGAAGACGGGCACGTCTAGGATAAGGGTGTAAAATTTGTTAGAAGGCAAAAGCTAGTGTAGCGCTCTAAATATCGAAACAACGGTAAGGTACAACAATTAAATAAAATCACAATAATAAATCATAACCCTAAATAATTAATCCCAAAATAATCCATAACCCTATATTTGGTCAGAGGTTCAACTAGTGGGCTTCTAGGTCTATTGCACTAACTCATGCATTAAAGAACACTATACATTATATATATATATATACACACATATCATGCAATTATTTAAAATAAATACACACAATACTTATAATAAATAAAAATGTCAAAATTATCCCTATTTTAGAATGTGGTAGTGACAGGAATGATGTTGCTGCTCCTACAAGAGGTATTTTCTACAAGGATAAAAGTACTGCTCTTGTAGGGGGTACTTCTAACAAGAAGACAAATTGCTCTGTTGTTGTAAAACATCAAGATCAAGTAATAAGGCCAAATGCTAGAAGGCTTGTTGCACCAAATTGTCAAGTGGGAGGGGCCCCTCCCGCAGGAAGTCAACCTCTCGCGGAAAGCATTATTCCGGGATGCAAGGACCCTTTATGAAGAATCGTTTGATCTTTGCGAGAATCTTTGCCAGAAGCACAAAGATGTATGCATTCAAGAAAATTTACCATCCCTAGCTGTGGAGGTATGTTGTCACCAAATCACTATCCAATATGGTTGTACTAAGCATAATGATGCACCTACTAAACCATCAGTTTTTAGTATATTACAGGTTGTCGCACCCACAAAACAGTGATCTCAAAGGCGGGGGCAGCAACACCAATATGATAGTGATCTTCCATACGCTTACGTCAATATGGTGGGTCACGAAGCACGAAATAAGAAGCAACTGAAGCTGGGGATAGTCAATCACCCTCTCGTACTCTATTTTGATGTATCAGATTCCTATTATAAGAAGCACAATACCTGCTGAAGGTGCATTCCAATGCACCAAATCCCAAAGTAGTTCCTCGTAATCACACCTGAATGATCCAGCTTATGCATCTTCTACAACCGTTCAGTCTGCAGAAAGACGAGTGGTATTATCTTAACATGGAAGGAGATGAATCCTCAAGTGGCGACATCAACAAATGCTTCCAAAACATGGAGGCCAAATTCGACGAGTTGTGAGGGTTGATGATGTTGGCCCAACATAGTTCTGCAACAGTCACTCTACCACCACCACCTATAGTGCCAGCAGATAATCAAGTTGTTGTATTGATAGCCACGAACCAAAAGTGACTGGGGGTAGATCTGAACCTGAAACTTTTAAGGGAGGATCTGAACAAGATGTTATCAAGAATCTGAAAGCCAAGTTTGACTCCCTGCTCAATAGAGAAAATCTATAAAAGGATGGTGGACTCGGTCTTATCCGCCAGAATGGGATAAAGTTTCTTGTCCCATCAATTACATTATACCAAATTTTCTGCCATATGATGACTTGACGTCACCAAGCCAGCATATTTGCATTTTAAGTCATTAATGACGAACGTTGCCACAAATCATGCATTGTTGACAATGATGTTCATAGGAACACTCCGAGATCATGCATACCAATGGTTTCGAAGTCTACGTCTTGGGTCTATCAAAAATTGGAATGACTTGGAGACCTCCTTCCTAGCTTGATTCTATGAAGAACAGATAGGATTCAGCATGTCTACCCTGTCATGCCCCAGTCCCAAAATATATGGAACCAGGCCACGTGGCATTGGCCAGTTGACACGTCTCCGAGGATATCCCAATTTAATGGATCCTGGCGAAGCGTGCTACGATGTCCTAAAACTAACAAGTCTAATATCAACAACAGGCAGTGTCTAATCTCATCCACAAACAACAAGTAAAATGCTGAAATAAAAGACTGGAATATAAGGACATAGTCGAATGACATAGTACAACTAAAATATGTCTGGTGGGAACAAACCCACTACAAATGTTGGAGATAAGTACTGATAGTCTGAAATAAAGTACTGATAATAAGAGTGACTGGAACAACAGCTAACTAGGTAAGGAGCTTCAGTCATAGGCGGAAGGCCTACCAATCTGATCAGGGGTACTCTGATGGAAGGACCTCTAGCTCCTCGTCAAGAGCAAACCTCGTCTCCACACCTGGCCCGTATACTGTGGGATAATAAGCCTCGTCCAGATCTGGAAGAGGCCTTTTATCCCACAGTGCACGGGCTAGGTGTGGAGACGAGGTGTGCTCTGGACGAGGAGCTAGAGGTCCTTCCATCGGAGTACCCCTGATCAGATTGGTAGGCCTTCCGCCTATGACTAGAGCTCCTTACCTAGTTAGCAAATGTTTCAGTCCCTCTCATTATCAGTACTTTTATTTCAGTCTATCAGCACTTTCTCTCCAACATTTGTAGTGGGTTTGTTCCCACCAGACATATTTCAGTTGTACTATGTCATTCGACTATGTCCTTATATTCCAGTCTTTCATTTCAGTATTTTACTTGTTGTCTGTGGATGAGATTAGTCACTATATGTTGTTGATATTAGACTTGTTAGATTTAAGACAACGTAGCACGCTTCGTCAGGATCCATTAAATTGGGATATCCACGGAGACGTGTCAACTGGCCAATGCCACGTGGCCTGGTTCCATATATTTTGGGACTGGGGCGTGACATGGTTTTAGTGGTGGCCCATGCAGGTCTGAAACACCAAATATTTATCGCTTGTGGTATGGTAACGTGCCCAGCGAGCCTGCAATAGGATAGAAATTACTAGGTCTTATCCACTTGATTACTCCTTTGAACCTCTTCCGAATTATAATATATTTGCATCATATTTGATTTATTCCGTACTCTCTCTAATGAAGTTCTATCTCTTACAGCGAGATGAACCTTCATAGCCGACGTGAGATACTTGGCGCCATAGTGCCACCTGCAGCACCGAGGGAGGATACAACTCAGGGACCACCCAGAGAGCAGCCTCAGCCAGAGGCAGAGGTGATTCCTCAGGCCCCGATGATGCACTGGCATCAGGTCTCTCCCGACGAAGGGATGCAGCAGCCAGAGGGCCAGACATCGCAGACGATCCCGAGGCAGTACTTCGAGGAACAGACCTCGAGGGCGACACCGATGCCGCAGTACGAGAGGTCGGCACCCGAGGAGACACCAAGGAGACAGCCGCAGGTACCTCTTCCACCACCTCCACCGTTTTCACCTCAGATGCCACCAGCAGAGGGACAGCCCTAGATGATGCAGTTCTTCCAGATGATGATGCAGGCCCAGTGGCAGCAAACGGAGATCCTGAGACAGGGCCTGATGGCAGTACTGGAGAGGGCACCTGCCCAAGCAGCAGCACCAGCACCTGCACCTGTCCAACAAGCAGGCACTGTACGAGGCTTCAGACAGATGGGCCCGGGAATCTTCTCGGGCAAGGAGACGGCTGAGGAGATCTCAGATTAGGTCTCCAACACTGAGATGCTGTTAGAGGGTTCGCAGCTACACCCCGACCTCTGGATGACCGCGGTGAGGGCTCAACTCACAGGCAACGCCCATCACTGGTGGGACTCTATGGAGCGCAGCATCGGCAGACAGCAGACTTGGGAGGAATTTTTGGAACACTTCAACGCGAAGTATTTCCCCGCTACGGTGAGGAATGCCCTATACTCTCAGTTCCTGCACCTGGAGCAAGAGAACCTGACTGTAGACGCCTACGACGGAGAGTTCAGTAGACTCAGCCGATTCGGTACAGCCCTGATCCCCAATGACCTGGAGAAAGCCAGAAGATTCCACCATGGCCTCTCTCACGAGCTGCAGAGGTACACTACTACCCAGGCGAGGATCTCTTATGAAGAGGTCCTATCAGAGGCGAGGATCCAGGAGGCTATAGTAGGAGCAAGATGTTCCAGTGTGAACGTACCAGCCAGGACCCAGCAAGGAGCAGGAGGACCGATCTGCCGTCCAGGAGCTCAGGTGCAGCAGAGGACAGCGCCGTACCAGCAGAAAGAGGTTCCGACCTGTCACTTCTGTGGCAAGAGGGGACACGTCATCAGAGACTGCCGAAAGAAGCTCGGGCTCTGCATGGTTTGTGGAGCCAGCCAGCACCTTGCTAGAGACTGCCCCCAGTGCAGAGATGGAGCACCCCAGACTGGACAGAGACCACCAGCAGCACCACTGAGGATACTACCCCCAGCAGGAGGCCAGCGTGCACCAGCTACCGGAGGACAGCAGAGAGGACCACCCTTGGTCCCACAGGAGGCACACTTCAACCAGGCCCGACAGCAGGCAGGAGGGCAGAGGCGCGGGCAAGCCTTTGCTTTAGCATCTATCGAGGAGGAACCAGAGGAGAGGCTATAGCAGGTACAATTCTAGTTGCATCATTACCTGCAACTGCACTGTTTGATTCTGGAGCTACACTGTCATTTATATCTAGTAGCTTCATAGCAATGCATAGAGTAGCAACCTCCCCCTTACCTAAGAGTTGGAAGATACTTACTGGAGGAGGCATCGTACCGGTTACCAGCACCATTAGAACGTGCTCGATAGTAGTTTGTGGTAGGGAGATAAGAGCACGATTTTTGGTACTCCCAATGCCAGCTTTCGACGTAGTTCTGGGCATGGACTGGTTAAGCCAGTACAATGCCGTACTAGATTGTCGGAAGGGTAGCATTACTTTTAGACTGCCAGGACACCCGGAGTTCGAATTCATGCGAGGCACCATCGAGCGAGGAGTAGGACACACAGCTGGAGCTTACATGGCGATGGAGACGGCACCCCCAGAAATCGTTGTAGAGTTCGAGGATGTTTTCCCAGAGGAGTTGCCAGGCCTACTGCCTGATAGGGAGGTGGAGTTCACCATTGAGCTAAGACCTGGAGCAGCACCGGTATCATCAAATGTGTACCGGTTGGCGAAGAAGGAGCTTGACGAGCTGAAGCTACAGCTGGAGGAGTTGCAGATCAAGGGATTCGTTCGTCCTAGTGCATCACCCTGGAGAGCACCAGTGCTGTTTGTACCCAAGAAGGACGGGACGTTCTGGATGTGCATTGATTACAGAGCCCTTAATGCTCTGACTATCAAGAACAAGTACCCGCTACCGCGAATCGACGATCTGTTCGACCAGCTGACAGGGGCAGTGGTGTTCACGAAGATCGACTTGAGATCGGGCTACCATCAGGTGAAGGTGCGAAGGGAGGACATTCCAAAGACAGCATTTAGGACTCGTTATGGTCACTACGAGTTCTTAGTGATGCCTTTTGGATTGACAAATGTGCCTACTGTGTTTATGAACCTGATGAACCGAGTCTTCCATGAGTATCTAAACCAGTTCGTGGTAGTCTTCATCGACGACATATTGGTGTATTTGAAGAGCCACGAGGAGCACGGAGAGCACTTGAGGCTAGTGCTAGAGACGCTGAGACGAGAGAGGCTTTATGCCAAGCTGAGCAAGTGCGAGTTTCTTCTAGATCGTGTCGCATTTCTTGGACACGTTATCTCGGGAGATGGCATCTCAGTAGATCCCGCGAAGATTTCATCAGTAGAGACGTGGCCGACCCCTACCAACGTCTCGGAGGTGAGGAGTTTCCTAGGACTTGTCGGATATTAGCGGAGGTTCGTAGAGAACTTCGCAAGGATCGCAGAGTCGATGACCCGCTTGACCCGCAAGGATCAGGAGTTCACCTGGACAGAGGAGTGTCATACGGCATTCGATGAGCTGAAGAAGCGTCTGACTACAGCACCCATCTTAACCATACCTTCTGGACCCGGAGGATTCGTGATCTATAGTGATGCGTCCGAGAAAGGATTAGGATGCGTCTTGATGCAGCATGGGAAGGTTGTGGCCTATGCCTCTAGGCAGTTGAGGACCCATGAGAAGAACTATCCTACCCACGACTTGGAGCTTGTCGCAGTGATCTTTGCTTTGAAGCTTTGGAGGCACTACCTGTACGGAGAGCGCGTGGAGATATTCACCGATCACAAGAGCCTGAAATACATCTACACACAAAAGGACCTGAACCAGAGGCAGAGATGTTGGCTCGAAGTGATGGCGGACTTCGAAATTGAGCTACAGTACCATCCGGGAAAGGCTAATGTGGTAGCCGATGCTTTAAGCAGGAAGCCCATAGCACTTTTCCTGACTACCCAACAACATCTGTTGAGAGATTTAGAACAGTTGGGTATCGAAGTCATTATGCCCGGAGTAGACGGCCAGATGTCGAGTTTCCAGGTGCAATCGACATTGGTGGAGAGAATCAAGGCTGCTTTGTCGACAGACACCAGATTTCAGAGGCTTCGACAGAGGACAGAGGCTGGAATACAGACGGGACTGCGTATACACGAGGACGGGACTTTGAGATGTGGAGATCGTCTCTATGTTCCGAATGGAGAGCTACGCCAGGAGCTAATGACGGAGGCGCACAGTTCGACCTATTCTATACATCCAGGAGGCACAAAGATGTACCGAGACCTGAGGCAGTACTACTGGTGGCATGGGATAAAGAGGGAGATAGCCCACTTTGTGGCTAAGTGTCTGATGTGTCAGCAAGTCAAGGCTGAGCATCAGAGGTCTGCCGGATTACTTCAACCGCTCCCGATACCGGAGTGGAAATGGGAGCACATCACCATGGACTTCGTCACGGGTTTTCCGAGGAGTCCTAGTGGTCGCAACGCGGTATGGGTAATCGTAGATAGACTCACCAAGTCTGCCCACTTTTTACCCTTCAGGGTTGGGCAATCTACGGAAGTCTTGGCAGACATGTACATGAGAGAGATTGTACGATTGCATGGAGTGCCAGTCAGTATCGTGTCTGACCGGGATACGAGGTTCATATCGTACTTTTGGAGGAGTATGCAAGAGAGTCTTGGTACCCGCCTTAAGTTCAATACTTCGTACCACCCGCAGACAGATGGACAATCCGAGCGCACCATTCAGACGCTGGAGGATATGTTGAGGGCATGCATGCTTGACTTCAGCGGTTCATGGGAGGACCACTTGCACTTGGTCGAATTCTCCTACAACAATAGCTATCAGGCGAGCATTCAGATGGCTCCCTATGAGGCATTGTATGGTAGGAAGTGTCGTTCCCCAGTATGCTGGAGCGATGTAGGCGAAAGACAGATTCTAGGGCCAGAGTTGATCATCCATACAGTGGAGAAGGTGAAGAAGATCCAAGGGCATCTACGAGCAGCACAGGACAGGCAGAAGCATTGGGCTAATGTGCATCGACGACCCCTAGAGTTCCAGGTTGGAGAACATGTGTTCCTGAAGATTTCACCTACCAGAGGAACCATCAGAATTGGAGGCAGAGGGAAGCTGAGTCCGAGGTACATCGGACCCTTCGATGTGCTAGAGCGCGTCGGAGAAGTTGCTTACAGATTGGCCTTGCAGTAGACATTGGAAGGAGTTCACGACGTCTTCCATGTATCTCAGCTGAGGAGGTACATACCGGATCCGAGTCATGTGCTTGACCACTCGGAGATCACCGTTGGTCCAAGCTTGTCATACCAGGAGGAGCCGGTAGAGATCCTAGACCGAAGCGAGAAGGTACTGCGAGGCCAGACTATCCCTCTAGTTCGTGTCGCATGGAGGCATCACGCACCAGGTGAATCAACCTGGGAACGAGAGGACGATATTCAGCAATGCTTTCCCCATCTCTTCGAAGGCCTAGGTATGTGATAGTATTTATTTCATTCAATAGTTTTGATATATGCCTTTTTTTTTAATTTCGAGGACGAAATGCTCTAAGGAGGGTATGTTGTAAACCCCCTCGACCAAAAATTAGGGCTAATTAAATTCAAATAACCTAATTAGGGTTAACTTGAATTAATTAAGATTATTATATAGTGTTATAATACTTGTACAATAATTTGTTATTTTAGGATACTACACTAGCTGTTGCCCTAAAACAAATTCTACATACTTGGCCTAGACATGCTAACCCATCATATTGAACCTAGAACAAATCCTGGATACGAATTTTCGTGCCAGATTTTAGTCGCACAAAAGTCGTTACAAACGTCCGTACGCAATTTAAATAAATTGCGTAATTACGTTCGTTGTCCGTTCCAATCGAAATTGAGACCCCACCTCGATCCGTCTTGACCAACCCATATCATGTTATTATTGTACACTGAGCCTACTACACCAATGACCCTTGTCCAACTAAATTTAAACCCCCGGATTTTTATTAAATTAAATTAGAAACACCGGTGCATTAATTATGAATTAATTAATGTGGTGACCTAACCTAAATTGAATTAGACCCAACTCTAACCCAAACCCACATCCACACCCACAAGCCTCATACAAAACACCATACACCATCCTAGCCCAATGAGGAGCACCAAACATGGTGTTTGTTTACATTAAATCTCCAATTCCAGAAATTGTGCAAATACCAAATTGTTCAGGGGCCTATTTGCAAAATTGCAATGAGGTGTCCCCCTCTCATTGGCCCAAACATCATGAAGAAAGAAATGGTCATTCCCTAACCGTTCACTTTATTTTTTCCCCCATTTTCATGTCCTTACATCACTTTTTGGGAAGTAATCCTAGCCCTACATTTGAAATGCCTCATTCCTAGCCCTCCCCTCATCTTGATGGACATCCCCAACTCCCCAAAAACTAGGTCCAGCCGGCCCTAATCCCAAGGCAGCCCCCCCCCCACTCTCTCACCTACATAAACAATCTAGTACCTCATTAATGAGGGCACACAAACCAAAAAACCAAAGAGAAAACAACCTAACTCTCTAAACCTCAGCCTAGCCCGACCCCAACCAATCATCACCCACCGCCTCCTCCCGGCCAGCCACCGTGTCCGGCGGCCCCCCAACCAACTCAGACCCCTTCGCCGGACCTTCCCCCACCTGCCACCACCGCCACCCGCCGCCTAGCCGCCGGCAACAACCCCCCAGCAGCCGTCCCCAACCCGAGCCTCCCCCTCCCGCACACACAGCCGACCACCCGACCTCACCGTACTCCGCCACCACTGCACCTCCGGCCGCCCAACTCAGCCACACTCCTCCCCGGCCAACCACCTCCCTCCCCGTCAAGTCTCGCCGCCGGTCGATGCCACAGCCACCCGCAATCGCCCCCGCAGCGCCGAGGGTCATAGACCCGCTGTTGCTGTGCCGACCGCCCCGAGCTTCGCCGGAGCTCTGTCCGGCCATCCCCGCCGCCGACGGTCAGCCACCGGGACCCCCTCGACCCGAGCATCGCTGAGGTACGATATTTTATGTATAAATACTGGTATTTAAATACATATTTAAGGTTGCATATAAATGTATATAACTTCATGTATTAGTTTAGGTATTTTATACGTATTCAGTATTAAATAGTATATTCTGTATTTATCAGTATTCATATTTAAATACTCCTGTATAAATTCTGTAATATATATATATATATATTTATTGTAATTAGTATTATATATAATAGGATTATAGATATGTATCTTGTGTACGTATATAAATACCTATTGCGTATAAATGTATATATATGTATATATAGATATATATAAATAAATGTATGTATAATGTATAAAATAGTAAGTATTTAATATAAATCATAATAAAAGTAATTTCTGTGATTTAATATTATGTATAATATAATACTATTTTCTTAGTATATTTTTGTATTAATGCTTATACATATGTAGCATGTATATATGTATGTATGTATGTATGTATGTATGTATGTATGTACATTTTACAAAATGAAGAATATTAAGTATATAATATTTATTGATATTTATTGTGTTTAAATATATTTTCTGGAAATTAAGTATATTATATGTATAATATTATATGTTAAATGCTTATACATATATATATATATATATATATATATATATATATATATATATATATATATATATATATATATATATATATAGATATAGATATCTACATGTATGTGTATATATTTTTATATACCTTTCATTTTGTTATGTATATTAATTTATGTACATAATTTCTATCTAAATATATGTATATGTATAAATATATGAATTTATGTTATTACCAATTATGTATACATATTTACTGTGTGTATTATTAGTATATACTAACTAATACATAAGTACTATTTTTGTACTATTAAACAAATATATTATTTTAATATAATTAAATATGATTTAGTGTATATATATATATATATATATATATATATATATATATATATATATATATATATATATATATATATATACTTGTATTAGCTATATATATATACAGTCCAGACCCTGTGTCAGTTGTAGATACAAGCAGTGAGTCTTAGTCGTGCTATTGTAGCGACTAATATTGTCATTACTATATCATATATAGGACTACTGGACAGTACTGCCGAGGCATCAGGAGCAGGACTTTGGATTTCGCAGCTACCCGGGACAGGCAAGTATACCTTGCTGATTTACTGCTTAAAATTAAATGATAAATGTTGCAAATATGCATAAAACTGTGCGCGTCCGAGATTGACTCGGGTGCAGTCGACAATGCGTCGATGAGTAGTGTACTTGACCTAGTTGTTAGCTGACTCACCCATTACTGCGAGGATATTCTGATATCCTCCTAGACCATGGCACTATACACGTATCACAATGGTACATTCATATTGGGATGCGGGTCCGCGTACCCGATTCGCTATCGGTACGTACGACATGCATCACGGACTAGCATGTATTCTAGAGTAATATTGTTAGTTGAGACTTGACATCTAGATACGGTACACTCATGTAGTGCATTCGACTTGCGTATCTACATTGGGCGGGAAGGACAACTGACAAACGTATGGGATACCCCCATCGGACTCCGTGGTATCCAGAGGAACCACAGACCCGGTGACTCCCTATATTCAGACACCGCGCTCTTCGGAGTGTTACGGACGTATATACATTGCAGATACCACGTCCCTTAGAGTGTGGACGTTATATATATACAGATACCTCATTCTTCGGAATGATGGACGTTGCAGATACCACACTCTAGAGGACGTTGGACGTTATGCCTACACCTACCTATACGTTCCGAGGTTGTCCTTACATTGCATTCACTTAGATGGTTAGCACACCCCTCTTTATTTTATTCAGTATTATATCTGGCATGCATATTGTATCTTGTTACGTCCCTCTGAGGACCTGGTTATCTTCCAGATCTGGACGAGGCCTTTTATCCCACAGTGTACGGGCCAGGTGTGGAGACGAGGTTTGCTCTGGACGAGGAGCTAGAGGTCCTTCCATCGGATTACCCCTGATCAGATTGGTAGGCCTTCCGCCTATGACTAGAGCTCCTTACCTAGTTAGCAGATGTTTCAGTCCCTCTCATTATCAGTACTTTTATTTCAGTCTATCAGCACTTTCGATCCAACATTTGTAGTGGGTTTGTTCCCACCGGACATATTTCAGTTGTACTATGTCATTCGACTATGTCCTTATATTCCAGTCTTTCATTTCAGTATTTTACTTATTGTCTGTGGATGAGATTAGTCACTATATGTTGTTGATATTAGATTTGTTAGATTTAAGACAGCGTAGCACGCTTCGTCAGGATCCATTAAATTGGAATATCCTCGGAGACGTGTCAGCTGGCCAATGCCACGTGGCCTGGTTCCATATATTTTGGGACTGGGACGTGACTCATCAACACGGTGCAGAAAGAGGGTGGTAGAGACTTTAACAACAGCACAACTTAAGAGTTTTTGTGTAACGACTTTAGAGTTTTTGTGTTTTTGTGTAACGACAGGGACTTTAACAATACTATAAGAATACAGTAGCAACACTTGTGGTACAATTAGAAAATTAATAGAAATAAAAGGAAATACTTTATATATATAACCGATCAACTATTAAAATGTATGTATATGCAAATAGGCATTGTCCATAGTAAATAAAAATATAGAATATTCATAATCAGGGGCAATATTGGTAATCATTGTCAAAATTATAAAATGTAAACAAAAAGTATAGCTTAATGGCTACAATTAGCAGTATTTCTATTTATTTTTAGAAAATAATAATCAGATTTAAGTTATATTATTGACAACTTGTCTTTAAATTTATTTACTTAAAATTTATAAATTTGATGAATATATAAACTGATACACATTGATTCAGTTTGCACATACTGCCCATGTAAGAACTAAAGGGCATCACTTGCATCATTACTTAAAACAGTTAAATAAAAAGCTTACACAAAGTTTACTTTAAAGTAAACTCACTCCATGGGATATGCACATATCTGTGTTTTTTAGATGATCCTACCTTTAACATTTTTAACCCCTTTTAAGTAAGGTCACATTCAATTAACATATTATTTATTTTATAAAATCATAAAACAAAAATATTCAAACCTCAAAACATTACTTGTCATTAACAATATAATGCTAAGTTTACTACCAAATGCTTACAACCCTCTCACCCTCTGCTATGTGAGCCACCTCCGGCCCCACCTCTCTCCACAATGAACGACCACCACGTGACGTTTCGGCCACGTGACGACCACCGGACAGCCATCGGAACCCATCTCTCCCCTCTCCTCCAATTGACGGCCTTGTAAAAGAGGTGTAGGCATTTGGTTGTAGTCCTAGCATAACAGTAGTACACGAACTCATTAATAAGCTTAATCATTAAACTACAGGAAAACACAAAGGACAGTGATTTTATGTTGTAAGCAATGACATAGTACACGAACTCATTAATAAGCTTAAATTGTTAGCAATAATAAACTAATATAGTGAAAAAGATGTGTTCAGTAAGCAACAATGTTATAAGTTATCAATTATCAGTAGTAGCAATAATAAACTAATAGTGAAAAAGATGTGTTCAGTAAGCAACAGTGTTGTAATTTATCAATTATTAGTATATCAATATTTACTTGCATTTGTCAATGAACTTGTGCAATTACAAGATTTGCCAAGTAAAAATATGATGAAGACGTAGTTATTTGATCACAAGGAATTTCCAAGACCCAGCTTCTTTTAAGCAAGAGAAAAAAGTAACTATCAATTGTTATCACAAACACCTTCAGAGACTAGAATAAAATATTTCATAACACGTCACAAGGAACTAAAACCATCTCAAAATAACTGAGTTTATGGTCAAGATAAGATCAACACGTTTAAGATGTCCTTTAAACACACTCAGATGCTACGAATACTATTACAGTAGAGAGAAACTAACACACGCACCACCTAAACTCACAAAGGTCATCAGCAGCTAAGTCTACATTAAATATGAGATATATCAAGGGTCTAATCAATATCATAATAGAGTGAGCATATAATTTATTTCCATGGCATGTTTGACATGCCCTGCTGATTGCTATTATTGCACGTGCCGCCCGTGCTCTGGTTCATTGGGCTCCCATGCCCACCAGAGGACTCGCTAAGGGTTCCCCGGGAGGGAGGGCTATTGGAGCCTCCCATCATAGGCATAGGGCCGCTGGTAACTACCTTCATCGGGACAGAGGAAGGCTCGACGAGAATATGCTGCTTCTGCTCTTTCTCTTTCTTCCCTTCGGAAATAAAACTGCCAACCACAACCTGATATAAAAGACAACCTTGTTACTTCGATAGGGTAATAAGTAAACACAATTTCACACACACACACACACACGTGTGTGTGTATATATAAAGTGAAACCCACCTGAACAGGAGACGCTGCTGTTAAAAGTCCTGCCACTCCACCACCTAGGACCCTACCATCAGGACCAGCCAATGAAACACTTAGTCCACCCGTTCGGCTACGATGGCCGCCATTCTCTGACAGCAGAAATGAGCCAGATAGTGACAAGATTTCAAACCGGCCCTACATATGTAAGCACAAAGAGTCCATTAGCCAGAACTTATTGCTGATAACATGAAAGAATGATTCATGAGAGTCGGCACAGAAGTCTACTTTTAGTTTTTTATTATTTGGAAAAAATAAATCATAGTTCTGCAACATTTTATCGGTTGAGGATCTCAGTTAAATTATAGTGAACAGCAATTTGTCACTGAAGTTGTTCCTACATGGACATCTGTGTTGACCTCACAGTTTAAGCTGGTTTAATCATCAATCAGCTCACATTGAATCAGTTCAACTTAGATTGCTTTAGCTGAGCAGTAAGTGGCTCTGCATGAATGGTTTCCTTTCCCTCACTTCGGGAAGTTTGAGATTGGACCAACAAGACAAAGAAGACAAACAGAAACTCTTGCAGACGGCAGCTACTTTACAAACATAATAATCACTTCTTGGTGAACTAACTCAGCGCCTCCAATCCCAACTAAAAAAGATAGCCACTAAATTAAAATAATGCACATCTTTTAGAGGGGGACACATGCCACAACTAAGATGTGGAGATCTTAATCCAGGACAGAATAGATCAAGCACCTACATCATCTAACACCAAGAGTGTAGTGAACGGCACGATTATACAACTGTCATGGTTCAGCTCCAGTCACTAGCAACAAGTATTTGGTAATATCTTAAGTAAAATCATAAAATATGAAAGCATCACTTCAAACCAAAACTAGCTTTTTATGAGACTTTATGCAGAATTATTTGTAGGTTTAGTTCATGTATAATACTGATGGGACCCACTGGGCTAATAAAATTTACGTCCATTCTGATTTGTTTCAATCAGGTCTGGGTGAAACCATTGACCTTTGTAGAGATGCAAGGCTCGGACTACTAAAAATCTGAAGGTTTTTCAATGAAATCAAACAAATGGTATTTGTAATGATGTGTATGTTACAGAACTTAATAACATAAATATCCATATACAATCATGTCATATAAGTTGACATGAAAATTGATGTCTTGAGGTTTGATGAAAATGTCGGAGGTTTGATGAAATTATGAACAATAGACTTGAACACCCACATATGAATCCCAGCAGAAACATGTGCCTACTGGATATTATAGCCCGAATACAATTAAACAATAAGGATTAACTCACGATATAAATTTGTTTTCTGGATTGAATATTAGGGGCATATTCAAACCTCGTAAGTTACAGTTCCACCAGAAGTTGCAGCCTGTCGAAGGGTAACATTAGATATGGCACCATTTGCTGAAAGAATGCAAACTGCACGTGATCCATTCTGAGAGAATGACATGATCTTTGATGATACGTCCTAAAATACAAAGAACTTGTATTTTTATCAGAAGAACAATAATCATTAATTTGTTATAAATCTTCAAATTGCAGGCAAGTCGAGCAATAATATATGAAGTGGAAAAGTATAAATACTAAAGGTAAGTAATTGATGCAGGATCTCTTCCTTCAAAGTGGTATAAACAAACAACTGCATCAACAATAGAAAGAGCAAAGCTCAATATACATTTTTCAAATAACAAATTTTATGCTGACTGATTTGCTCTTTACACTACAGCATCTGAATTACTAATATTTTCCAAATTGTTCATAGATGATGACTGCAAATGTCCCCCTATGACTTCAACTAGCAAAGCCATCCGACTTGACGATATTGGATAGAGTTGCAAGTCTAAATGGAGCAATTTGTAGAGAATCTGAAGTCTATATTGACTAAGATTTAAGAGTTTCATTCAGCTCTTTAAAGGTCATGCACTGCAGTAACATGACAAAGAACTGAAAAGAAAAGAAAAAAAAGAAGAGTAAAGTTAGATCACCCAAAACTGGCATATCTAGTTAAATCACACAACTATGGAATTTCCCCAGTATCCCTATGACAGTTCTATCTATCAAAGCGGAAGCTATTTCAGTTCTCAATCATTCATTTTGGACATGGATATGAATGCTCGACTTGAAAAGCAATTAACAGCAGTCATGAACAAATTGATGAATAATTATTGCAGTGAACTTTACCTCACATAGGAATAGTTCTTCATTAAAGACTTGCACACAAACGGCAGGCAGCAGTCGTAATACATAAAAATGAATGAGGAAGCTATGAATTTCTTTTCGAACACAAGATTTCAAGAGATTAATCTAGAAAACAAAAAGGATCTAAGAATACTGACTGTAGAAGTTAAACCAAATTTAAAACTCCAAAAAAATTCTCTAGCGACTTCCAGGAAAAATTAGAAAGCCATGTACAATAAAAAAATGTAACACCACTTACATTAGACTCATTGTCTCTTCCATAATCACAGGCTCAAGATATAGATATATGTATACGCTTTCATGAGGAACCAACAGAAAAAAGATGAATAGAAAGAAATGTCCAAAAAATAATCACTTATAAGTTCAAGATATTATCCGCAAAACAAGCATTTATAAAAGTACAATTGTCTACCGCACAGTAAAAGGACAAACAAAAGCATTTAATCCATAAAGAAGAACCATTTGCAATACTACAAACAACTTGTTTTACTGATTCATATCTCCGCAGTACAAAAAACATTCTAATAAACGGACACTAAGTTAAGTTTCAAATATCTTAAATTAAACACTGAAAACTTTCTCGATATGCAGAATAAAAATCCAATACCTCTCCTGCCTTGACAGTAATAACATGTGGAATAAATCCCGTCCCTGCAGAACCTGCAAGTCCATCTCTTTATAAGAATCTACACCATGATATATAAATATAAATATAAATATAAATTGAATCTTGGCTAAAGAAAAGAAGGTAAATTTAACCGGGCGTAAGAAGTTTTCACTAAAAATAAAAAAATAAAAAAATCTCTTGCACAAATTGTTATCCACGCCTAGTGAATCCCATAATCAATCATATCCCTAGTACCGTCTTCAAACCTCACATCTCAGATATAACAAAAATCATCAGTTCTTTATAAGAAGAACAAATTCAAGAAACATTACTTCTTAGCTTCTGTCAGAGCCTATAATAAATACTACAAAACAAATAAAGAGAACGCTAACATGAACCCACACAATCTAACAATTTCCAAATATATTCATGTTAGTAAATTGATACATACTGAGCCAAAGAAAGGAATGAGAATATACCAAGAGCAGCCATCTGCATCTTCTTGCTAGATCCGGAGGGCCGGCCCCTCTTCTTAATGGCATCAGCAGAGCGATGCGCCAACCCCAGAGTACTCCCCATCGTCGCCGTGGGCGGGGAAGAGAAGGTTATGCTCCCGCCCGACGGCGGGCCCACCGAGGCAGGGGAAACCGGGGTTATAGCGATGGCCATGGTACCGTCCGGACCGTATTTCCGCGGCCGGCCCCTCTTCCTCTTAACAGGCTCAACCCCCACGTTGATGTTGAGCCCATGGGGGGCGGGGATCACCGGGGACGGCCCACTGCCGCTTCCGGGGGCCCCGCTACCTCCATTGCTTCCGCCGCCGCTTGCCCCTTGGTAGGAAAGAGCAGCGGCAGGTGGCGGCAGGGAGGTGGCGGAGGCGATGGGCCTGTACACGGCAGTGCCGTCGGAGGCGAAGGTCAGATGCATGCCCTGCATAGACGGCGGCTGCGATTGCACCGCCGGCAACTTCTGGATGGTAAAAGGCTCCCTAGTTGCCATAATGCTAGGCGGCTCGGATTTAACCTCCATTGCATTCAAAGTAATCAAGTGAAAATAATCACGGAGTTCAGCGACTATAGAGTTTGGATCTCCGCCAAAGAAACGATTTTTTTATGGAGGAGATCTAAGCAGAAACCCTACAAATAAGCAAAAACATACTGAAAGAGAAACTTTTGGAGAACAAAATAGCAGCAAAACATAATGCTTAAAATAGAAAAAGAAGTGATTTTTTTCTTCTTCTTCTTTTTTCACATGAAAAACAAGATATGAGTTGAAATTTGAAAAAACCTTAAACCCTGGACTCCAAGCAAGCTAATTCTTAAACTTGAGATTACAATACAAGCACCAAATATATAATATAGCTCACAATACTACAACAACAAAAACAAAAGGCTAAAAATAGAAGAGAGAATATCCAAAGAAAACAGTAGAAAATCAGCAAAAAAACTACCTAAATCAAAGCGAAAATCCCAGAGAAATTAGCACCCCAACTTCCCATAATTCCTCCTTTTTCCATAATTTCATGGGAAATTCGAGAAATTAGCAGTAATTACGGAGAAATTAGAAAATTAGGAGAGAATATAGTGGATTTTTGTGGAGAAAAAGGAAATAAATAAATAAATAACCAAACCCTAACCCTAGTTTTTTTGAGAGCCAAAGCAAAGGTATTTTTAGACACTGAAGCGAAATTTGGGGAAATCGATGTAATATAATTCTCTCTCTTACTTTCTTAATCTACTGATATTTTTGGGCAGTTTTTTTTATATTTTTAGTCGCCCCAGAACAGGGGTGTTTTCGCAAAACTATACATGAAAGTATGCTGAAATTGCTTTCCTATCAATTATTACACACAAGAAAAAAAAAACATTTCTTGCATTTGGACCCTTCAAAATATCCAATTTATTTATGTATACTTGATAATTGCATCTTGACTCCTAAAAATTGTTTCATTATTTGTTTTTTAATAAAATTCATTCATTCAATTGATATCCATGTCACACAAAAATTTGAATAAGATCACAAAATATATCAATTAAAATAGTATTTTTTATATTACTATTATTATTATTATTATTTAGTAAATATAATTATTTTATTTTTTTAGTGCTCTGTTTTTTCTCGCATATATACATCTTAGGCATACTAGAATTTCGTATCCAACATCGAATATCTGAATAGAAGTGTATAGTTTTCTCCCTAGTCTTGATTCTAAAAATTTTATGAATGATGTCATGACATATCTTTTTTTTAATACTCAGCCATAAACAAAGAAGACTTATATAAGCTCGTTCAACTAAAAAAATAGTCATTTTTTTTGTTTCACTAATGTTATCTCATAAACTTATCAGCAAAAATTAGGAAAGCAAAAATTATGAAAGCAAAAAACAATTACTTGACTATAGACAATTTTTTGTTATTATTTCAATAACTTTTGGGTTGCATTAACAAGGTTGTAGACAAGTCCATTATGATAAATAAAATTAAAATGATATTTGAATAACTTTTGGCATACAATAAATAATTGCAAGGATTATATATACAAATTTGAATATTCTAGAAGAGTATATATGCAAAAAAAAATGCTCTTGGAAAAATAAAGACTTTTTTCTAATTACTTCCACCACCTTCTAATTCAGTGACATTTCCGTAATTTTTGTCATTGAAAAGTGACGTTACTGCTCCTCTTTTTCCTCGTGGATTTATGAGTACGTGTTAGGGCCTATTTTGTTTTGTGGCATGGCGGATGATATTTTTTTATTCACTTCTTTAGAAGTTTACAAAGGTAAAAATATTTATTTCTGGAGGGGGTTTTTCTTGTTTGATTTAGTTGGAATTTAGGCCTTAATTAGTATTTAAATTCAATATCATCACGCACTTACTATTTTTATTTTTTTAATTTGAGACATCTAAAATGAGACATCAAGCTAATAGATTTAACCATCGATAATAATTAAGACATTAGCATATAATATTCTCTAAAAGCTGACGGTTGCATGCCGCAATTCTCTTCGGAGAGCCGGTTGGTGAGCGGACTAAGATATTAAAAAAATTATATTTCTGTAAATAATATTATTTAACATAAAATTTTAGGTACGTCGTTTTATTGGATTTGGTATAACACGTACTATTTCCTGGAATATTGAATTCTTATTTATGGTACTATAAATAAATTGATAGGAATATTAATTTTGGGTGTTGTCATTGACATCCTAAAATGTTATCCTGCACACCTCTTTAATTTTATATTATTCAAATTTCAAATATATTACTGCATTAAGTCTGATATTAATTTATGAATACATTAAAGGATGAGTGCAGGATGAAATTTTGGAGTGTCAATAATGACTTCCTAAGATGTCGTTATTGACACTCCTAAAATGACATATTGCACTCCTAATGCAATGGCAGATTTAGAATTTAAATGATAGAAAATTAAAGAGGAGTATAAGATGACATTTTAGGAGTGTCAAAAATGCCACCCTAAATTTTTTTATCATATTTTTTTAAATGGTCCGTGTCTCAAAAATAATATTGCAACAACTTGTATCTAGTTGAGTCGTGTTGGATCAAATTCGCCTTAGGTTTTCGTCATGTCTAAATTTTGCCCGAGGCGAATCACATTTGGATTGAGTCGAGTCAGAGTCAAGTTTTAGTAAGTCCCTAGTTTAGATAATGTTCACTTGGATTTAAGTTGAGTTTGGATCTTGGTGATGGAAATGAAATGCGGAAACCATTTTTCAAACCAAAGAGACTGTGAGAGAACAAAAGTAAAGTGCAGAAACCAAATAACCAAAATCACACAAGAGTCAAAAATACAGACACAACAATTTTTAAGTGGAAAACCTTTGCAGGATAAATCATGGGATGATTGGAGTCCAGTTCTAAAAAGCCTCTGTCACGCCCCGATCTCCCGCAGGCTAATCGGTAGTTCCCGCTAGGTGAGAATCACCGCGCTAGTGCTCCCGCGGGACGATCGCTTGACCAATCTGGACGTGATGCCGCACGAGCGTGAGCCGCGCCCGTGCAAGACCGTGGTTCATTGGCTGGCGGAAAGAGGTCTAAGCCAAAGAGTCGCACAGATTGTCCGAGTGCAGCTAAATTTTAAACGCATAGCGATTTGGTAACAAGTTCACTGAGTCGTCAATAGCGGAAGCATTGAATAACACAAGTTGAAGTAGAACAAACTCTTTATTGATATTAACAAGTGTTACAGGCGACGTATAGCCGAGATTACAAGTCGCTCAAGTTTCTCTCTTTAAAACAGTAAAAGCGTGCCAAGTTGCTACATTTTGTGGAATGATGTATAGGCGATGTTCCAACATTATGTCTTGTATATATGCTTCAATTCCGGATCGCAACGCTCCAAGGCTTCGGATTGACTCCACGCCTTAGCACGTACAAAGGAGGCATCCGCACCGAACGAGGTTCTCCCGCACCCTATGTGGTGCCCCGTTCCCCCTATTCGGGGAGCGCGGCTAAGAAATACTAGACGGTATCGTTCGATCGGGATAGATTGAATCAAGAACTCATCCTCGTTATGGATTTGTCTCTTCGGAATTGATTCCCATATTCAGTGGACCGTGCCCCAAGGATCGACTTAGCGGCAGAGTCAGGAGGGACCTCTCCGCTGCATTCTTTGTTGCCTAGTTTTCGCTGTCGCTTGTTGCTTTCGTGCCTTGAGTTGGTTTTCGGATTTGCTTGGGTTTTCTTGAACGGTTTCGATGGATTTCATTGCTTTCGTTCTTAGGACTGTACTTCAATTCCGGTAAGGGAAAGAGAGGAAGAAGTACTGATCAGCTGTTCGTGTCAATACAGGTGAACCAGCTGTAGTCGTCGCTCGAGCGGACTCCTAAAGCACTTCTTTCCTTTTCCTTCCAACTACCAAAGTGAGTGGCTACCAACCCGATTAGCTAGCCCTACTTGCTAGTCTTTACATCTAAATCTTGTGTTCGTGCTTTGCCCGATCAAACGATACCAAGTAAATAACTAAAAGATATCAAGATAATAAGGGAATAGACTTGGGAAATATTGCTTGTCAATGAAACCTGTGAACGGTTACTTACTTATATGCTTGCTCGTTTGGAAGGTTCATCATATGCATAAATATAAGTTAGAATGTATATTTCTTCTTAAAACTGTGCTATGTATAGAACTCATTTTCAAAGCAATAACCCAACAGGAAGACTATGCTAAAATAAATCTTGCCTGTTACTGCCATGCTCCTGATACGCCCTGATTTGCCTCGATGCTAACTTAGTGTACTGCGTTGATCACGGACAACTTGTGCACAAGGTCTTAGTTCCTGCGGACGGTCGCTGGGACACTGGCACCGATCCGATCCGGACGGAACTCATGATAGTCGCCTGCTATAGGACGGAATGCCTTGGGACGTCCTGATCTATGCGTCGCACGGCACTCCGTACTGAGACTAGCCCGTCCATTATGGCAACGTGCCAGTGATCCCCCTTGTATATTTAAACCTGTTGCTACTAACTTGTGTCTTCTTGGCAGGGAAGGCAAGGTAAGTATTATGCAGGTAGTTCAGACGGGCAGGTAAATATCACCGAACGGTGGCGAGTTATTTCAATAATTCTATATATATGTCTTGCTGTAAAATGAACTAAGGCAAGATAGAAACCCACAAATATGCATGCTTCATTAAAACAACGTGTTGATTGGTATAGTTGGGATAGCTTGCCTTCACCAGTACGTTTCGATGTACTGACCCTCGTTGAAACAGGTTCCCCGCGCTAAGGAGAGCCGAGCGAGGAGCAGGAGACAAACCCCCAATCCAGTCCAGCTGTAGGCACGCCTCGACCGTGCCAACCTTTGAAGCATTTTGAAGAAGAAGAAGCATTTTGAAGTTAGAAGCTAGCCACCAAGCAACCATGCAACTTCGTGGCAAAGCAGTCGTTCTGACGCAAGGTCTTATATTTTGAGTTTAGTAAGGATGTAATGTACAGGACTGCTATCTCATTTTGTGTCAACACTTTTGTAAGCCCATAGAGGCAATCCTTATGACTCAGTTCAAGGAGTTTGTAATAGATGTTCATATTATCAATAAAAAGAGAACTTTTCCATGTTTTAATATGTGTTTCAATTATCTGCGTACTCTGAATATGTGCTCGCTATGCGAAACAAAAATACTTAGCCTTGTGCGGTGTGCAACCTAGGCCCGCACGGCGGTCACGCCCGGGGGACGACTAACGATTCCACGGGATCGGGGCGTGACATGTTGGTATCAAAGCACAGTTTCAAAGTTCCTTTGACTTGAACTGGAAAAGTTCCCTTAACGATAAATCCCTGTGCGAACTCCTGAACTCGTTAAGGCCAAAATGAGATACGTTCATGCAATAAGTCCATAATACATTATGATCCTGATGTAATTTACCTTCCTTTCAAGGAACGACGCAAGCACAACCATCAGCGCTGGCGCCAGGCGAGACAAGGACTCAGGAGAGCAGTTCCGAAACTTCAGGAAGCTCTCGGAGCCAACGGGGCATGTCTCGATCAGATTTCCTTCAGCAGGTGATGCAAATGTTCACGGAGCAACGACAGAGGGATGATGCCCGCCAAGCCAAGTTCGAGAGCAACCTAGAGGCCCGGCTCTCAGTCCAACAAAAGCAGGTAGATACCCTGCAGCAGCTTGTTCAGACCCTGGCCTCCAACCATTCTGTCGCAACGACAGCTACACCAGTGGAGCAGCCAGTGCTTGAAGTCGAACCACCGCTAGCGCCAAGGACGAGGGAAGTGACTGCCTTCCCCTTTGGCAACTTCAAGAAGGTCTGCAATACGCCGTTTAATGGGACTGAGGACCCGATCGTGGCCCTAGATTGGCTCGCCGAGCTTGAAGATTATTTTTCTCTCCTAGAAGTGCCGGAAGACAAGCGCGTCACCTGTGCCCAACTATTGCTTCGCCTCAACGCGCATGACTGGTGGGACGTGCATCGACGATCTCTTCAACTTGGCCATGGAGAGGAGGCGATCGCGTGGACGACTTTTCGTGCCGCATTTGAGGAGGAGTTTATACCCCCACCACTACGACGTCAACGGGAAAATGATTTCGTTCAACTCCGGCAGGGCAGCATGACAGTGAAGCAATACTCGACAGAATTCAATAAACTGGCAAAATTTGCTACCGCTTATCTACCAGATGCAGCGAGTCGTGCCAGACGATTCGAAGGAGGGCTACATCCTGGCATTCACGGGCACGTAGCCGTTCCGCAGTATCAGACGATGAGGGAAGTCTTAAACCATGCCCTCTCCCTGGAACCGCAGTATCCTCACATTGCTGCCGGCGCTGTGCAAACTTCCAATCACAAACGCCAAGGCAATGATAGAGGAAACAACGCTGCAAAGCGTCCAAATAACGGCAGTAAACAGCGTGGAGACACCAGCAAGACCTGCAACTTTTGCAGGAAGCCAGGGCATATCGAAAAAGATTGTCGCCGCAAGCTTGGGACTTGCCTCCGTTGCGGCGATCCAGGCCATCAGATTAGCAGTTGTCCGCGTCGTCCACCGCAACAACCAGATCAGACTCCGACTCCTCAGGCAAATCGAGCGGCGCCGCAGCCAGGGCGTAATCAAGCTCAAGGCCGAGTCTACACCATGACACGGGAAGAAGCTTTAGCTTCGGATACCGTCGTGTCAGGTACCTTACTTTTCAATAATATACCTGCTCGCGTTCTATTTGATTCTGGTGCAACCCATAGCTTTATTTCTACAAACTTCGCCACGGAGAACAATATAAAAATAACTCCGTTGCATTTAGATTTAAGCGTTAGCACCCCATCTGGTACAAAAATTCCTGTCTGTTCAGCATGCCTAGGCGGTTATATCTGTATTGGGGAGAGAAAGCTGTCACTTGATGTTTTAGTTCTTGATGTACGGGACTATGATATCATTTTGGGAATGGACTGGCTAGGCGCGTGCACGGCAACCATTGAGTGTGCAGAGAAGCGAGTCATTTTCCGTCTGCCCGGAGAAGCCGTGTTCTGTTACACCAGTAGTCCAGCGAACAATGCGACTAGGGCCTGTATGGTGATTTCGGTAAAATCTGCTCGGCGAATGCTCTATACAGGCTGCGGGGGATTCTTAGCATCGGTTCGGGACACACGGCAGGACTACGCAAACGTCGAGTCAACTTCCGTTGAGGCAGAGTTTCCCGATGTGTTCCCGAGCGAACTACCCGGTATGCCGCCAGACCGAGAGATTGAATTCACTATCGACACATTTCCAAATACACGGCCAATTTCCAAGCCTCCGTACAGAATGGCACCTGCAGAGCTGAATGAATTAAAGCGCCAACTCCAGGAATTACTTGATCACGGGTTCATCCGTCCGAGCGTGTCTCCTTGGGGCGCTCCCGTGCTCTTTGTGAAAAAAAAGGACGGAACTCTACGCCTCTGCATAGACTATAGAGAATTAAACAAAGTCACAATCAGGAACAAATATCCTCTGCCACGGATAGACGACTTGTTTGATTAGTTACAAGGGGCAACGGTGTTTTCTAAGATTGATCTTCGCTCGGGTTACCACCAACTGAAGATTAAGCCAGAAGACGTGCCCATGACTGCTTTTAGAACCCGCTACGGCCATTACAAGTTTTCCGTGATGCCGTTTGGACTGATGAATGCTCCTGCTGCATTCATGGATACGATGAACCGTATCTTTAGGCCCTTCATCGATAAATTCGTGGTGGTGTTTATCGATGACATCTTAGTGTACTCGAAGACTAGGGATGAGCACGCAGGACACTTGCGGATGGTGCTGTAAACCCTTCGAGACCACAAGTTGTATGCCAAATTAAGCAAATCAGAATTTTGGTTGGACAGTATCTCGTTTTTGGGGCATATCATCTCCTCGGAAGGTATCTCAGTTGATCCGAAGAAGATAGAAGCAATCACGCAGTGGAAACGACTGGAGTCAGCTAGCGACATCCGAAGTTTTCTTGGTCTGGCAGGGTACTACCGGAGATTTATACAAAATTTTGCTAGAATCGCTTCACCCTTGAATCAGTTGACACGAAAGGGTGCTAAGTTTACTTGGACAGAGGACTGTGAAGCTTCATTTACGGAGTTAAAGCAGCGCCTCATCTCTGCCCCAATTCTTACTCTGCCGAACGGACCGGATGACTTTAAAATATATAGTGATGCCTCAGGAAATAGTCTAGGATGTGTCCTGATGCAGCGCGATAAGGTGATAGCCTACGCGTCTAGACAGCTGAAGCCTCACGAGCAGAACTACCCAACGCATGATCTCGAACTTGCCGCAGTAGTGTTTGCATTGAAGCTGTGGCGTCACAATCTTTATGGTGTACCCTGTGAAATCTATACGGACCATAAAAGCTTGAAATACTTGTACACTCAAAAGGATTTGAATCTTCGGCAGCGACGATGGCTTGAACTCCTGAGCGACTTCGATCTCACGATCAGATACACGCCTGGAAAGGGAAACGTAGTAGCTGATGCGTTGAGTTGAGTGTTTATAGGGAGTTTGGTTATTGATGATAGGCTGCGCCGAGATCTTGAATCACTGGGTATTACATTGAAAATAAGATATAAGAAGTGGGCGCAAGTAGCTCAACTGTGTCTCGAGCCCGACTTGTTACACAAAGTGAAGGCCACTCAGAAGGATGACCCGTTCCTGCAGAAGATACATGCCCTTATCTTGGCAGGAAAGGCGTCCGACTTTGCGGTAAGCACGGATGGGATGCTTCGAGTAAAGGGAAGACTATGTGTTCCGAATGACGCGGCCCTCAGACAAGAGATACTCACGGAAGCTCACTATGCTAGTTATACTTCTCATCCGGGTAGCACAAAGATGTATCGGGATCTTCGCACGACATTTTGGTGGCACGGCTTAAAACGGGATGTGGCGCAGTTTGTGTCGCATTGCATGGCTTGTCAACGAGTAAAGGCCGAACACCAGAAACCAGGCGGAGAGCTTCAGAACCTTGCTATTCCGGAGTGGAAATGGGATGATATAACGATGGACTTTATTGTTGGCTTGCCGAGGACGCAACGGGGACATGATGCAGTCTGGGTTATCGTCGATCGACTCACCAAGTCAGCTCATTTTCTGCCTATCAAATCTACTTGGAGTGCCGACCGCCTGGCTCAGATATATCTCAACGAAATCGTCCGACTCCACGGCGTGCCCGTAACCATAGTCTCCGATCGAGATGGTCGATTCATATCACGTTTCTGGGGAAGCCTACAGTCAGCAATGGGGACGAAGTTGAAATTCAGCTCCGCCTACCATCCACAGACTGATGGCCAAACAGAGCGCGTCAACCAGATCCTCGAAGACATGCTGCGACTCTATGCCTTGGACACGAAGACTAGTTGGGACCTTCATCTACCTCTAGCCGAATTTGCTTACAACAATAGTTATCAATCAAGCATTCAAATGGCACCGTATGAGGCGTTATACGGGCGAAAGTGTAGATCTCCTATCTGTTGGGATGAAGTCGGGGAGCGGCAAGTACTTGGTCCTGAGCTCGTGGAGCAGACCGTCCAGAAGGTTCGGCTGATTCGGGACAGATTAAAGATAGCTCAAAGTCGTCAGAAGAGCTATGCGGATGTTCATCGGAGACCGCTAGAGTTTCAAGTAGGTGACCGGGTATTCCTCAAGGTCTCGCCCATGCGAGGGGTCAGCAGGTTCGGAGCGAAGGGAAAGCTAAGTCCACGATTTGTCGGCCCGTTCGAAATACTAAAGCGGGTTGCTTCAGTTGCTTATCAGATCGCCCTACCACCATCCCTAGCTGACGTACATGATATATTCCATGTTTCCCAACTTAGAAAATATGTGTACGATCCAAGCCACGTGGTAGACCTGGGACAACTGAACCTTCAGCCCGACTTGACGTATGTAGAACAGCCGGTACAAATTTTGGATAGAAAAGAAAAGCTGCTTCGGACCCGTTCGGTTCATCTAGTGCACGTGCTTTGGCGGAATCACTCTGTCGAAGAATCTACTTGGGAGCACGAATCTGATATGAGGGAACGGTTCCCCTCATTATTTCCTAGTGGTAGGTTTTATTCCTTAAGTTTTGGGACGAAACTTCCAATTAGTTGGGTAGGATGTGGTGCCCCGTTCCCCCTATTCGGGGAGCGCGGCTAAGAAATACTAGACGGTATCGTTCGATCGGGATAGATTGAATCAAGAACTCATCCTCGTTATGGATTTGTCTCTTCGGAATCGATTCCCATATTCAGTGGACCGTGCCCCAAGGATCGACTTAGCGGCAGAGTCAGGAGGGACCTCTCCGCTGCATTCTTTGTTGCCTAGTTTTCGCTGTCGCTTGTTGCTTTCGTGCCTTGAGTTGGTTTTCGGATTTGCTTGGGTTTTCTTGAACGGTTTTGATGGATTTTATTGCTTTCGTTCTTAGGACTGCACTTCAATTCTGGTAAGGGAAAGAGAGAAAGAAGTACTGATCAGCTGTTCGTGTCAATACAGGTGAACCAGCTGTAGTCGTCGCTCGAGCGGACTCCTAAAGCACTTCTTTCCTTTTCCTTCCAACTACCAAAGTGAGTGGCTACCAACCCGATTAGCTAGCCCTACTTGCTAGTCTTCACATCTAAATCTTGTGTTCGTGCTTTGCCCGATCAAACGATACCAAGTAAATAACTAAAAGATATCAAGATAATAAGGGAATAGACTTGGAAAATATTGCTTGTCAATGAAACCTGTGAACGGTTACTTACTTATATGCTTGCTCGTTTGGAAGGTTCATCATATGCATAAATATAAGTTAGAATGTATATTTCTTCTTAAAACTGTGCTATGTATAGAACTTATTTTCAAAGCAATAACCCAACAGAAAGACTATGCTAAAATAAATCTTGCCTGTTACTGCCATGCTCCTGATACGCCCTGATTTGCCTCGATGCTAACTTAGTATACTGCGTTGATCACGGACAACTTGTGCACAAGGTCTTAGTTCCTGCGGACGGTCGCTGGGGCACTGGCACCGATCCGATCCGGATGGAACTCATGATAGTCGCCTGCTATAGGACGGAATGCCTTGGGACGTCCTGATCTATGCGTCGCACGGCACTCCGTACTGAGACTAGCCCGTCCATTATGGCAACGTGCCAGTGATCCCCCTTGTATATTTAAACCTGTTGCTACTAACTTGTGTCTTCTTGGCAGGGAAGGCAAGGTAAGTATTATGCAGGTGGTTCAGACGGGCAGGTAAATATTACCGAACGGTGGCGAGTTATTTCAATGATTCTATATATATGTCTTGCTGTAAAATAAACTAAGGCAAGATAGAAATCCACAAATATGCATGCTTCATTAAAACAACGTGTTGATTGGTATAGTTGGGATAGCTTGCCTTCACCAGTACGTTTCGATGTACTGACCCTCGTTGAAACAGGTTCCCCGCGCTAAGGAGAGCCGAGCGAGGAGCAGGAGACAAACCCCCAATCCAGTCCAGCTGTAGGCACGCCTCGACCGTGCCAACCTTTGAAGCATTTTGAAGAAGAAGAAGCATTTTGAAGTTAGAAGCTAGCCACCAAGCAACCATGCAACTTCGTGGCAAAGCAGTCGTTCCGACGCAAGGTCTTATATTTTGAGTTTAGCAAGGATGTAATATACAGGACTGCTATCTCATTTTGTGTCAACACTTTTGTAAGCCCATAGAGGCAATCCTTATGACTCAGTTCAAGGAGTTTGTAATAGATGTTCATATTATCAATAAAAAGAGAACTTTTTCATGTTTCAATATGTGTTTCAATTATCTGCGTACTCTGAATATGTGCTCGCTATGCGAAACAAAAATACTTAGCCTTGTGCGGTGCGCAACCTAGGCCCGCACGGCGGTCACGCCCGGGGGACGACTAACGATTCCACGGGATCGGGGCGTGACACCCTACAAATAATCTGGTCGATTATCAGTACATGAATGCACTGGTGGGGAGGCTACTCGCTTGCTCGACAAATCCAAACACGTAATATAGGTTTCGTGCACCAACTATTATGTTGTCTTTCTAGTTGCCTTAGGATCAGTTTTATGGCAATATTGAATAGCCTAACTCGTGTGGCAGTGCGTCGTGCGACATAAGAGGAAACACGGCGAGACTTACTTACCATTTGTCCTTTCCTGTCCAAGGCAAACCAAGTTAATTCAAGTACGAGCATGTATAAATATTTAAGGGCAATAGCATATGCAAGTACTATGTTGTGAGCGAGATTACGCTTCGGGTGCACAAGTTATACAAATATCACGTGTGTTGCTGTCACGCCCCAGTCCCAAAATACCGAAGGACCAGACGCGTGATAATGGCCAACAGCACACACCGATAGACAAACCCAATTTAATGGATCCATCGGGGCATGCTTAAGCTGTAATATAAGAATAAGTAGGTCCAATGATACAAGTCACAGTCTATGCTAATCTCATCCACAATAGATAATCACAGATCAAATGCCAGAATAATGCAAATAGAAATAACTAACAAATCTCAATAAAAGTGTCTCGGAGAACAATCCGAGAACAAGTCTGATACATAAATGCAATAGACTGGAAAATAAAGGAACTGGAAATAGAAATAAATGAGTATATAAGCCAATACTCAGGAGAAGTCCTCTGGTGTGATCTCGTCCTCGAAGGTCGGTACAGCTCCTGTATCAGCTCATGTATCTGCTCCTGTTGTGGTCCCGTATACCTCGGGATAGATCTCGTCTGTAAATCCTGGGGACATAATCCGGATCCAGGTCCTCAGGGGACATAGCAAGGTACAAGAAAGCTCATACCAAAATAAATGCAGTACAGCAAATAATGCAATAAATAGGGTAAGTATGTAATCATCTGTGTGAAATGCAAGAGAGAACATCAGTAGTACTCAGGTTGAAACAACTACAAGCTCTGTGTAGGGGAGCCGGTAGTAGTGGTATCATGAGATGGTCTAGCTCAGCGGGAGACTGAGTAGCCGACACAATATAGTTAGCCTATAGCCTGTGGGTCTCTCCAGCAATAGATGGAACAATAAGGGAATACTAAAATAACCAGCTAAGTGATATGCAAGATGAGAGCAGCACTAGAACTCAGGCTGAAGCCACTACAAGCTCTGTGTCGGGGAGCCGGTAGCAGCAGTAATAATGAGTAATGGGCCAAGCTCGGGCTTCAGAGTCTTGTGCCTCACAATAATAGGGGTGTATATATATGATCAGCCTGTAGTCTGTGTGTCTCTCCCCACCCAATGTAATCACACGTCTCATGTTCATAATGCCTCATATCCATGTCACGTACGATCATATCTAATGCACAAGTCATCTAATGTCTAGGAATATAATATCAATGTCAAGTCCTGTATCCTATACAGAATCACCATGAATATCTCAGGAAGATCCTGTCTCATGAATAGTGTCAAGTGTCCTGGGTTATAGTGTACTTGATAAGACAAGTACGAGAATGTAAAGGGGTCACGAGAATGTAAAGGGGTCACGAATGTCCATCTCTAGATGACAATACACAACACCGCATACGGTGTTGGCACCCGACTAATAATCGGACGCTAAGTACGTCACACGGTCCTAGGTCAAGCATGCACAGCAATATAAATGAATCAAGAAAAATGCAACAAGAAATGTAAAGTCGGCAAGGTATACTTGCCCACTGATGTATAACTAAGTCAAGGAGATAAGTAGCAAAGTTGCAGGGTTTGGCAATATACACTTGCCTGGGGTCCTAGCTCCAACTGTAGCTCTGGTCTCAGTGTGATCTACAGGTACTACTCCGATTACTGAAATAAACATCACCATTAGATTCAGAAAATATCAAATAGCTAGAAACACCTGTCCTTAAATCCAATTTGGACACAAGGGCAAAAATGACATTTCCGGGTCAAAGCGGGGTCCACATGTGGGCCACTTTGCACCGAAAAACGTGTCAGGGTCAAAGGTCTCCAAATTCCTCAAACTCAGTGTCTATAAGTCAGGAACAATGATACGAACCCAACGGAACTTCCAGAATTGGATTCCGATGAGCCGATCACAAAATCGCCCGTCAAGTAGAGCATGTGGGGCCCACGATACACGATTTTGTCAACGTTCTCCGAATTATACCAAACTTGGGTCACAGGACCAGCGTATTGCTACGAGTCCGATGGCATAAGTTTCGTCTTGATCCGACGTGTGTATACGAAGTTACAGCGTGTTCCAGAACTGACAGATACGAGACGGTGTCCGCGGATACGCGTTGATTCCGGTGTGTACACACATCCGAATCAACTTCCGCGAAATCCCACACGTCCATATCAACGATAAGCACGTTTCGGTAAAGACCACGTGCGACCAAGTCGTCCCATTTGGCGAGGCGCACTCAGTTCCGGGGTGAAACAGGGCGTTATTTTTTTCTGTTTTTGGATCGCAGTTCACGATCACCACAGGACGCGATGCACCGAGCAGGTTGCACGGGCACCGAGAGGGTCATACAGTCTACGCGACGCAACTGACGGAATCAAAAATGGAATTACGAGGGGAGAAAAAATGCTACCTGAATAGGGCTTCGTGAAGACTGATTTCCACGTGTCCGAGTGTCTCCTTCGTGTCCTGCGTCGACCGAGTCCTGTATCCAGGTTGTGTCCGTGTCCACTGCTCTAGGGTTTAGGGCAGCGGTGTCTGGGTACTTCGGCGGAGGCGGAGGATCTCGAGGCGGAGGCGGAGTCGTTTGTGGAGCAGAGGAGGGTGGATCGGGGAGGAGGTCGAGCGGAGGCGGCTGTCGTCGGGGTGAGTTGGTGATGGGTTGTTGGGTCTGGTCGAGGCCGACGAAGGGGATTCGAAAGGGAAAGTGGCGGTGGAGTCAGGCTGGACTGGGCGGAGCGGCGTCGGGGTCTTGGGCTGATCGACGAGGAGTTGGGGACGACGCTGGAGGGCGAAGTCGGCGCTGGGAGGGTCTGCGGTGGAGGAGGAGTTGGGGCTGAGGAGCGCTGGAGGCACGGCGGGCGTCGGAGAGTGAGGCGAGGCGGTCGGCTGTGAGCGGGCGGAGAAGGGGGAGACGCGGCCGGGGGAAGTTCTGGAGATGATGGAGATGGGCTCGGGTGTAGTGGATGTAGGCGGCGGTTAGGGATGAGGGAAGGAGCTAGGGCAGCCGACGGGGAGGGGATTCTGGAGGAGGAGGATGAGGTCGGGGGCGGCGTCGCTGCGGAGCGCAGCGGAGAGAGGCTGGGGTCGGGGTGACTTCGGCGGAGGCGGCGGGGTGCTGAATTCGAGGGTATTAAATAGGGTTGCTACAGTAATCCCTATGAAATTGGGATTAGGGTTCAGTTAGGGTTAACGGGTCCGCGGGTCGGGTTCACCTGAATTTGGCCCGACCCGTTAGCATTTAAGTACGGGTACGGGTTGTCGGGTTTCGGGTTTAGATCTGACCCGACCCGATAAGGCTGGGTTCGTGTCACGCCCCAATCCCAAAATACCGTGGGACCAGATACGTGGCAATGGCCAGCAGTACGCACCGATGGACCAACCCAATTTAATGGATCCATCAGGGCATACTTAAGCTGTAAAATAAGTCTACGACAATCATGGTACAACTAATCTCATCTACACAAGATATAAAATATGATCCACAGAATAAATAAGAAGGTAAATCATCATCTAGTCTCAACAAAGTACTTCGGGGAACAACCCGATAAATATCTGTTACATGGTTCATCTGACCAGAATATAAAAGACTGAAATAAATAATAAAAGCTGAGCATGAGCATGGATGCTCAAGAGAAGTCTTCAGCTAAGACCTCGTCCTCAGATGGCAGTACAGCTCCTGGATCGGCTTCTTCTGCTGCGGTCCCGTATACCTCGGGATAAACCACGTCTGCAAAATCTGGGGACAAAATCCATATCCAGGTCCTCAGGGGACATAGCAAGGTACAGAAAATAATACAAGCCAGAATGTAAACAGTGCAGCAAATAATAAGATAAGCAGGGTAAGTATGTAACCATCTGTATAAATGCAAGAGAGAATATCAATAGTACTCAGGTTGAACATCTACAAACTCTGTGTAGGGGAGCCTGTAGCAGTGGTGTCAAGAGGTGGTCTAGCTCAGCGGGAGACTGAGTAGCCGGCATAACATAGTCAACCTGTATCCTGTGGGTCTCTCCAGCAATAGATGGAACAATAGGGAATACTAAAATAACCAGCTAAGTGATATGCAAGATGAGAGCAGCACTAGAACTCAGGCTGAAGTATACTACAAGCTCTGTGTAGGGGAGCCGGTAGCAGCAGTAATAATGAGTAATGGGCCAAGCTCGGGCTTCAGAGTCTTGGGCCTCACAATAGTAGGGGTGTATATATATATGATCAGTCTGTAGTCTGTGTGTCTCTCCCCACCCAATGTAACCACGCATATCATGACCATAACGTCTCATGTCCATGTTAGCGGGATCATAACTAATGCACAAGTCATAATGTATCTAAGAATATAATATCTATGTCAAGTCCTATATGCTATACAGAATCACCACGAATATCTCAGGAAGATTCTGTCTCATGAACAGTGTCCAGTGTCCTGGGTCATAGTGTACTTGGTAAGACAAGTACGAGAAGATATAGTGTCACGTATGTCCATCTCTAGATGACAATACCCAACACCGCGTACGATGTTGGCACCCGACTGATAATCGGACGCTAAGTATGTCACACGGTCCTAGGTTAAGCATGCATAGTAATATAATGAAGCAAGGAAAATATGTAACAATACTGCAGAGTTGGCAAGGTACACTTGCCTGATGTTTGAATGTCAACAATTGTCCCTGTATCAGTGGATCCGGTAGGTGCTACTCCAAAAGCTGTAATAAATATCACCAACAGTCTCAGAAGGTATCAAACTGCTAGAATTGCCTGTCCTTACGTCCAATTTGGACACAGGGGCAAAAAGGACATTTTCGGGCCAAAGCGAGTTCCATATGTGGGCCCGCTTTGCACCGAAAAGCGCGTCAGGGTCAAGGGTCTTCAAATTACTCCAACTCAGTGTCTACAAGTCAGGAATGATGATACGAACCCAACGGAACTTCCAGAATCGGATTCCGATGAGCTGTTCACAAAATTGCCCGTCAAGTGGAGCCGGTGGGGCCCACGATACGCGATTTTATCAACGTTCTCAGAATCGGACCAAACTTGGCTCACAGGACCAGCGTATTGCTACGAGTCCGATGGCGCAAGTTTTGTCTCGATCTGACGTGTGTACACGAAGTTACAGCATGTTCCAGAAAGGTCGGATACGGGGTGTCGACGGCGGATACGCGTTGATTCCGGGGTGCACGCACCTCCGAATCTACTTTCGCAAAATTCCACACGACCGTATCAATGATGCACATGTGTCTGTGAAGACCGCACGTGACCAAGTCGACCCGTTTGGCGGGGCGCACTCAGTTCCGGGGTGAATTGGGGCGTTGTTTTTACTATTTTTGGATCGCGGTGTGCGATCACCACAGGACGCGATGCACCGAGCGGGTTGTACGGGCACCGAGAGGGTTATACAGTCTACGCATAGCAACTGACAGAATTAAAAACGGAGTTACGGTGAGAGAGAAATCAGTACCTGAACAGGGCTCCGTGAATGCTGAAATTCACGTGTCCAAGAGTCCAATCTGTGTCCTGGTCGTGTCCTCGCACGCTGCTGGCGTCCGATTCGTCCTCACTCGTGTCCACTGGGTCTCGGAGTCGAGTCCCAGGTTCTGTCTCCGGTTAGCGGAGCGACGCTTGGGAGGCGTCGTGGTCGGGTCGACAAGGGGAGGTGCCCGGGGTCGTCGGTTCAGCGGTGACGGGGTCGCTGTGAAGCGGAGGCGGGGGTTGCTATGAAGAGGACGGGGTCGCTGTAAAGCGGCGGCGGCGGGGGTTGGTCGGTTCAGCGGACGGGGTCGCTGTGAAGCGGCGGCGGGGGTTGGTCGGTTCAGCGGTGACGAGGAGTCAGGGCTGGGGTGGTCACGCGGCAGGTGGAAGTGGACACGCGGTGCTGGGGTGAATCTAGGGTTTCGGTGGCGGCTTGTTGGAGAAGAGTAGCACGGATGTTGCGGCAGCCCCTTTATAGCTGCTACAGGGACTCCGACGACTGCTAGGGTTTCTCTATCAGATTTTGGGTCGGGTTGGTTTGGATCGGTTCGGTTCCATTAACCCAATAGCTCTTTTAAGCTTAAACCTCGTTTCCGGGGTCCAAATAATTCACCGAAAAATACTGTAGGTCCAGTTTTCTATTGTGCATCTTATTATATTATTTTTAGAATAATTTAACACCCTTTGGCCATACTAAAAATTCTTTAATCTTAATCCTCTTTGCTTTTGGTTCCAGAAAATACTCAAAATTCGTAATAACTTGTTTAAAAAAAAATTTATACTCAAAATTTAGGGTGTTTACAATCTTCCCTCCTTAAAAGGATTGCGTCCTCGCAATCAAAAGAGTAAGTTATAAAGAAAAAGTTATGGAAATACAAGGTTGCTTAGTTTACAACTGCCTCCTCGAACAAGTGGGGGGTATCGCTGGCGTATACTATCTTCTCGTTCCCAAGTCGATTCGCCAAAGGAATGATGTTTCCATGCTACACGAACCAGTCTGATTGTCTGTCCCCGTAATGTCTTCTCACTAACGTCGAGAATGCCAACTGGTTGTTCCTCATATCTCAAGCTTGGGCCTACTGCAATCTCTGAATGATCGACTACGTGACTCGGGTCGGTCACGTACCTTCGTAACTGTGAGACGTGGAATACGTCATGCACTCCCTCTAAGGATGGTGGTAATGCAAGATGATAAGCCACCTCACCAACGTGCTCTAGAATATCAAATGGCCTAATATACCTTGGGCTCAGCTTGCCTCTGCTCCCAAATCTGATAGTACCACGAGTGGGCGAAATCCTCAAGAATATGTGATCACCTTCTTTGAACTCTAGGGGACGCCTGTGCGTATCCGCCCAATGCTTCTGTCGGTCCTGAGCTGCTCGTAGATGATTCTGAATCTGCTTCACCTTTTCCACTATCTGCGTTACCAATTCTGGACCCAGTATTTGACGTTCACCAACGTCACTCCAACATATAGGCGATCTGCACTTTCTTCCGTATAAAGCTTCAAATGGTGCCATCTGGATGCTGTCCTGATAACTGTTGTTGTAGGAGAACTCCACTAAGTGCAGATGATCTTCCTAAGATCCTCCAAAGTCTAGCATACATGATCTCAACATGTCCTCCAATATCTGAATGGTGTGTTCTGATTGGCCATCTGTCTGCGGGTGGTATGCCGTGCTGAATTTGAGTCTGGTGCCCAGACTTTCTTGCATGCTTCTCCAAAAATGAGAGGTAAATCTCGAATCTCGATCCGATATAATACTGACCGGCACTCCATGTAATTTGACGATTTGTCGCATGTACATGTCGGCTAGTACCTCTGTGGACTGTCCCACTCTAAATGGCAAGAAGTGTGCCGATTTAGTGAGTCTATCCACTATCACCCATACTGCGTCTTTTCCGCTGGGGCTCCTCGGAAATCCTGTGATAAAATCCATCATGATGTGCTCCCACTTCCATTCCGGTATAGGAAGTGGCTGTTATATACCCGCAGTCCTCTGATGTTCGGCCTTTACTTGTTGGCAGACTAAGCATTTGGCCACAAATCTTGCAATCTCTCTTTTTATTCCGTGCCACCAGTAATACTGTCTCAAGTCTCGGTACATCTTGGTTCCTCCTGGGTGAACAGAGTACATAGAGCTATGTGCTTCCACCATTAACTCCTGTCTCAATTCTCCATTTGGAATATACAGGCGATTTCCGAATCTCAATGTCCCGTCTTCGTGAATGCGAAGTCCTGTCTGCATGCCCGCTTCTGTCCTCTCTTTGAGTCTTCGGAATCTAGCATCGGTGGGCAATGCCTCTTTAATCTTCTCCACGAGTGATGACTGAATTTTGAGATTAGCCATCAAGCCATTCTGTCCTGGTAAGACAACCTCTATCTGAAGCTCCTATAGATCCTTCAATAACTCGGGCTGCATCGTCAAGAAATAAGCCGTAGGCTTTCTGCTGAGCGCATCTGCAACGACATTCGCCTTTTCCGGATGATACTGCAGATCGATGTCAAAATCTACCATCAATTCAAGCCAGCGTCTCTGCCTCATGTTAATCTCCTTCTGAGTATATACATACTTCAGACTCTTATGATCTGTAAAGATGTCTACTTTCTTCCCATAAAGGTAGTGCCTCCAAATCTTTAATGCAAATATAACTGCTGCTAGTTCCAGATCATGTGTTGGGTAGTTCTTCTCGTGGACTTTCAACTGTCTCGACGCATAAGTAATGACTTTGCCATGTTGCATCAAAATACATCCTAGTCCACTGCCTGATGCATCACTGTACACAACAAAACCTCCTAACCCTGATGGAAGAGTCAAGACAGGTGCTGTTGTCAATCTTCTCTTCAGTTCTTCGAAGGCCTTCTGGCAGTCTTCTGTCCATATAAACTCCTGGTCCTTGCGTGTCAGCTTTGTCATTGGTTCTGCAATCCTTGAGAAATTTTCTACAAACCTTCGGTAATATCCTGCGAGTCCGAGAAAACTTCTCACCTCTGCAACTGATGTGGGTATAGGCCAAGTCTCTATTGCCGCAACTTTCTCTGGATCCACTGAGAGTCCTTCTCCTGAGATGATGTGTCCCAAGAAAGGTACTTTGTCCATACAGAACTCACACTTACTGAGTTTGGCGTATAACTTTTCCTGCCTCAAGGTCTCCAGCACGATTCTGAGATGCTCCTCGTGCTCTTCAGGGCTCTTAGAATATATGAGAATGTCATCTATGAACACCACCAAGAATTTATCCAAGAACTGATGAAAGACTCTGTTCATTAAGCTCATAAACACTGCCAGCGCGTTGGTTAAACCAAACGGTATCACCAAGAACTCATATTGTCCATACTTGGTCCTGAAAGCTATCTTCGGGATGTCTTCCTTCCTTACTTTGATCTGATGATAGCCGGATCTTAAGTCAATCTTCGAGAATATCCTTGCACCACTCAATTGATCGAATAGATCATCAATGCATGGCAAGGGATACCTGTTCTTGATGGTCACAGCATTCAGTGCCCGGTAGTCAATGCATAACCGTACTGTTCCATCCTTCTTTGGCACAAATAATATGGGTGCTCCCCAAGGTGAAACACTGGGCCGAATAAAACCCTTATCCAGAAGGTCATCAACCTGCGCTTTCAACTCTACTAACTCCTTAGGTGCCAGTCGATAAACTGATGAAGTGATAGGCTCTGCTCCTGGAGTTAAGTCTATTGTGAATTCTATTTTCCGATCAGGCGGTAAGCCTGGAAGATCATCGGGGAATACATCCACAAATTCAGATATGACTCTTGGATAACCTGTCTCCCCTTCTACAGTTAGTACCCTAAGAGTAGGCTGAACTCTCTGCTCTACTGCTCCTCGAAGAAACTCAAATTCTGGATGTCCAGGCGGTCTAAATATAACCCGCCCAATTCGACAATCAAGGGTCGCATGGTACTGACTTAACCAGTCCATACCAAGTACGACATCATAGTCCGTCATAGAAAATATCAGAAATTGAGCTCGCATTTCTCGGCCGCAAACTACTACAGAACATGATCTACAGACGTCACTAACCAGAATAATTCCACCTCCCGTAAGAATTCTCTTCATCTTCGAAAGGGGTGCGGTAGCTACTCTATGTGTGGCTACAAAGCTAGCTGCTATAAATGAATGCGATGCTCCAGAATTAAATAATGCTACAGCTGGTAATGAAGCTACTAAAATAGTACCTGCGATGACCTCGCCTGCTGTAGCCTCCTCCTCAACAGCTAAAGTGAATGCCTGGCCTCGTCCCTGAGCTTGGCCTCTCTGCTGCTGAGCCTGCTGAAATAGAGCTGCCTGTGGTGCCAGGGGTGGTCTCTGCTGGTTCCCTCCTGGGGCTGGTGGTCTGACTCTACCAACTCCTGTCTGCTGTGCTCCTACTGCTGGGTAAAATGGTCGCGGTGCAGGCAAAGCTAATCTCGGTGCTCCCTCTCTGCGCTTGGTGCAGTCTCTGGTCTGATGCTGGTTGGACCCGCAAGCTAGGCAGAGTCCCAACTTGCGTCGGCATTCCCTCTCAATGTGACCTATCTTGCCGCAGTGGTGACAAGTAGGGAGAGATATGGCCCTGTGTGCTGTCCTCTTTAGCATGCTCCTCTGGGTCCGTTTTGCTGAATCCCCATGTGCTGTCCTGGTTGGTGCTGAGTTGATAGGCCTCTTCAGGTTCGACTTTCTTCTAGTGACGCGCTCCATGCGTCGTGCTGCTGCGAGTACGTCGGTATAAGATGTAGGTGCGACTGAGCCAATCAATCTCTGCAGCTCGAACTTCAGCCCATCAAAGAACTTCTCAGCTTTCTCTTCCTCGGTCGAAATCAAGGTTGGGACAAAGCGACTGAGGCGTATAAACTCTGTGTTGTATTCCTCCACTGTCATGCTGCCTTGGATAAGACGGTGGAACTTGTCTTTGAGCTCTGACCGTGCTACTGCGGGAATATACATCTCTCTGAAGAGTCTGGAGAACTCTTTCCAGGTGACTCGGTCTTGCCCGAGCCTCATCTCCTCTGCTAACCACCAGTGATGTGCATTCTCAGTTAACTGCATTCTGACTGCAGTCATCCACTTCTCTCTAGGAAGTTCAGCGGCTTCCAACTGATGCTGAATGTTTGTGAGCCATTCATGAACTTCTGTTGGCCCCTCTTTACCAGAAAATATACGAGGCTTGAGCTGACGGAAGTCGATGATAGATCCAGTCGTCGATCGCCTCGCTGGTGGATTTGCCTGCTCCAATGCGGATACCAGGCTGGTTCTCAGATTCTCGGCCTTCTGACGTTGAGCTTCTTGCTGAATCTGTTGCTGTGCTTGCATCATAGCATACATCATCTGGAACATCTGTTGCCCGTCTATGGCTTGTCCTGGCGGGAAAGCTGGCATCTGGGGAGTGAACTGTGGTGGAGGTGGGATGTCATCTCTCGGGAACCTTGGATTAGGCTGACCGGTTTGATCGCTCTGCGATGCTGGTCCTCCACTCCCTGGAGTCACTCCGTCTCCATAAGTAACCACAGCGTCGTGTGGCGTATCCAATGGAATCTCATCTCCGTTCCTGGGATCCATTTCTCTGCAACCAAAAGATAAACTATAAGAACGCACAGAGGAATCAATACAGGATGCAGTTCAAGTAACAATTTCGAGTTCGATATAGAGTTCAACAATGGGTTAAATAATGGATGAGATCCTAGAACTTATTCTATCCTTAGGGCAGGCTGGTTCGGTCCCTAAGTTGAAACCGAACAATTTAGTCGTGGACCTACATGGGCCACCACAAAAACCATGTCACGCCCCAATCCCAAAATACCGTGGGACCAGATACGTGGCAATGGCCAGCAGTACGCACCGATGGACCAACCCAATTTAATGGATCCATCAGGGCATACTTAAGCTGTAAAACAAGTCTACGACAATCATGGTACAACTAATCTCATCCACACAAGATATAAAATATGATCCACAGAATAAATAAGAAGGTAAATCATCATCTAGTCTCAACAAAGTACTTCGGAGAATAACCCGATAAATATCTGATACATGGTTCATCTGACCAGAATATAAAAGACTGAAATAAATAATAAAAGCTGAGCATGAGCATGGATGCTCAAGAGAAGTCTTCAGCTAAGACCTCGTCCTCAGATGGCGGTACAGCTCCTGGATCGGCTTCTCCTGTTGCGGTCCCGTATACCTCGGGATAAACCACGTCTGCAAAATCTGGGGACAAAATCTATATCCAGGTCCTCAGGGGACATAGCAAGGTACAGAAAATAATACAAGCTAGAATGTAAATAGTGCAGCAAATAATAAGATAAGCAGGGTAAGTATGTAATCATCTGTATAAATACAAGAGAGAATATCAATAGTACTCAGGTTGAACATCTACAAACTCTGTGTAGGGGAGCCTGTAGCAGTGGTGTCAAGAGGTGGTCTAGCTCAGCGGGAGACTGAGTAAGCAGCATAACATAGTCAACCTGTATCCTGTGGGTCTCTCCAGCAATAGATAGAACAATAGGGAATACTAAAATAACCAGCTAAGTGATATGTAAGATGAGAGCAGCACTAGAACTCAGGCTGAAGCATACTATAAGCTCTGTGTAGGGGAGCTGGTAGCAGCAGTAATAATGAGTAATGGGCCAAGCTCGGGCTTCAGAGTCTTGGGCCTCACAATAGTAGGGGTGTATATATATATGATCAGCCTGTAGTCTGTGTGTCTCTCCCCACCCAATGTAACCACGCATATCATGACCATAACGTCTCATGTCCATGTTAGCAGGATCATAACTAATGCACAAGTCATAATGTATCTAAGAATATAATATCTATGTCAAGTCCTATATCCTATACAGAATCACCACGAATATCTCGGAAAGATTCTGTCTCATGAACAGTGTCCAGTGTCCTGGGTCATAGTGTACTTGGTAAGACAAGTACGAGAAGATATAGTGTCACGTATGTCCATCTCTAGATGACAATACCCAACACCGCGTACGATGTTGGCACCCGACTGATAATCGGACGCTAAGTATGTCACACGGTCCTAGGTTAAGCATGCATAGCAGTATAATGAAGCAAGGAAAATATGTAACAATACTGCAGAGTTGGCAAGGTACACTTGCCTGATGTTTGAATGTCAACAACTGTCCCTGTATCAGTAGATCCGGTAGGTGCTACTCCAAAAGCTGTAATAAATATCACCAACAGTCTCAGAAGGTATCAAACTGCTAGAATTGCCTGTCCTTACGTCCAATTTGGACACAGGGGCAAAAAGAACATTTTCGGGCCAAAGCGAGTTCCATATGTGGGCCCGCTTTGCACCGAAAAGCGCGTCAGGGTCAAGGGTCTTCAAATTACTCCAACTCAGTGTCTACAAGTCAGGAACGATGATACGAACCCAACGGAACTTCCAGAATCGGATTTCGATGAGCTGTTCACAAAATCGCACGTCAAGTGGAGCCGGTGGGGCCCACGATACGCAATTTTATCAACGTTCTCAGAATCGGACCAAACTTGGCTCACAGGACCAGCGTATTACTACGAGTCCGATGGCGCAAGTTTTGTCTCGATCTGACGTGTGTACATGAAGTTACAGCGTATTCCAGAAAGGTCAGATACGGGGTGTCGACGGCGGATACGCGTTGATTCCGGGGTGCACGCACCTCCGAATCTACTTCCGGCAAATCCTACACGACCGTATCAACGATGCCGGCAACTTTAAAAATATTTACGGACTCATTGTATGGAACGTTCATTGCATCACACATCAGGCACATCTTAGAGTCGGAGGCAACGAAATAGGCAAAGAATCGAGTCGCTCTGATACCATTATGTCATACACCGGTCCCGCAGGGGCCGTTCGTCCTCGCTGGTCCCTACAGAACTGATCATCCTCACATGGGCGTGATGCCGTGCAAGCCTAAAATGCGCTTGCAAAAGGCCAAAGCTTTGAACAAGGGCAAGTAAGCTATTCAATACAGAAGCAGCGACATATATATTGTAGAAAAGTAAAGAATATAATGGCATATGAAAATAAAATCTTTATTGATGATCAAAAGTGTTACAAGCGGTGCTTGGCCAAGGTTACAGATCGCTCAAGCACTCTTTCTCTCGATTACAATGTCATGTCCCAGTCCCAAAATATGTAGGACTAGGAATATGTAAGCATGTCAGCCGTATGAATATGGCAACTCCAATATATAGATACCATAATACACATGTACGCTATAATATGAATAATAACTCACATGTGGTATATATATTGTCACAAGTCGCAGGGCATAACTAGATCTCATCCACATAATCAAATAACCAATCAACTATATCACTGAATCAAGTTTAAAATGCTTGATAAGAACAAGTAGTGTCACGACCCGATTCCGTAGAATCGTTTGAGGCGTCCCCCGAATCGTGACCGCCGTGCGGGCCTGGAGTTGCGCCCGTACAAGGCTTTAATGATTTGCATAGCAAGCACATATTCAGAGTACGCCGATAAATTGAAACACAGATTTGAAACATAGAAAAGTTCTCTTTATTGATAATGAACATCTATTACAAACTCTTAAACGAGTTAGCTAATATGCCGAACGGCTTAAAAAAGAGATGACTCAAAATGAGATAGCAGTCCTGTACATTACATCCCTTTATAAACTCAAAATGATAAAGACCTCCAGGCTGGAGGATAGCTTTGCCACGGAGCTGCATTTGTGTATGAAGAGTTGCAGCTTCTGGCTTCAAAAGGCTTCAGGGGCGCGGTGAAGATGCGCCAATAGCTGGACTAGAACGGATAGACGACTTCAGCTCCTCGCTCGGTTCGCCTTGGTGCGGAGAACCTATTTCAACGAGGGTCAGCATATCGAAACATGCTGGTGAAGGCGAGCTAGCCTGACTATACCAATCAATACATTGTTTAGTGAAGCATGCATATTTTGTGGGTTTCTATCTTGCCTTAGTTCATTTACAAGTAAGCAGCATATAGAATTTACTGAAATGAACATACCACCATTCGGTGGATTTTACCTATCCGTCTGAATTACCTGCACAATACTTACCATGCCTTCCCTGCCACAAAGATACAAGTTAGTATGCAACAGGTTTAAATATACACGATGATCACTGGCATGGTTGCCATAGTGGACTAGTCCGAGACAAGGATAGCATGCAACGATAGTATACGAGGCGTTGTAAGCCATCTTATCCCGTACACGATGACTATACACGAGTTCCGCCCGGATCGGATCGGTGCCAGTGCCCCAGCGACCGTCCGCAGAACTATACCTTGTGCACAAGTTGTCCATGATCGAACACGATTAACAAGTTAACAATTCATGCAGTTGAGGCAGCACGATTGCAAGAACACGAGTGCAAGAACACGAGTGCACAACAAGCAGTAATGCATGATTCATTTAACATAGCCTTCCTGAACAATTATGCATAATACAAGGTGTGTGTCATACTTAGCATAATTCATAGAACATTTGCACGAACAAGCATACGATAAGGCAACAGTTCACAGGTTTGATTGACAAGCATAATAACCAAGTATATTATCTTTTATCTTGGTTTCTTTTATTACTATTTGGTATCGTTTGATCGGGGCGAAGGAGTGAAGCTTGGAAGCAGGGCTAGCTAATCGGGTTGGTAGCCACTCACTTAGAAGTTGGAAAGGAGAAGGAAAAAGGCGCTTCACGACTCCGCTCGCAAGCCGCCTACTGCTCGTTCATCTGCACACGAACAGCTCGATTAATACTTCTTCCTCTCTTTCCAATCTCGGAATAGAAGTGCAAGTCAATGAACGAAAATAATGAAAACCATCAAAACCGTTCAAGGAAAACAAGCAAATCCCAAAACCAACTCAAAGCACGAAAGCAACAAGCGACATCGAAAACCGAGGCAATAAAAGATAGCAGCGGAGAGGTCCCTCCTGACTCTGCCGCTAAGCCGATCCTTGGGGCGCAGTCCACTGAATATGGGAATCGATTCCGAAGAAACAAATCCATAACGAGGACGAGTTCTTAATTCAATCTATCCCGATCGAACGATACCGACTTGTGTTTCTTAGCAGCGCTCTCCGCATCGGGAGAACGGGGCGCTACATCCTACCCAACTAATTGGAAGTTTCGTCCCGAAACTTAGGGTAGAACTTACTGTTATGGATTATTTGTTGGGGACGACGATCAGGAAGGTTCGGACAGGAATTAATGGCATGGCCTAATTGTCCACACGCTAGGCATAACCCAAGTCTCAAACGACAATTATTGGCAGTGTGCCCATGCTTTTTACAGAAATTACACGATGGCCCTGGGTTTCCTCTTTGGTGCCCTCCGTTATTAGGGCATTTTGCAGCAGTATTTTCTCTATCGTTGCTTTGGCGTTTGTGAGTGTAGGTATGCACAGCGCCGACAGGAACGTGAGGATAGAGTGGTTCAAGCGACAGGGCGTGATTCATGATATTTAAACCTGTTGCATACTAACTTATGTCTTCGTGGCAGGGAAGGCATGGTAAGTATTGTGCAGGTAATTCAGACGGGCAGGTAAAATCCACCGAACGGTGGCACGTTCATTTCAGTAAATTCTATATGCTGCTTACTTGTAAATAAACTAAGGCAAGATAGAAACCCACAAAATATGCATGCTTCACTAAACACCGTGTTGATTGGTATAGTCAGGCTAGCTCGCCTTCACCAGCATGTTTCGATATGCTGACCCTCATTGAAACAGGTTCTCCGCACCAAGGCGAACCGAGCGAGGAGCTGAAGTCATCTATCCGTTCCAGTCCAGCTGTTGGCGCATCTTCACCGCGCCCCTGATGTGGTGCCCCGTTCCCCCTATTCGGGGAGCGCGGCTAAGAAATACAAGACGGTATCGTTCGATCGGGATAGATTGAATTAAGAACTCGTCCTCGTTATGGATTTGTTTCTTCGGAATCGATTCCCATATTCAGTGGACCGTGCCCCCGGGATCGACTTAGCGGCAGAGTCAGGAGGGACCTCTCCGCTGCATTCTTTTGTTGCCTAGTTTTCGCTGTCGCTTGTTGCTTTCGTGCCTTGAGTTGGATTTCGGATTTGCTTGGGTTTTCTTGAACAGTTTCGATGGATTTCATTGCTTTCGTTCTTAGGACTGCACTTTAATTCCGATAATGGAAAGAGAGGAAGAAGTACTGATCAGCTGTTCGTGTCAATACAGGTGATCCAGCACTAGGCGTCGCTCAAGCGGACTCCTAAATCACTTCCTTCCTTCCTTCTTCCAACCACTAAAAGTGAGTGGCTACCAACCCGATTAGCTAGCCCTACTTGCTAGTCTTCACATCTAAATCTCGTGTTCGTGCTTGCCCCTATCAAACGATACCAAGTAATAACTAAAAGACATCAAGATAATAAGGGAATAGACTTGGATCTGTATGCTTGTCATTGAAACTTGTGAACGGTTACTTACTACATGCTGCTTATTCAAAATGTTTACCATATGCATATATACAAGTTAGAATGCTTACTTCTTCTTCTATAAATATGCTATATGTAGAACACCCTTGCCATGCATCAATTATTCAGGGAGACTATGCAAAATACATCACACAATGCTACATATCCCTTGAATTCATTACCTCAGCTACATAAATGCAAACTTAACACAAACGCCGTTGATCACGGACAACTTGTGCACAAGGCCTCTCGGTTCCTGCGGACGGTCGCTGGGGCACTGGCACCGATCCGATCCGGACGGAACCTCAAGATTAGTCTCTCCCATAGGCGGGATGGCGTGCAGCGATACATGTGCCTCCGTCACCTTAGCCTGAGACTAAGACCGTCCATTATGGCATCAAAGCCAGTGATCCCCTCGTATATTTAAACCTGTAGAAACTAATTGTGTCTTCTTGACAGGGAAGGCAAGGTAAGTATTGTGCAGGTGGTTCAGACGGACAGGTAAAATGTCACCGAACGGTGATGAGTCATTTCAATGATTCTATATCTATGTCTTATTGTAAAATGAACTAAGGCAAGATAGAAACCCACAAATATGCATGCTTCATTAAAATAACGTGTTGATTGGTATAGTTGGGATAGCTTGCCTTCACCAGTACGTTTCGATGTACTGACCCTCGTTGAAACAGGTTCCCCGCGCTAGGAAGAACTGAGCGAGGAGCAGGAGACAAACCCCCAATCCAGTCCAGCTGTAGGCACGCCTCGACCGTGCCACCTTAGAAGCATTTTGAAGAAGAAGCCTTTTGAAGAAGAAGCTAGCCACCAAAGCAATCATGCAGCTCCGTGGCAAGGCAGTCGTTCCGTCCCAAGGTCTTATATTTTGAGTTTAGTAAGGGATGTAATGTACAGGACTGCTATCTCATTTTGTGTCAACACTTTTGTAAGCCACAGAGGCAATCCTTATGACTCAGTTCAAGGATTTTGTAATAGATGTTCATATTATCAATAAAAGAGAACTTTTCCATGTTTCAATCTGTGTTCAATTATCTGCGTACTCTGAATATGTGCTCGCTATGCGAAACAAAAATACTTAGCCTCGTGCGGTGCGCAACCTAGGCCCGCACGGCGGTCACGCCCGGGGGACGACTAACGATCACACGGAATCGGGGCGTGACATGTTGGTATCAGAGCACAGCTTCAAAGTTCCTTTGATTCATGAACTGGGAAAGTTCCCTTAGCGATAACTTGCCTATGCGAACTTCTGAACTCGTTAAGGCCAAAATGGGATACGTTCATGCAATAAGTCCATAATACATTATGATCCTGATGTAATTTACCTTCCTTTCAAGGAACGACGCAAGCGCAACCATCAGCGCTAGCACCAGGCGAGCCTCGGACTCAGGAGAGCAGCTCCGGAACATCAGGAAGCTCTCGGAGCCAACGGGGCATGTCTCAAACAGATTCGATTCAACAAGTGGTGCAAATGTTAGCCGAGCAAAGACAGAGGGATGATGCCCGCCAAGCCAAGTTCGAGAGCAACCTAGAGGCACGGCTCTCAGTCCAACAAAAGCAGGTAGATACCCTGCAACAGCTTGTTCAGACCCTGGCCTCCAACCATTCTGCCGCAACGACAGCTACACCAGTGGAGCAGCCAGCGCTTGAAGTCGAACCATCGCCCGTGCCAAGGATGAGGGAAGTGACTACCTTCACCTTTGCAAACTTCAAGAAGGTCTGCAATACGCCATTTAAGGGGACTGAGGACCCAATCGTGGCCCTAGATTGGCTCGCCGAGCTTGAAGATCATTTTTCTCTCCTGGATGTGCCGGAAGACAAGCGCGTCACTTGTGCCAAACTACTGCTTCGCTTCAATGCGCACGACTGGTGGGACGTGCATCGACGATCTCTTCAACTTGGCCATGGAGAGGAGGCGATCGCGTGGACGACTTTTTGTGCCGCATTTGAAGAGGAGTTTATACCACCACCTCTACGGCGTCAACGGGAAAATGAGTTCGTTCAGCTCTGGCAGGACAGTATGACGGTGAAGCAATACTCGGCAGAATTCAACAAACTGGCCAAATTTGCCACCGCTTACCTACCGGACGCAGCGAGTCGTGCCAGACGATTCGAAGGAGGGCTACGTCCTGGTATCCACGGGCACGTATCCGTTCCACAGTATCAGATGATGAGGGAAGTTTTAAACCATGCCCTCTCCCTCGAACCGCAGTATCCTCACGTTGCCACCGGCGCTGTGCAAACCCCCAATCACAAACGCCAAGGCAACGATAGAGGAAACACAGCTGCAAAGTGCCCTAACAACAGCGATTCGAAAAAGGGAAACTCGGGGCAACGATGTGATTTCTGTAGAAGGACAGGGCACGTCGAAAGTGAATGTCGTCGAAAGCATGGGTTATGCCTCATTTGTGGAGCTTCCGATCACGCCCTTCCCAACTGTCCAAAGTTCACCGAGCGGCGTCCTCCCCAACAAAATCCGACTCCGGCACCTCAGGCAAATCGAGCGGCGCCTCAGCAAGGGCGTAATCAAGCTCAAGGCCGAGTCTACACCATGACACGGGAAGAAGCATTAGCTTCGGATACCGTCGTGTCAGGTACCTTACTTTTCAATAATATACCTGCTCGCGTTCTATTTGATTCAGATGCAACGCATAGTTTTATTTCCACAAATTTTGCCGTGGAAAACAATATAAAAATGACTCCGTTGCACTTAGATTTAAATGTTAGCACTCCCTCTGGTACAAAAATCCCTGTTCGTTCAGTATGCCTAGGTGGTTACATTTGTATTGGGGAGAAGAAGCTGTCGCTCGATGTCTTAGTTCTAGATGTTAGGGACTATGATATCATCTTGGGAATGGACTGGCTAGGCGCATGCGCAGCAACTATTGAGTGTGCAGAGAAGCAAGTCGTTTTCCGTCTGCCCGGAGAAGCCGTGTTCTGTTACACCAGTAGTCCAGCGAACGATGCGACCAATGCTTGCATGGTGATTTCGGCAAAATCTGCTCGGCGAATGCTCTACACAGGCTGCGAGGGATTTCTAGCATCAGTTCGGGACGCGCGGCAGGACTACGCAGACGTCGAGCCTAATTCCGTTGAGACGGAGTTCGCCGACGTGTTTTCGAGCGAACTACCCGGCATGCCGCCCGATCGAGAGATTGAATTCACTATCGACACATTTCCAAATACACAGCCGATTTCAAAGCCTCCGTACAGAATGGCACCTGCAGAGCTGAATGAATTAAAGCGCCAACTCCAAGAATTGCTTGATCGTGGGTTTATCCGTCCGAGCGTGTCTCCTTGGGGCGCTCCCGTGCTCTTTGTGAAGAAAAAGGACGGAACTCTACGCCTCTGCATCGACTACAGAGAATTGAACAAGGTCACAATCAGAAACAAATATCCTCTGCCACGGATTGATGACTTGTTCGATCAACTACAGGGTGCAGCGGTATTTTCAAAAATAGATCTTCGCTGGGCTATCACCAGCTGAAGATTAAGCCAGAAGACGTACCCAAGACTGCTTTCAGAACCCGCTACGGCCATTACGAGTTTTCCGTGATGCCGTTTGGACTGATGAATGCTCCTGCTGCATTCATGGATACGATAAATCGTGTCTTTAGGCCCTTCATCGATAAATTCGTGGTGGTGTTTATCGATGACATCTTAGTGTACTCGAAGACTAGGGATGAGCACGCAGGACACCTGCGGATAGTGCTGCAAACCCTTCGAGACCACAAGTTGTATGCCAAATTAAGCAAATCAGAATTTTGGCTGGACAGTATCTCATTTTTGGGGCATATCATCTCCTCGGAAGGCATCTCAGTTGATCCGAAGAAAATAGAAGCAATCACACAGTGGAAACGACCGGAGTCAGCTAGCGACATCCGAAGTTTCCTTGGCCTGGTAGGGTACTACCGAAGATTTATACAAAATTTTGCTAGGATTGCTTCGCCCTTGACGCAGCTCACACGGAAGGGTGCGAAGTTTACTTGGACGGACGACTGTGAAGCTTCGTTTACGGAGTTAAAGCAGCGCCTCGTCTCTGCCCCAATTCTCACTCTGCCGAACGGACCGGATGACTTTAAAATATATAGTGATGCCTCAGGAAAGGGTCTAGGATGTGTCCTGATGCAGCGCGATAAGGTGATAGCCTACGCGTCTAGACAGCTAAAGTCTCACGAGCAGAACTACCCAACGCATGATCTCGAACTTGCCGCGGTAGTATTTGCATTGAAGCTGTGGCGTCACTATCTTTATGGCGTGCCGTGCGAAATCTATACATACCATAAAAGCCTGAAATACTTGTACACTCAAAAAGATTTGAATCTTCGGCAGCGGCGATGGCTTGAACTCCTAAGCGACTTCGACCTCATGATCAGGTACACGCCTGGCAAAGGAAACGTCGTAGCTGACACACTGAGTCGAGTATTTGCAGGAAGTTTGGCTATTGATGATAGGCTGCACCGGGATCTTGAATCACTGGGCATTACTTTGAAAATCAGATACACAAAGTGGGCGCAAGTATCACAACTGCGCCTCGAACCCGACTTGTTACAACGAGTAAAGACCGCTCAGAAGGACGACCCATTCCTGCAAAAGATTCATGCCCTTATCTCAGCAGGGAAGGCGTCCGACTTTGCGGTAAGTACGGATGGGATGCTTCGAGTGAAGGGAAGACTGTGCGTTCCAAGCGACGCGGCCCTCAGGGAAGAGATACTCACGGAAGCCCACTATTCTAGCTATACTTCTCATCCGGGTAGCACAAAGATGTATCGGGATCTTCGTACGACGTTTTGGTGGCACGGCTTAAAAAAGGATGTGGCGCAGTTTGTGTCGCATTGCATGGCTTGTCAACGAGTAAAGGCCGAACACCAGAAACCAGGCGGAGAACTACAGAGCCTTGCTATTCCGGAGTGGAAATGGGATGATATAACGATAGACTTTATTGTTGGCTTGCCGAGGACGCAACGGGGACATGATGCAGTCTAGGTTATCGTCGATCGACTCACCAAGTCAGCTCACTTTTTGCCTATCAAATCTACTTGGAGTGCCGACCGCCTGGCGCAGATATACCTCAACGAAATCGTTCGACTTCACGGCGTGCCCGTAACCATAGTCTCCGATCGAGATGGTCGATTCATGTCACGTTTCTGGGGAAGCCTGCAGTCAGCAATGGGGACGAAGTTGAAATTCAGCTCCGCCTACCATCCACAGACCGATGGCCAAACAGAGCGCGTCAACCAAATCCTCGAAGACATGCTGCGACTCTACGCCTTGGACACGAAGACTAGTTGGGACCTTCATCTACCTCTAGCCGAATTTGCTTACAACAATAGCTATCAATCAAGCATTCAAATGGCGCCGTATGAGGCGCTATACGGGCGGAAGTGTAGATCTCCTATCTGTTGGGACAAAGTCGAGGAGCGGCAAGTACTTGGCCCTGAGCTCGTGGAGCAGACCGTTCAGAAGATTCGGCTGATTCGGGACAGATTAAAGATAGCTCAAAGTCGTCAGAAGAGCTATGCGGATGTTCATCGGAGACCGCTAGAGTTTCAAGTAGGTGACCGGGTATTCCTCAAGGTCTCGCCCATGCGAGGGGTCAGCAGGTTCGGAGCGAAGGGAAAGCTAAGTCCAAGATTTGTCGGCCCGTTCGAAATACTAAAGCGGGTTGCCTCAGTTGCGTATCAGATTGCTCTACCACCATCCCTATCCGACGTACACGATATATTCCATGTTTCACAGCTTAGGAAATATGTGTACGACTCAAGCCATGTGGTAGACCTCGACCAACTGAACCTACAAGCCGACTTGACGTATGTAGAACAGCCTGTGCAAATTTTGGATAGAAAAGAAAAGCTGCTTCGGACCCGTTCGGTTCCTCTAGTGCGCGTGCTTTGGCGGAATCACTCCATTGAAGAATCTACTTGGGAGCTTGAATCCGAAATGAGGGAAATGTTCCCCTCACTATTTCCTAGTGGTAGGTTCTATTCTTTAAGTTTCGGGACGAAACTTCCAATTAGTTGGGTAGGATGTGGTGCCCCGTTCCCCCTATTCGGGGAGCGCGGCTAAGAAATACAAGACGGTATCGTTCGATCGGGATAGATTGAATTAAGAACTCGTCCTCGTTATGGATTTGTTTCTTCGGAATCGATTCCCATATTCAATGGACCGTGCCCCCGGGATCGACTTAGCGGTAGAGTCAGAAGGGACCTCTCCGCTGCATTCTTTTGTTGCCTAGTTTTCGCTGTCGCTTGTTGTTTTCGTGCCTTGAGTTGGATTTTGGATTTGCTTGGGTTTTCTTGAACGGTTTCGATGGATTTCATTGCTTTCGTTCTTAGGACTGTACTTCAATTCCGATAATGGAAAGAGAGGAAGAAGTACTGATCAGCTGTTCGTGTCAATACAGGTGATCCAGCACTAGGCGTCGCTCAAGCGGACTCCTAAATCACTTCCTTCCTTCCTCCTTCCAACCACTAAAAGTGAGTGGCTACCAACCCGATTAGCTAGCCCTACTTGCTAGTCTTCACATCTAAATCTCGTGTTCATGCTTGCCCCGATCAAACGATACCAAGTAATAACTAAAAGACATCAAGATAATAAGGGAATAGACTTGGATCTGTATGCTTGTCATTGAAACTTGTGAACGATTACTTACTACATGCTGCTTATTCAAAATGTTTACCATATGCATATATACAAGTTAGAATGCTTACTTCTTCTTCTATAAATATGCTATATGTAGAACACCCTTGCCATGCATCAATTATTCAGGGAGACTATGCAAAATACATCACACAATGCTACATATCCCTTGAATTCATTGCCTCAGCTACATAAATGCAAACTTAACACAAACGCCGTTGATCACGGACAACTTGTGCACAAGGCCTCTCGGTTCCTGCGGACGATCGCTGGGGCACTGGCACCGATCCGATCCGGACGGAACCTCAAGATTAGTCTCTCCCATAGGCGGGATGGCGTGCAGCGATACATGTGCCTCCGTCACCTTAGCCTGAGACTAAGACCGTCCATTATGGCATCAAAGCCAGTGATCCCCTCGTATATTTAAACCTGTAGAAACTAATTGTGTCTTCTTGACAGGGAAGGCAAGGTAAGTATTATGCAGGTGGTTCAGACGGACAGGTAAAATGTCACCGAACGGTGACGAGTCATTTCAATGATTCTATATCTATGTCTTATTATAAAATGAACTAAGGCAAGATAGAAACCCACAAATATGCATGCTTCATTAAAACAACGTGTTGATTGGTATAGTTGGGATAGCTTGCCTTCACCAGTATGTTTCGATGTACTGACCCTCGTTGAAACAGGTTCCCCGCGCTAGGAAGAACCGAGCGAGGAGCAGGAGACAAACCCCCAATCCAGTCCAGCTGTAGGCACGCCTCGACCGTGCCACCTTAGAAGCATTTTGAAGAAGAAGCCTTTTGAAGAAGAAGCTAGCCACCAAAGCAATCATGCAGCTCCGTGGCAAGGCAGTCGTTCCGTCCCAAGGTCTTATATTTTGAGTTTAATAAGGGATGTAATGTACAGGACTGCTATCTCATTTTGTGTCAACACTTTTGTAAGCCACAGAGGCAATCCTTACGACTCAGTTCAAGGATTTTGTAATAGATGTTCATATTATCAATAAAAGAGAACTTTTCCATGTTTTAATCTGTGTTCAATTATCTGCGTACTCTGAATATGTGCTCGCTATGCGAAACAAAAATACTTAGCCTCGTGCGGTGCGCAACCTAGGCCCGCACGACGGTCACGCCCGGGGGACGACTAACGATCACACGGAATCGGGGCGTGACACCTGAAGCCTTTTGAAGCCAGAAGCTGCAACTCTTCATACACAAATGCAGCTCCGTGGCAAAGCTATCCTCCAGCCTGGAGGTCTTTATCATTTTGAGTTTATAAAGGGATGTAATATACAGGACTGCTATATCATTTTGAGTCATCTCTTTTGTAAGCCGTTCGGCATATTAGCTAACTCGTTCAAGAGTTTGTAATAGATGTTCATTATCAATAAAGAGAACTTTTCTATGTTTCAAATCTGTGTTTCAATTTATCGGCGTACTATGAATATGTGCTTGCTATGCAAATTATTAAAATCTTGTGCGGACGCAACTCCAGGCCCACACGGCGGTCACGATTCGGGGGATGCCTCAAACGATTCTACGAAATCGGGTCGTGATATAGTGGTATCAGAGCACAGATTCAAAGTTCCTTAGACTTCGTGCTGGAAAAGTTCCTTTAACGATCAAATTTCTGTGCGAACTCTTGAACTCGCTAGGCCAAAATGAGATACGTTCATGCAATAAGTCCATAATACATTATGATTCTAATGTAATTTACCTTCTTTTGAAGGAATGGCTCCAGCGCAATCTGCAGCGCAAGCCCCGGACGAAACGCAAGGCCAAGGAAGTAGTTCGGGTACTTCGGAAAGTTCAGAGAGCCAGCGAGCCATGCCAAGCATCGATCCCGTCCAACGAATGTTGCAGATGTTGGAGGCAAACCAACAAAGGGACGAGGCTCGCTATGAACGGGCCGAGAAGCGGGCGGAAGAGAGTCAGCTCAAGTTTCAAGATAATATAGAAGCACGATTCTCAGTCCAACAAAAGCAGGTAGATACCCTACAGCAGATCGTTCAGACTTTGGCTTCCAACCAGTCCGCGGCAACGCCAGCGACTCCGGTGGAACAGCCCGTGCTTGAAGTAGAGATGCCGCAAATTCCAAGGGCGAGGGACGTGACTACCTTTGACTTTGGTCACTTCAAGAAAGTCTGTAATACCCCATTCAACGGGACTGAGGACCCGGTCGTAGCTCTAGATTGGTTGGCCGAACTTGAAGATCACTTCGCTCTGCTAGAGGTCCCCGAAGAGAAGCGCGTCTCCTGCGCGCAACTACAGCTCCGCCTCAACGTGCACGATTGGTGGGACGTGCATCGACAATCTCTCCAATTTGATCACGGAGAGGAGGCGATCTCATGGACGACTTTTCGTGCCGTGTTCGAAGAGGAGTTTGTACCCCCTCCAGTACAACGTCAAATGGAAAATGAGTTCGTGCAGCTGCGGCAAGGCAGCATGACAGTTAAGGAGTACTCCGCCGAATTCAACCGACTCTCCAAATTCGCTAGGGCCTATTTACCTGATGCAGCGAGTCGAGCTAGAAGATTTGAAGGTGGACTACGCCCTGCCATCCATTCGCACGTAGCCGTTCCTCAGTATCGTACGATGCGTGAAGTCATGAATCATGCCCTGTCGCTTGAACCACTCTATCCTCACATTCCTGTCGGCGCTGTGCATACCTACACTCACAAACGCCAAAGCAACGATAGAGGAAATACTGCTGCAAAATGCCCTAATAACGGAGGGCACCAAAGAGGAAACCCAGGGCCATCGTGTAATTTCTGTAAAAAGCGTGGGCACACTGCCAACAATTATCGTTTGAGACTTGGGTTATGCCTAGCGTGTGGACAATTAGGCCATGCCATTAATTCCTGTCCGAACCTTCCTGATCGTCGTCCCCAACGAAATAATCCCTAACGGTAAGTTCTACCCTAAGTTTCGGGACAAAACTTCCAATTAGTTGGGTAGGATGTAGCGCCCCGTTCTCCCGATGCGGAGAGCGCGGCTAAGAAACACAAGTCGGTATCGTTCGATCGGGATAGATTGAATTAAGAACTCGTCCTCGTTATGGATTTGTTTCTTCGGAATCGATTCCCATATTCAGTGGACTGCGCCCCAAGGATCGGCTTAGCGGCAGAGTCAGGAGGGACCTCTCCGCTGCTATCTTTTATTGCCTCAGTTTTCGATGTCGCTTGTTGCTTTCGTGCTTTGAGTTGGTTTTGGGATTTGCTTATTTTCCTTGAACGGTTTTGATGGTTTTCATTATTTTCGTTCATTGACTTGCACTTCTATTCCGAGATTGGAAAGAGAGGAAGAAGTATTAATCGAGCTATTCGTGTGCAGGTGAACGAGCAGTAGGCGACTTGCGAGCGGAGTCGTGAAGCGCCTCTTTCCTTCTCCTTTCCAACTTCTAAGTGAGTGGCTACCAACCCGATTAGCTAGCCCTGCTTCCAAGCTTCACTCCTTCGCCCCGATCAAACGATACCAAATAGTAATAAAAGAAACCAAGAAGTAGTTGGATGGAGACAAATCCACTACCAAACTAGAATATAAGAGAAACAAAATAGGTACGTCTAATGAACCATGAGACTTGAAGAGGAGACCTCCTCAAAAGAGATAAGTAGCAAGTCCTGATCCATACTCCTGCGAATAGTCAAGATCATCTACACCTGGAAAGGGACCAGGTCCTCAAAGGGACGTAACAAGATTCATAGAAGAATGCCAATTGAATACAGTAAATATGCAATATAGACAAAAAATATATAAGTACGCTGTACAAGACAATCTATATGAAATACATAATGAGGACAACTTTTCAATGAATGGGCATGGGTATGCTACTCTATCTAATCTCATAACTCACACACACTTCTAGAACATCAGAAATCGACATACCTCAAGGGTAGCGACCGGCGCGACACCAGAAATTGACATACCTCGAGGGTAGCGACCAGCGCGACATACTACCGTAGTGCGTACTAGTTACTACGGTTTGCCAGAGTGGTTATAGCCCATACGCCTACTGATTGTCCTCCCCTCCCATGATACTATGTGTCAAGTGTGTGTCAACATATATATAATATATAATTATGACTGAAAGAAAACACACATGCAATAAATATATAAAAATATAATAAGCATGCAAAGTACTGTAAGCAATTTGGCAAGGTATCTTGCCTGGCAAGAAAGCTCCCCAACGTTAGGCACAATGTATCAAAACTATGGCATCAGAATGAACATCTCCAGATGCTAAAATAAATATCACCAACGTTCCCAAAATAAGCAAGATAGTCAAAAAATACTACCCTTTCGTCCAATTTAGATACATGGGCAAAACGGTAATTTTAGGTCGAAGAGGATCCACAAGTGGGCCACTTTGCACCAAAAAGTGTGTCAAAGGTAAATCTCTCTAAATGAGACAAATTATAGGTCAAAAAAAATCCTAAAAGTCAGTACGAACTCAACGGTATGTCCAATTTTGGATTCCGGTAAGCCGAACACAAATTTGCCCTAAAAGTTTATCATAGGGCCCACAAATAGGTGGTTTTGTCAACTGTCTTAAAATAACGTAAAACTCCTTTAATTAGTTTTCACGAATTTAATGGCGCAAGTTTTGTCGCATTCCGACGAACGTACACTAAATGGCGCAATATTTTACAAAAGTTACGATACGAAGACTTTTCACGGATACATGTTGATTCCGACACGCACACACTTCCAAATCAGTTTCTGCAAAAGCTCACACGTCCAGATATACCATACGTGCCTTTCGGTGCAATTGGTACGCTACGAGGCGGTCCAGTTTGGCGGGGCATGCTCCGTATCATAATTTTTTAATATTTTAAAAATAAGTTTTTGGTCGATTTGGAGGTTGAATAATTTAACACATAGAACAAATTAACAAAAAATAAAAGAACAGAATTTCTTGGTTATATGGAGAAGAAAACTCCTTTAATTAGTTTTCAAAAATATTAAACGGTTTGATGGCAAATTGGGTGTGAACATGGGGTTTTGGATTCAAAATTTTGAACTATTTTGGTCAGTTTTTCGGTCATTTTTTGGTCGATTTTTCGACCGATTCGGGGCACGAAAACTTGTTCCGCTTGAATGAAAATCCTAGAGGGTTAGGTTGTGAACGTACACAAATAAATTACACCAAAAAATAATCAAAATTGAGGGTGATACATTACCTTGAAGATGGGCCAAAACTGTGCGCATGCGCGTGCGCGGTGCGCGAACGGAAGGCGGCGGCACAGGGCGGCGGTGGTCGGCGCTGGCGGGCATTCGGCGGCGCGGGGGCGGCGGCGCCGGGCTGGGGTCGTCGGAACTAGGGTTAGGGTTTGTACATGGGTTTAGTTATGGGTAATGTGCGTGTGTATATATATATATATATATATATATATATATATATATATATATATATATATATAAGGGAGAGAGAGAGGAGAGAAGGAGAGAGGGGTCTGTGTCGTGGGTTTGCTGCGGTTTTGCTAGGAGGAGGGGTGGGTAGTTAGTTAGGTTTTGTTATTGGTGTTAGGTTTTTTATTTTGTTTTTGTTTATAATGTTATTTTCTTTTCCTTTTTTTTCTTTTCTTATTTATTAACATTATTATTACTATTACTATTATTATTATTATTATTATTATTATTAAAAAATTTTATTATATTTAGTAACTATATTTTATTTATATATATTTAAGATATAAAAAATATATTTGTACCCAAAATAAATTCTAAAAAAACCTATCACTTTTCCACAAAAATCCCAAAAATATAATAATAGTTTTGTGCAAAAATTTCTAAATGAGTAATTATCCAGGTAATTAAATCAATAAATTTTATTTTCTAATTAACTAAAAAAATAATATAAATAAAGTCAATAATAAATTAATTGAATATAATATTTAAAAATATGGGATTTTACATTCTACCCAACTTACAAAAATTTTGTTCTCGAAATTGACACTAACCCATATTCATAATAAATCCCTATAGCTATTATACTTCATTACTATCTAGTAGTGCTTCCTAAAAGTCATAGTCAGCCATTCTAACACTTTTTTCCTTATTGTCTATATACTATTCTTTTATCCTCTAACTCGTCTACACTATCCAACTTACAAGAATTTTACTTAGTAGTCAAAGTCTTTTAAGGCTATTGTCTAGGTTGTAAAGGGAGTTTATTTATTGGGTCGAGAATTTTGGGATACTTGTCTGGAATCTTATAACCATAATTTTTTCTTTGTAACCATCAAGTATCATAGTCTAATACTGCCATGCCACCTGACCAGTATGTCTTCAAATACTTTGACTACTCTACTATAATGGTCTAGCTGCAGCTGTTGCTACTTTGCCAGCGATTTGTCATAGTCATTAGTTCGTAACAAGTATCTTCAACTCTTGCCAAAGCTTAGTCTAAGTTTTAGGAAAATAATTAAGGTCTACACTAACTTTATAAAACTATTTGAAGTATGAACTATTTCAACAATCCAACTAATTTCCTGTTAGACTAAAGAATGCTACTTAAGGTTTAAAAATAATAAGAGAATACAAATATTGTTATAGTGCATATACACAAGGGTTATTATTATGAACTCATCTTTTAGTTATTAATCATTACTACTACTGATAGAAAGAATTTAGCGTGGTATAAGGAATGGATATTGAAGAGAAGGTGAGCAACCCAAGGGGAAGGGATGGTGATAGGAAGGAGAATACTACTACTACTACGCGTGTCATCCATTAGCATCGTGGATATGCCATTTAGTTAAAATATTATATCCTCAAAAAATTTATTACTAAATATATCACATTGTGATATGTCCTTAATTATAAAAGATAGTCACCAAGTAATATAATTGGCCTATAGGGTATATCTGGTAGTCTCCATGTATCAAACTTATACCAAGCACGAGCATTCGTCTTTCCGAAATAGGGGAAGACGGAGAACAATAATAAAGAATTCAAAAAGGAGGTGATAGAATACAAGTACGGGGTTCAAGGCAATTTTAAGAATTCAAAAGAGAGTTGTCAAGGCAGTTGTGGATTAAAATCTTATTTTTGGTAAATTTCTATTCACATGTTCATATCAGAACAGTTATGTACCTGATATGATATGCTCTGACTTGTCTAGAGGGCAAGTATATTCATCTAACAAGTTGAGTCAATTATATATCTCAATCCACGTAAGGTAGTCATGCGAAGAGCGAACCAAGCGTACTAAGGTTGATCAGACCATAATACACTGATTCTAAATAGATAATTATATTAGTGTGTGCACCTAATAATACATATGTCATGAACAAGCTTGAAAAAAGAATAAGCTTGCAAAACTAGGCTATAATAGCAGCATACATCGAGGTAGTTCAGAAAATATGAGTACGCTAGATTATGATGAAAGAAGGTACAAAAAATAATTTAAGTTCACCAAGAAGATCGGTGTTGTGCCTCTACAGTTGCCATACTAACTTCTTGTCTAAGTCTCTAGTACCAAATGGGGGTATGGGCCTCTAAGTTCTACGTTCTGGGTAAACACTATCTTCTTAGGAAAGTCTATAGTTGTTGTCATTCAATTATACTTCATTAATGGGTCGAAAGGACTATGTGATACTAGGTTAAGAGACATACTACCAAACTTACAATAATTTAACTAATAGTGTTATTGAACAATAGAGTGTATATACCTAGTACAAGTCATCTTCCTAACCCCTAGCAAGCATGAAAGAAAAGATAAGATTGACGTTGTGAAAGGATCAAGCAAGATGCAATACAAGCAATCAAATAAGAATGAGAAATGAAATCAAGGGAGGTGATTAAATTAGTGGATGAGATCCTATACTCTAATCCTATGTGCAGGCTTGCTCCGTACAGTAACGTAACCGAGATAATATGCTCTCGACCTGCATGGGCCACCACAAAAATATGTCATGCCCCAGTCCCAAAATATATAGGACTAGGAATACGTAAGCATACCAGCCGTATGAATATGGTAACTCCAATATATGGATACAATAATACACACGTATGCTGTAATATGAATAATAACTCACATATGATATATATATTGTCATAACTTACAGGGTATAACTAGATCTCATCCAAAAATCAAATAACCAATCAATTATATCACTTGATAAGAATAAGTAGTTAGGTGGAGACAAATCCACTACCAAACTAGAATATAAGAGAAACAAAATAGGTACGTCTAATGAACCATGAGACTCGAAGAGTAGACCTCCTCGAAAGAGATAAGTAGCAAGTCCTGATCCGTGCTCCTACGAATAGTCAAGATCGTCTACACCTGGAAAGAGACCAGGTCCTTAGAGGGACGTAACAAGATACATAGAAGTATGTCACTTGAATACATTAAATATGCAATATAGACAGAAAATATATAAGTACGCTGTACAAGACAATTTATATGAAATGCCTAATGAGGATAACTTTTCGATGTATGGGCATGGGTAGGCTACTCTATCTATTCTTATAACTCACACACACGTCTAGAACTTCAGAAATCGACATACCTCAAGGGTAGCGACCAACGCGATATCAAAAATTGACATACCTCGAGGGTAGCGACCAGTGCGATACACTACCGTAGTGCGTTGTAGTTACTACAGTTTACCAGAGTGGTTATAGTCCATACGCCTACTGATTGTCTTCCCCTCCCATGATAGTATGTGTCAAGTGTGTGTCAATATATATATATAATATAATTATGACTGAAAGAAAATGCACATGCAATAAATATATAAAAATATAATAAGCATGTAAAGTACTGTAAATAATTTGGCAAGGTATCTTGTCTGGCAAGAAAGCTGCAAAGTGTAAGCGTCCAAACATCAGGCACAATAGATCAGAACTATGATATTAGAATAAATATCTCCGAATGCTGAAATAAATATTACCAACTTTCCCAGAATAAGCGAAATAGTCAAAAAATACTACCCTTTCGTCTAATTTGGACACAGGAGCAAAACGGTAATTTTCGATCGAAGCGGGTCCACATGTGGGCCACTTTGCACTAAAAAGTGTGCCAAAGGTAAATGTCTCTAAATGGGATAAATTATAGGTCAAAAAAAATCCTAAACGTCAGTACAAACTCAACGGTATATCCAATTTTGGATTCCGGTGAGCCAAACACAAATTCGCCCTAAAAGTCAACCCTAGGGCTCGCAAATAGGTGGCTTGGTCAACTATCTCAGAATCGCATAAAAGTAGGGTCATAGGACTAGAGTGATACCACGAATCCAATGGTACAAGTTTTGTCGCATTCCGACGAGCATACACTAAATGATGCGGTATTTTGTAAAAGTTACGATATGGAGATTTTTCACGGATAGATGTTAATTCCGATGCGCACACACGTCCAAATCAGTTTCCGTGAAAGTCCATACGTCTAGATATACCATACGCGGCTTTCGATATAATTGGTACACAATGAGGCGGTCTCGTTTAGCGGGGCGGGCTCCGTATCATAATTTTTTAATATTTTAAAATCAAGTTTTTGGTCGATTTGGAGGTTGAATAATTTAACACATAAAACAAATTAACAATAACTAAAAGAACAGAAAATTTCTTGGTTATATGGAGAAAAAAACTCCTTTAATTAGTTTTCGAAAATATTAAACGATTTGATGGCAAATTGGGTGTGAACATGGGGTTTTTGATTCAAAATTCTGAACTATTTTGGTCAGTTTTTTGGTCATTTTTCGGTCGATTTTTCTGCTGATTCGGGGCACGAAAACTTGTCCCGCTTGAATAAAAATCCTAGAGGGTTAGGTTGTGAATGTACACGAATAAACCGTACGCAAAAATAATCAAAATTGAGGGAGATACATCACCTTGAAGATGGGCCAAAATTGTGCGCATGCGCGCACGTGGTGCACGAACGGAAGAAGGCGGCGACGGCTGTGGTGCCGCAGGGCGGCGGTGGTCGACTCTGGCGGGCGGTCGGCGGCGCGGGGGTGACGCCGCCGGGCTAGGGTCGTCGGAACTAGGGTTAGGGTTAGGGTTTGTGCATGGGTTTAGTTATGGGTAATGTATGTGTATACGTATATATATATATATATATATATATATATATATATATATATATATATATATATATATATATATATATAAGGGAGAGAGAGAGGAGAGAAGGAGAGAGGGGTCTGTGTCATGGGTTTGCTACGGTTTTGCTAGGAGGGGGGTGGGGTGGGGTGGGTAGTTAGTTAGGTTTTGTTATTAGTGTTAGGTTTTTTTTGTTTGTTTATAATGTTATTTTTTCTTTTTCTTTTCTTATTTATTAACATTATTATTATTATTATTATTATTATTATTATTATTATTATTATTACTATTACTATTACTATTATTATTATTATTATTATTATTATTACTATTATTATTATTCTTTTTTTATTATTATATTTAATAAATATATTTTTTTACATATATATTTAAGGTATAAAAAATATATTTGTACCCATAATAAATTCTAAAAAAATATATCACTCTTCCACAAAGATCCCAAAAATATAATAATAGTTTTGTGCAAAAAATTTTAAATGGGCAATTATCTAGGTAATTAAATCAATAAATTTTATTTTTTAATTGACTATGAAATAATGTAAATAAATTCAATAATTAATTAATTGAATATAATATTTAAAAATATGGGGTTTTACATACAATAACACTGTTCCATACATTATGTCCCACTATACAAAAGCAGCTCAAAGCAATCTCGATATAGCTCAAGGTATTGACTCCATATTTCTGGTTCCTTAGGATGAGGCACGACTATCGCTTCCTCGGACGATCTAGCACCTGAGAATAAGCAAACTGTTGGTGGGTCAGCACTTTGGAGAAAGTACTGGTGAGATAAAATAACTGAACAGAAGCTATACCCCCTGAAACCCACACTAAGTAAGCATGTGGCAAAATATTATATTACTAGTGATCTTGCTACTTTTACCTATGTTCATTTCATGCAGCTCAGGATTATAGTCAATTTACATCTTTTGAAAATATAGCTTGGAAACAGTTTTGCATATTCAAATAATAAGCATACAATCGGGACAATGGTCTATCGTATAGTGCACAGCATGTATTGTGCACCATATTCTAACTCTTAGGGATAAAGTTCTAAAGTGGATTGTTCATCTCAAATCAAAACAAGTGCATTTAGTGGATTATCATACTTTCAAGCACACAAGAAGAACTAGCTATAAGATTTTGGTCCTCGAGAAACTTAGGATCAGTAGCAGTAAACCTGGTAACTAATGACTCTTTTATCTAATGCTATTAGCAGTTGTGACTCATGGTTGCTCTTCACTAACAAGTAGTAGCCGTGACCAAGGTTTAGCTCTTCCCTAATAGCCATTGTCCAACCGATGCGAATGCATGAAGCACTATCCAATAAACTCTAAGATGCACATGATCATGAACAAGCAGGCTATATATATAAACTCTTTATATTTCTTACCCCTTGCCGAACGGTTATCCCTGCAGCAGACATACAAGTTAGCAAAAATTTGCATAAACATATATGTATAAGGTTCTCTATTTTCCTGTCCGTCTTTGTATCAAACAGTTAGATATGCAAAAAGGCTAGCCTAGCATGCGCCTTAACTATATGATGACCCATGAGTTACCCCACTGATGGACAAATAATACCCCCTAGATCCCGTAGGACCGGAACATCGGGGTGCTCTAACAATCCCTTCCAGACCGACCGATTCCCAGTTCCCCAAGAATTGTTCGAGAGACTATTACCTTGTGCATAAGTTATCCGAGACCAATGCATGACAAGCAACATTCTATCAAATAAAACTATGAGGATGCAACAAACATGAACAAGTATGTAATAATCTAATAGCCACACCCCCTAGATCCCGTAGGACCGGAATATCAGGACGGACTACTAGACTCTTCTCTTTCATTCTTTTAAGTAAAACACATCTTTCACATATCTAATAGCACCCCCTAGATCCCGTAGGACCGGAACATCGGGGCGCACTATTAGTCTCTTCTTATACAATTCAAAACTTATAGCAGTACAATATAGCAAAACTGGCAAGCAAAACATATAATAGCAAGCATGATATTGATTTCATAACTAGCATGCAATATCTATTTATTTTTTAGCATATTACAAAGGGCCTTATTGTAACACCCCGTTCTGCTCAAGCGGACTGCCGTCTCAATCGGCAATCGTGCAGCTGTCCCGACCCGCTTTGCCTCAAAGGAGAAGCAAAGGATATCCAGACTTGTCCCTACAGGAATCCGACTTAGGCTTTCAGAGGCTCGCTCAGACGTATCGCTCTACCGAGGCGAATCATCGCTAAGGTGGGTGGCTACGGTGAACTTGTCTTTGCTTAGCCAGCACACATAAAATCAGGAATGTTCATGCTAGTCGCTAGGTGAATCACCCCCTGCATGCTAATAAATCCAACGCACCTAGCTAAGGGAATAATCCCAACTTGTATTGCTTGCTAGAACATGGAAATGAAATACTGCTTATATACAGACCCTCGCATGCTAAGTCCCTTAACGGTTTCATCTCTCGGCTTACCTTCGGGTCCGAGCAATCGTGTTTACTTGTGTCCCTTAGAAACGCATGCTTGTCTGCTTATGAATGTCTAACGTTATTATATTGTGCAATGTTTAAGCAATCCTGAACGCATGAATGGAACGTAGATGCAATATAAATGAATCATGCTACTGCTTGTCTTGTACTCACGTAGCCTCCGGGCGATAATCACGTAGCCTACGGGCGCACGTAGCCTACGGGCGATATTCACGTAGCCTACGGGCGATAGTCACGTAGCCTACGGGCGCACGTAGCCTACGGGTGATAATTACGTAGCCTTCGGGCGAATAAATGTTATTGTTCGATCACGGACAACTTGTGTACAAGGTATAGTTCCTGCGGGCGGCTGCTGGGGCACTGGCACCGTTTCGGCTCCGGATGAAACTAACGTTTAGTCTCACGTACTAGGACAGGGTGGTATGCGGCGCCTAACGTTCTTGCACGTAGCAAACCATCTTCGTCACAGACTAGTGTCCATTATGGCATACGCCAGTGGTCACCTTGTACCTAACTTGTTGCATGCTTGCTTGTAAACGAAAGATAAACCATTCATCCTCGCTTAGCGGCTATCCGCGTGCGAGATACTGTATCGTATGAAACAAATAAACTGAACACATGAACGATCTTGAAATAAGTACTCGTGTTTGCATATGCTATGCCTCCTGAATGTTTATACATGCCCCTGCTTAAATTAACAATGTTTGCCTTGGACAGGGAAGGATAAATGGTAAGTTGGTAAGTCTCGCCGTGTTCCCTCAAACATTGCACGGCGCACTGCCCGACACGTTAGGCTATTCAACGTTTGCATGAAATTGATCCTAAGGCAACTAGAAAGACAACTTAATAGTTGTGCACGGAACCTGTATTACGTGTTTCGATTTGTCGAGCGGGCAAGTAGCTTCCCCACCAGTGCATTCAATGTACTGATAATCCACCAGTTTGTATGCAGGGTGCGGGAGAACCTCGTACGGTACGGATGCCTCCTTCGTGCGTGCTAAGGTCAGGAGTTCCCTCTGAAGCCTTGCAACGGTGCGTCCGGGACTGAAGCACATATACAAGACATAAGTTGTGAACATCGCCTGACCATCGCCTGTACATTCATTCCACAGTTGTAGCCACTTGGCACGCTTTTACTGTTTCAGAGAGAGAGGCTTGAGCGACTTGTAATCTCGGCTATACGCCGCCTGTAATACATATTTCATATCAATAAAGAGATTACTTTACTTGTTTCTATGCTTTCGCTATATTTGTCGATTCAGGGAACCTGTTACCGAATCGCTATGCGTTCATGACTCCGCTGCACTCGGACAATCTGTACGACTCTGTGGCTTAGAACTCTAACCGCCAGCCAATGAACCATGGCCTTGCACGGGCGTGGCTTACGCTCGTGCGGCATCACGCCCGGATGGGTTAAGCGATCGTTCCGCGGGAGCGCTGGCGAGGGTGATTCCCGCCTAGCGGGAACGGCAGATTGCCTGCGGGAGATCGGGGCGTGACATGTTGGTATCAGAGCCTGGCTCCTACGCCTTTGGACTTCGATTCGATATCTCTGTTTCGAAAGCTCGTTCGTGGGTTATGTGCACGCTCTCTCTCAATGCCTCGATGGGATATTCCAACAATAAGTCTAAATACTTTCAAAATACATTTTGATTGATATGATTGCCTGTCTGGTTGTATGCTGCGAGTGGCCTTTGTGCCAACCTGTGCGAACCCTTGAGAGTATCGCTAGTAGCTTGTCCGATTTTTAATAACCCTAAGTTTGGTTGAATGCATCTATTTGAGGGACGCCTTGAACTAGTGCACCATCCAAGACTTAAGAAAAGGTGAAACTCGAGTGCTAAGACTTCGCTATCACTGAGCTGGTTGACGTGTTCACGCTAGAGGGTACCTTCGAAAGTACGCACGATCCAGTCTAAGCGATATGCTAAGATCGATGCTTGTGCAAGTGAAAATCCAAATGAAACAAGTACAAACGACTTGTCTAGGATTGCCTTAACCCTAAATTACTGCTTGCCCTTAGTAAGTCTCGAGGATGAGACTTTTTCTAAGTTGGGTAGGATGTAACACCCCGTTCCGCTCAAGCGGACTGCCGTCTCAATCGGCAATCGTACAGCTGTCCTGACCCGCTTTGCCTCAAAGGAGAAGCAAAGGATATCCAGACTTGTCCCTACAGGAATCCGGCTTAGGCTTTCAGAGGCTCGCTCAGACGTATCGCTCTACCGAGGAGAATCATCGCTAAGGTGGGTGGCTACGGTAAACTTGTCTTTGCTTAGCCAGCACACATAAAATCTGGAATGTTCATGCTAGTCACTAGGTGAATCACCCCCTGCATGCTAATAAATCCAACGCACCTAGCTAAGGGAATAATCCCAACTTGTATTGCTTGCTAGAACATGAAAATGAAATACTGCTTATATACAGACCCTCGCATGCTAAGTCCCTTAACGGTTTCATCTCTCAGCTTACCTTCGGGTCTGAGCAATCGTGTTTACTTGTGTCCCTTAGAAACGCATGCTTGTCTGCTTATGAATGTCTAACGTTATTATATTGTGCAATGTTTAAGCAATCCTGAACGCATGAATGGAACGTAGATGCAATATAAATGAATCATGCTACTGCTTGTCTTGTACTCACGTAGCCTCCGGGCGATAATCACGTAGCCTACGGGCGCACGTAGCCTAGCCTACGGGCGCACGTAGCCTAGCCTACGGGCGATAGTCACGTAGCCTACGGGCGCACGTAGCCTACGGGTGATAATCACGTAGCCTTCGGGCGAATAAATATTATTGTTCGATCACGGATAACTTGTGCACAAGGTATAGTTCCTGCGGGCGGCTGCTGGGGCACTAGCACCATTCCGGCTCTGGACGGAACTAACGTTTAGTCTCACGTACTAGGACAGGGTGGTATGCGGCGCCTAACGTTCTTGCACGTAGCAAACCATCTTTGTCACAGACTAGTATCCATTATGGCATACGCCAGTGATCACCTTGTACCTAACTTGTTGCATGCTTGCTTGTAAACGAAAGATAAACCATTCATCCTTGCTTAGCGGCTATCCGCGTGCGAGATACTGTATCGTATGAAACAAATAAACTGAACACATGAACGATCTTGAAATAAGTACTCGTGTTTGCATATGCTATGTCTCCTGAATGTTTATACATGCCCCTGCTTAAATTAACAATGTTTGCCTTAGACAGGAAAGGATAAATGGTAAGTTGGTAAGTCTCGTCGTGTTCCCTCAAATATCGTACGGCGCACTGCCCGACACGTTAGGCTATTCAACGTTTGCATGAAACTGATCCTAAGGCAACTAGAAAGATAACTTAATAGTTGTGCACGGAACCTGTATTACGTATTTGGATTTGTCGAGCGGGCGAGTAGCTTCCCTACCAGTGCATTCAATGTACTGATAATCCACTAGTTTGTATGCAGGGTGCGGGAGAACCTCGTGCGGTACGGATGCCTCCTTCGTGCGTGCTAAGGCCAGGAGTTCCCTCTGAAGCCTTGCAACGGTGCGTCTGGGACTGAAGCACATATACAAGACATAAGTTGTGAACATCGCCTGACCATCGCCTGTACATTCATTCCACAGTTGTAGCCACTTGGCACGCTTTTACTGTTTCAGAGAGAGAGGCTTGAGCGACTTGTAATCTCGGCTATACGCCGCCTGTAATATATGTTTCATATCAATAAAGAGATTACTTTACTTGTTTCTATGCTTTCGCTATATTTGTCGATTCAGGGAACCTGTTACCGAATCGCTATGCGTTCATGACTCCGCTGCACTCGGACAATCTGTATGACTCTGTGGCTTAGAACTCTAACCGCCAGCCAATGAACCATGGCCTTGCACGGGCGTGGCTCACGCTCGTGCGGCATCACGACCGGATGGGTTAAGCGATCGTTCCGCGGGAGCGCTGGCGAGGGTGATTCCCGCCTAGCGGGAACGACAGATTGCCTGCGGGAGATCGGGACCTGACACTTATTTCAAGCGATTCCTTTACTTATCTCTTTAACATGGCAAGGGTTCGTTCGATAGCTGTGTTAGTGAACTAAGCATGCAACATTTCTTATACATCTTGACTTAGCATGACAATACTTCTATCTTTCGTAGACAAGCATTCAAGTTCTCTAGTTAAGCAAGTAGGTTCATTTTAATGATAAGCTATACGAGTTCTTTTATTAGCATGCAAAGTCAGGTTTTATCATTCTTCTTATGAAACTATCTTCTTAGAACAAGAATTCAAAAACTCAAATTCATTATTAAGTCGTGCAAGAATCAGAGAATACAGTTCTGCCCACTCACATTGATTAATCATCTTATGGTTCGGTCGGAAACTCTTCGAGAAAACTTTTGCTCGAGCAAGCAAAGCGATATTACTTGTACATAGTGCCTACGCAGAGCGGGGTACTACAGAAAAGGTCACACCCAGTTAGTACTTCTACTTCGCTATCTTGGTGGTATTTTGACCCACTAATATAGCTTATCATCCACATAGAGCAATGATATGATGAAATTATCCTCGGTAAAATACTTTATAAACACAGTGATCCGAAGTCGTACATGCATAACAATGCTCTCCCATAAATGACTCAAATTTTTTGTACCACTGCCTCGGAACCTACTTCATACCATACAAAATATTCCTCAACTGGCAGACTAAATATGACTTGCCCTACTCACAGAATTTCTCTAGCTTCTCCATGAATAATTCTTTCTCTAAATTACTATGGAGGAATGTTATCTTTACGTCCATCTGCTTAACCTCTAAGTTGTAACTGGCTGCCAATATTAGAACCACCCAAATAGATGATAACTTGACGACCGACAAGAAGATCTAACCAAAATTCATGTCCTTCTGCTGTCTGTATCCTTTAACTACCAGCCTAACTTTGTATCAAGTATGAGTAGCATCTTCTATCATCTTCACTTTGAACACCCATTGATTCTTCAAAGTCTTCTTGTACTTTGGCAACTACACTGGCTTATAAGTGGAGTTGCCTATAAGGAACTCATCTCCTCCTAGATGGCCTATATCCACTCATGCCATTATTAATTTTCTATCTCCTATGTGAAGCTCCTACATCAGTAAATAACACATACTCATTTGGTGAGTACTTTATGGATGGCCGACGCTCTCTCGTGCACCTCCTTAGTAGATCCTCTAGTATTGGATGTGTACCAACAACCTCATTCCCTTCAGAAATTGTCTCATCGGCATGCTCATCCTCTTGAGGGTCCCCCTGACAACCATCAACAGACTAATGATCAAGGCGGGAAAAATCTTTAGGTACTGGCTTTCCCGTAACTAGATTCTTTGCAGTATCCTCTAGAAATAGCTCAAAGCATGATAACTTTAACTTTGATAATTCCTCATCCTCAAAAGGTATCTCATAATATTGAGAGTTAGTCTTGGTCTAATTCTCGATGAATACTATGCCCCTGCTTCTATTGAACTTTTCTTCAACTAGGCCATAGAGCCCATAGCCAAACTCATCCTGACTATAGCCGACAAAAATGTACTGCCTCATCTTTGACTAAAGTTTGGAACTTTCGTTATTCGGTACATGCACGAAGGCCTTACAACCAAACACTCGAAGGTGACTATATGTATCACGACCCGCACCCGGATTTTCGGGCACGAGTACGTGGGTATGTCCAGCCTACGTTATAGCATCGACGGTAGAACGTTGTCTAGGTCATATATAATCAATACAAGTCTAGCTAATAATAAATATTACTCAATCAAAATAACTAAAGAAATATGTGGATGAAGAAAGATAATCCAATATTAATCTAACAAAAGTGAAACTAAGACATGGCACTAAAATAGAGAAATACTAGCCTAGATCTCACCAGAGGTCACTTCTAGGTCCATAATACAAAGGAACTCAGGAACATGGAGCATAATAAAGCCTGAAAAATATTATCCAGTCAGGATGGAACAAGTAAAACCCAATAGCAGTTCCAAATTAATTGATAATGACTATAAACAGTAATAGTGAATGCAATACAAGATGAGAAAAGCAATAAACAGATATCATAGTATGGCAATAAAGAGAGAGAGATAATCTAGACTAATAAGGCATAATCAATACATAATGAAATAGAATATAGAGAAGGACTGTAACTACACTAAGTGTTTTAAAATACTAATTAGATATGTGATCGGCTTAGATTTAATAAATATCTACTTTTTACAAGGGAGCAACTCAACCACACGTGAAATATGTGATTAGTTATTGTCTACAGTGTAACTCAACCACACATGAATTGTGTGATTAGTTATTGTTTACATTGTAACTCAACCATACATTTATTGTGTGATTAGTTATTGTTACATTATACATGATTTTAAACATTATTTAAGGTTCTTGATCATATATCTATCTATCTATTACTTTTTCTATCCCGACTAGTACAATGGATCCAAATCACGATACGTCATGACATGGTAATCACTAAACATAATTATAATATGAGCATGATGATCATGGTCTATATAATCAAGGAGGATATCAAGGTAATCACTGAGGAGTAACATCTTATGACGGAGATCAAAGTTATACTAATCCGTGTACCATCTTGTCAGGAATCAGGAAAAATATTACTAAATACTTGTATTATAATAATTATCAAATAATAAAAATAATCAGAGAATGTACTTACATGTGGTCCAAAGCAATAAATATCAAACAGTATCTGTACTAGAGTCCAAGTAACCTATATATTAAATTTCATGTGAAAGAGGTATTTTGGACACATAAATATGCTTAAATAGGTTTAAAATAGATTTTTAGGTCAAAACTAGGTTTATATGGTCAAACTAGGTCAACACTCCAATTTGGGTTCTTAACAAGCTTCTAAGTTGGTTTATAAAACTAAACTAACTAATACTAGGTGTTACTAGGTTATCTCTAGATTTCTAGGTCAATCTGATAGCTTACTAGCTCGTATACTATAATATACACTAATACCTATAATATCTTCCAATACCTTGGCCTATATGCAAATACCTTAGTATTACCTTAGCTAGTATGCGATACCTTAGTCGTAACTCAAATACCTTAACTATGGGTCAATACCTTGGTTATAGGGTCACTACCTTGGCATTGAGCCAAAACCTTATCCCATATCCGAATACCTTAGCCCGTATCATGATATCCTACCAAGTATCTTATTGACCAATACTTAACTAAAAATCCTAATACCTTAACATTTACCAAATACCCAATTTCTTATTACCTTGGTATCACACTCAACCTCACACTCTCTTGATACCCACTTGGTATCACATACCAATACCCATTTCCTATTGGTATTACAATACCGCAATACCAAATGTAACTTAATAACCCATATCCCAACTCACTTACCCATATATTGGTACTACTTAGAGTATCTCACTCTCAACTTACCTTTAACTCTAATACCCAACTTAACTTCACACTAATTCACCAACTCCTGGATACCTTGACATATTACCCCTGATAAGAACACCCACATAACTCTCAGGTACAGACAACTCATGATACCTTATGTGGATACCACTCTACACTTTACTGTAATTCTTTCCTCAACTCTCTACACTCCACCCTCAAGTACTGCAATTGGTGACTGCTAACTTTCCCAAAGCCCTCACACCTGAGACACACCTTGTCCATCTCTATGAAGCCCTAATATTCCATAATACTATTAAAAACTTGATTTTCTGATACCTAAAGAAATACACTAAATACACATATGCTCATATCCGATACCTACCCCTGCACTCCTCACACTAATCCCTAACCTCACCTGACTTCCAATTATATCAATACCCCTGTTATACATTCAAACACCCGACTGTATCATCATTAACCATCACTCCAACTCCTGCACATATGCATCACACTTGTAACCCAACTACAATACAACCCGATACCAACCATCAACACAACAACACCCCCACAACAACTGCAACTATATCCTGTATGCTAAACTAGAAATCATCTAACCTGACAGTGCTTGTTTACCCCCAGGTACCTCTATTCTCTGTAACCTCATACGTACCTTACTTTATTGATACCACATAATTCTTTCCCCTTCTCCACACTAGATATTGGGACAGAGGCTAACCTGTGCACCATCTATGCACAAGTCTGTGCACAAATCACTATTCTGCAGCATACTTGTGCTCTTGATTGCTCCCACCAAAATATCCTCTGCCTGAATGCTCTACCTACACTGCCCCCATCTAATACTGCACCCGATTTCCCACATGCTTCTTCCACTCTCCTTTACTGCCCTCTGTTGGTACCCGACTATAGGCCTTCCACTTATTTCCCATACTGCTCTACAACAATGACCATGCCTTGTTGTTGTACCTGCAAACATAACTTGCCCAAGCCTCCAAGGCCTGTTGTTGCAGTGTGGCCCAAAAGCAACTGCTTGCCTGCACAAGCATTCCTGCACTAGGGCTACTGCTCCCTTATACTGCACCTCTCCCCTTCTATTCTAATGGCCCTCACTCACTAGCATACACACATACACCATTCCAAACACTATGGTACACACACTTTCACACTAACACCAATCCATACTTCCCACATGAAACAACTCCTAAAATATTAGTCACTGAAGTGTAGGTCATCAAAGTCCCCTCACATATACACTTAAACACATTACAGTCACTGTCACCCGACACTTAATCTATGGCACACACTCATCCCATATAATACACATATACCCTACATACATATATGAATCTGAGTATTTTGAATGCTTATTTTGCATAAGGGAAAGATAGAACCTGCCTTGCATGCTAATAAGAGAACTCACATAGCTTGTCATTGAAATAAATCTGCTTGCTTGCTTGCCTAACTAATAAAACCTGAAACGCTTGTCTAAGAGTAAGAGTTTGTATGAACATGTTCCACAATCGCTTATGCTTCGAGAAAACCATATCGTGTACTTGAACTTGTTCAGAAAGAGGGCGGCTAGTCCGCTACAGAGATATATGGTCTGTTGGTTCATCTTGTCTACATCCTAGAGTTTATTTGATAGTATTTTATGCATTCGCATCGGTCAGACAATGGCTATTGGTAGAGAGCTGAACCTTGGTCTCGGCTGCTATAGAGATAGTTGAAAGCAAACATGAGTCACAGCTGTCACGACCCGATTCTGTGGAATCGTTGGGGCCTCCCCCGAATTGTGATGCCGTACGGGCCTGGGGTTGTGCCCGCACAAGGCTAAAGTATTTTGCATAACGAGCACATATTCAGAGTATGCAGATAAATTGAAACACAGATTTGAAACATGAAAAAGTTCTCTTTATTGATAATGAACATCTATTACAAACTCTTGAACGAGTCAGCTAATTTGCCGCACGGGCTTACAAAAGTGTTGACTCAAAATGAGATAGCAGTCCTGTATATTACATCCCTTTACTAAACTTCAAAATGTAAAGACCTCCGGGCTAGAGGACAGCTTTGCCACGGAGCTGCATTGGTGTATGAAGAGTTGCAGGCTCCTGTCTTCAAAATGCTTCAAAGGGGCACGATGAATATGCGCCAACAGCTGGACTGGATCGGGAAGACGACTTTGGCTCCTCGCTCGGTTCGCCTTGGTGCGGAGAACCTATTTCAACGAGGGTCAGTATGTCGAAACATACTGGTGAAGGGGAGCTTACCGAACTATACCAATCAATACGTTATTTTAATGAAGCATGCGTATTTTATGAGTTTCTATATTGCCTTAGTTCATTTACAAGTAAGCAGCATATAGAATTTACTGAAATGAACTTGCCACCGTTCGGTAGATTTTACCTGCCCGTCTGAACTACCTTCACAATACTTACCATGCCTTCCCTGCCACGAAGACATAACTTAGTTTACAACAGGTTTAAATATACACGATGATCACTGGCTTGATTGCCATAATGGACACTAGTCAATGACGAGGATGGTTTGCAGCTGCAAGTACGTGAGGTGCTATATACCATCCCGTCCAAGAACATGAGACTAAACGTGAGTTCCGTCCAGAGCCGGAACGGTGCCAGTGCCCCAACAGCCGCCCGCAGGAACTATACCTTGTGCACAAGTTGTCCATGATCTATTTGTTAAATATTATGCACTTCAGGCAACACGAGTACGAGGCATATTCATAATTGTTAAACATTCATGCACTTCAGGCTAAACGAGTACGAGACAAGTAAGTACAAGACAAGCAATAATTCATGATTTATTCCCCAAATGAATAAGCATGCAATTTAGTATCCGTTCGTGAAGTTTATTGTAATGAACCAAGTCTATTCTCTTTTATCTTGGTATCATTTAGTTATTACTTGGTATCGTTTTATCGGGGCAAAAAAGAATACAAGATTATTAGGGTGTGAAGCTTGGAAGCAGGGCTAGCTAATCGGGATGGTAGCCACTCACTTAGATGGTTGGAAGGGAGAAGGAAAGAGGCGCTTCACGACTCCGCTCGCAAGCCGCCTACTGCTCGTTCACCTGCATCACGAACAGATCGATCAATACTTCTTCCACTCTTTTCAATCTCGGAATTAAAGTGTAGTTCAATGAACGAAAACAATGAAACTTATCGAAACCGTTCAAGAAAAACAAGCAAATCCCAAAACCAACTCAAAGCACGAAAGCAATAAGCGACATCGAAATCCGAGGCAATAAAAGATAACAGCGGAGAGGTCCCTCCTGACTCTGCCGCTAAGTCGATCCCGGGGGCACGGTCCACTGAATATGGGAATCAATTCCGAATAAACAAATCCATAACGAGGACGAGTTCTTGTTTCAATCTATCCCGATCGAACGATACCGTCTTGTATTTCTTAGCCGCGCTCTCCGCACCGGGAGAACGGGGCGCTACATCCTACCCAACTAATTAGAAGCTTCGTCCTCGAAACTTAGGAATAGAACCTACCATCAGGGAACGTTACGTTAGGGATATCGAGCAGAGTATTTGGGGCAGTCCCGAATTTTGTGATTCGCATCGCCACAAAGGAGACATAACCCATATTTTATGCGACATTCGTTGGAAATGTGCCCCGGCTTTTTGTAAAAGTGACATGTTTTGACCCAATCCACTTTCTGCTTCCCGCCGTCATTGTGATGCTTTGCAGCGTTGTTTTCTCTCTCGTTGCTTTGGCGTTTGTGATTGTAGGTATGCACAGCGCCGACAGGAACGTGAGGATACTGTGGTTCGAGAGATAAAGCATGATTCATAACTTCTCGCATTGTCCGATACTGATGAACGACCACGTGCACATGAATGGCAGGACGTAGACCAACTTCAAACCTTCTAGATCGACTCGCTACATCAGGTAAATAGGCCCTAGCAAATTTGGAGAGTCGGTTGAATTCGGCGGAATACTGTTTAACTGTCATGCTGCCTTGCCTTAGTTGCACGAACTCGTTCTCCATTTGACGTTGTACTGGAGGGGGGTATAAACTCCTCTTCGAACGCGGCATAAAAATTCGTCCATGAGATCGCCGCCTCTCCGTGATCAAATTGAAGAGATCGTCGATGCACGTTCCACCAATCGTGCGCGTTGAGGCGGAGCTGTAGTTGCACGCAGGCGACGCGCTTCTCTTCGGGGACCTCTAGCAGAGCAAAGTGGTCTTCAAGTTCGGCCAACCAATCTAGAGCAACGATTGGGTCCTCAGTCCCGTTGAATGGAGTATTGTAGACTTTCTTGAAGTGGCCAAAGTCGAAGGCAGTCACGTCCCTCGGCCTTGGAATTTGCGTCATCTCTACTTCAAGCGTGGGCTGTTCCACTGGAGTCTGCGCTCTTGCCGTGGAATAGTTGGAAGCCAAAGTCTGAACGATCTGTTGCAGGGTATCTACCTGCTTCTGTTGGACTGAGAATCGAGCTTCTATATTGTCTTGAAACTTGAGCTGACTCTCCTCCGCCCGCTTCTTGACCCGTTCATAGCGAGCCTCGTCCCTTTGTTGGTTTACCTCCAACATCCGCGACATTTGCTGGATGGGATCGATGCTTGGAAGGGCTCGCTGGCTCTCTGAACTTTCCGAAGTGCCCAAACTACTTCCTTGGCCTTGCATTTCGTCCGGTGCTTGCGCTGCAGATTGCGCTAGTGCCATTCCTTCAAAAGAAGGTAAATTACATTAGGCTCATAATGTATTATGGACCTATTACATGAACGTATCTTATTTTGGCCTAGCGAGTTCAAGAGTTCGTACAGGAATTTAATCGTTAAATGAACTTTTCCATTGCGAGAGTCTAAGAAACTTGAATCTGTGCTCTGATACCATTATGTCACGACCCGATTCCGTAGAATCGTTGGGGCATCCCCTGAATCGTGATACCGTACGGGCCTGGGGTTGCACCCGTACAAGGCTAAAGTATTTTGCATAACGAGCACATATTCAGAGTACGCAGATAAGTTGAAACACAGATTTAAAATATGGAAAAGTTCTCTTTATTGGTAATGAACATCTATTACAAACTCTTGAACGAGTCAGCTAATTTGCCGCACGGGCTTACAAAAGTGTTGACTCAAATTGAGATAGCAGTCCTGTACATTACATCCCTTTACTAAACATTAAAATATAAAGACCTCCGGGCTGGAGGACAGCTTTGCCACGGAGCTGCATTGGTGTATGAAGAGTTGCAGGCTCCTGTCTTCAAAATGCTTCAAAGGGGCACGATGAATATGCGCCAACAGCTGGACTGGATCGGGAAGACGACTTTGGCTTCTCGCTCGGTTCGCCTTGGTGCGGAGAACCTATTTCAACGAGGGTCAGTATGTCAAAACATACTGGTGAAGGCGAGCTAACCGAACTATACCAATCAACACGTTATTTTAATGAAGCATGTGTATTTTGTGAGTTTTTATCTTGCCTTAGTTCATTTACAAGTAAGCAGCATATAGAATTTACTGAAATGAACTTGCCACCGTTCGGTAGATTTTACCTGCCCGTCTGAACTACCTGCACAATACTTACCATGCCTTCCCTGCCACGAAGACACAACTTAGTTTGTAACAGGTTTAAATATACACGATGATCACTGACTTGATTGCCATAATGGACACTAGTCAATGACGAGGATGGTTTGCAGCTGCAAGTACGTGAGGTGCTGTATACCATCCCGTCTAAGAAAGTGAGACTAAACGTGAGTTTCGTCCGAAGCTAGAACGGTGCCAGTGCCCCAGCAGGAACTATACCTTGTGCACAAGTTGTCCATGATCTATTTGTTAAACATTATGCACTTCAGGCAACACGAGTAAGAGGCATATTCATAATTGTTAAACATTCACGCACTTTAGGCAACACGAGTACGAGACAAGTAAGTACAAGACAAGCAACAATTCATGATTTATTCCCCAAACGAACAAGCATAAAATTTAGTATCCGTTCGTGAAGTTTATTGACAAGCATAATAAACCAAGTCTATTCCCTTTTATCTTGGTATATTTTAGTTATTACTTGGTATTGTTTGATCGGGGCAAAGAAGAATGCAAGATTATTAGGGTGTGAAGCTTGGAAGCAGGGCTAGCTAATCGGGATGGTAGCCACTCACTTAGATGGTTGGAAGGGAGAAGGAAAGAGGCGCTTCACGACTTCGCTCGTACGCCGCCTACCGATCGAACGAGGATGAGTTCTTGTTTCAATCTATCCCAATCGAACGATACCGTCTTGTATTTCTTAGCCGTGCTCTCCGCACCGGGAGAATGGGGTGCTACAACAGCTGCTAATATCATCAGATAAATGAGTCGTTGGTTAGCTAGTTTACCGCTACTGATCCTGAGTTTCTCGGGGACCGAACTGCATATAGCTAGTTCATTGTGTTGGCTTGATAGAGGATGCTCATATTACTACATGAGTCATGCACATGTGGGCCAATAGAAATAAAGTGTAATAATGTACATGGGCGCACATGGGATGTAGAAGTCTATTCATATTGGTCCACATGTGCATGGCTTATATAGAAATATGAACACTATGGCTCATATCTCGTTTACACTATATATATATATATATATATATATATAATACTAAATATATAAATATAATACTCTAAATAGGTACACACTCAAAATAATACATAACATCAAACACTTGGTGTATATGTCACGATCCGCACCAGGTGTAGGGATGCAAGTCGGGAACAACGCCCAGCCTATGCCGCAGCATCGGTGGTAGAACGCTGTTCTGGTCAACTATACTATCTAATTATCTCACTATAAAGCATAACCTCCAATAATATCTCAACTCCAAGATGAGAGTATAATCAACTTAGTTCAACACAATACTCAATCACATTACTATGGCACGAGAAGATATCAAAGAAGCCTAACATAACTAAGCAGTTAAAAATATAACAAAAATAAATAGAAATAATATCCAAACACAAATATATGCCGGAAACAAATCCGGTAACAAAATACTAAAGAGAACTAATTATGCTAACTAGTAAACCCGGCTAAATCTCTCGACAGTAACTTCAGAACTAGTGGGTCCAAGTCTGCACCATCTATAGGCTGAGGTCCATAGTATGTCGGACACCAATCTCCCGGATCCTCTAAAAAATATTTTCCAGTCAGGAATGGAGCGAAGTACAATCCAATAGCAGTTTCAATTAGTTGACAAAAACTATAAAGCAGTAGAATAGAAGATGCTATCTACGATGAGGATATAACTGATAATCAAGAACAATGAGAGAATAGGCAATACTAACAACATAATATAATCAATGCGTACAAGAATAAAAGAATGAACTATAATGTCAGAATATAACAAGGTAATCAATGAACTGAATAATGGAATCTACAATAACTATGTGATTTGAGATACTAACTAAATATGTGATCGGCCTGGGAGATTCAATGATTACACTATGGAGCTAACTCAACCATACGTGAATTACATGGTTAGTTAGTAGCCAATGATTACACTACTAGCCGATAGTTTCTTGATCACATATTTAATTGGTATTTCTTCTGCCCCGACTGATATGATGGATCGAATCATGACACGTCACTAGCCAATGTATCCAATGTTTAATCTACAATATTCAATATTATCCTATACCAAAAAGGACAGTATCCGATACCATCTCCATAATCAAGGTAACATCCCATGACTGACGATCCAGTAACAATACCAATTCGTGTACCATCTGTCACGCCCCGATTCCGTGGAATCGATAGTCGTCCCCCGGGCGTGACCGCCGTGCGGGCCTAGGTTGCGCACCGCACAAGGCTAAGTATTTTTGTTTCGCATAGCGAGCACATATTCAGAGTACGCAGATAATTGAACACAGATTGAAACATGAAAAAGTTCTCTTTTATTGATAATATGAACATCTATTACAAACTCCCTGAACTGAGTCATATGGATTGCC